>JACKQL020000021.1:600000-923725 GCA_018296165.2 Termitomyces sp. T153 | reverse complement strand
AGGCACGCGTTCCCCTCTCGCAATCCCTCAGTGCCACGCATACAAGTGGACATCTGTGGCCGATCTCTTCCCTCTTAAAACGGTCCTGGCACGATGCAGGCGTTTTCGTCATGGGACATGGACCTTCTCACCGATGTCAATTAAGGAGAAGTAGACAAAGAATGACACAGGGTCGAATTTGACAAGCACAGTGATGGCCGGTCACCTGTTTGGCCATATTCAAATCATTTGGCGTCGTCCGCTTTGCTCACCCCTCAATTCAAGCTTCCAGCTTTTTCGCAGTTCTGAGGCAATGGCTCAGGTAACTCCCTCTGGTTTAAGGTAAAATTTATACTTGACCATATCATGGCGTTATAACTAACTCTTCTTAGTAGCTCAACTGATGTCGATGAACTCCCACCGCTTCGGGAACATTATGGTGAATTCAAAGCATTTGGCTGGGATTATGATGCCAAAAATATTGTCAAATGGGCTGCGGAACACGGACATCATGAGGACTATGTAAATGCTCTCCGAGCTGGTGGAGAGTCCCTGAGGCCCATCTACGAATTACCCGCATTCGAGACAACAAGACCTACGGAGACAAGTTTTATAGAATGGGTCTCATCATTGCGACGAACCGGTCCTTATTGGACCGACAGAGGGCATTGGACAAAGAGCTTATAGAATCGTATGGTGTCGTTCATGGATGGGACAAGCCGCCCGCAATGGTTTGATCATGTATCGAGCTCGGACATCTGATATTTAGGTTTTCAAGGTACTTTACTCTAGATCTGACCTTGTTGAGCTGACGGAGTGGATTCTTTTGTTCTATGAGGCTCAGTCGTTCACCCTTCATTGTCCCAAATTGCTATCTGGGGCTATAACTAGTGACTTGTCAAGTGGAACTCATGTGCCTCTTGCTGTCAATTACAATGTCATTATAGATACGTCATTGCGAAAACTTTGGGATACTATACATTGTGCATGCTCAAGTTGCACAGAAGAAAAGTGATGTAACTGAGGACGTTGTTAACTTCAGCAGAGGGTTCGACCATTACTGGAGACGCGTCGCGTCAAAGGGTTTGTGGCCAGCTTCACCAGTATCAACAACTTGAGTCCGACATCACGCCTTCGCTTGGAACTTCTGGGCCTTTCACAGATCGGATACAATGGCGCAGACCAGGCTATACTGTCCATTTATTATAACAACAGCCTGTAGTTACAGCATAGTCGTGATATAATCAGCACTGTAACTACAGTATCATGTGCCTGACAAATTTCGGCCAAATATTCTGCCAATTGGGAGAATTGAAATCATGACTGCAATCCCAAAAACAATCATTATTACAATGATAACTGCTGGACCATAGAGTTGTGATAATAGTGTAAAATTATTGCAATAAGGGGAGCAAGCTCCCCTTTGAAATATCCCTGGATACCTAAGCATATTAACAAAACCTTAACAGAACCTTGACCAATCTACCAAATCTTTAACTACCTAACCAAAACTCTAACTGAACCCTAATAGGCTAACTGTATGCTCAACAGGCAGGCCCTGTGGGTACATAGGCTTAGTGTGTCAGGAATTACCATTCAGTTGGTTTGTTCACTGGTTCTATTAAGTCTTACTTAGAATTATGCCCTTCACTCAGAAGGTTACAAGCTATGGTCCATGCCTTTGGCATGGGCCTGTAGCTCTTGCTTCATCCCAGACCCAACCTCACTTTGTTTGGTTAGGTCCTCAATATTCTACTCAATGCTTAGTCCCAGACCCAACCTCACTTCATTTGATTAGGTCCTTGTATTTCTAACTCAATGCTAAGTCCCAGACCCAACCTCACCTTATTCAGTTAGGTCTTTGTATTTCTAACTCAATGCTAAGTCCCAGACCCAACCTCACTTTGTTCAGTTAGGTCCTTGTATTTCAAACTTAATGCTAAGTACCAGACCCAACCTCACTTTGTTTGGTTAGGTCTTTGTAATGCTAAGTCCCAGACCCAACCTCACTTTGTTTGGTTAGGTCTTTGTATTTGTTAATTCAATGCCAAGTCTCAGACACAACCTCACTTTGTTCAGTTAGGTCTTTGTATTTTGTTGACCAAGTGTTGCTTTTCTCTTACAATTCAATACACTGAGATTTAATGTATAAACCAATCATGTATCTATATTACATTATCAACAAAATACTACAATGTCCACTGGTATATATTAGAGATGCTGAAAATTATAAAAGTCAGTACTAATCATGCAATTATTTAAACTGTCACACTTACATTTGTAAACCATTATGAATATCTATACTACATGGTCCAGCTATATATATTAGGTGCTGAAGTTCATAGAAGTTAGCAATATGTTGCTTGTATCCATCAAAGTTATACTTACATTTGTAAGCCATTCAGTATTTCTTGATAGACAATATTTGCAGTCTTTCTTGATGTGTTTTCTTGGTCTGAGATGACTTTGATACAATCTCCTGATGTGCACTGAGAGAGTGCAACATAAAGTTGGCCATGTGCAAAAACTCCTGATTGAAGGTCCAATCCAACATGCTTGACTGATTGACCATGATACTTATTGATTGTCATAGCAAAGGCCAATCAAACTGGAAATTGTTTCCTGCACAATGGAATTGGCAAATCTTCTTCAGAGACATCCATATTAATTCTTGGAATCAAAACAATTGATCCTGCAAACTTGGCATCTCCACTGATGATCCTACATCTGAGAACTCTGGTGCTGATGTGGGTGACAATCATTCCTGTCCCATTGCAAAGTCCTTTGGTTGTATCCAGATTCCTGAGCAGCATGACAGGAACACCAATCTTTAAAGCCAATTTAGCCAAAGGCAAACTGCTGGCTCTGAGAGAGTTGAGGTATTCCATTGGATACAATCCAAGGCCATTAGGATTCCCATCATCAGATACAATAGAGTCTGCACTCTGCAAGATTTTCTCTTCTCCTGGACATTTCTGCAGAACTTCAGAGTTGATATCCTCTACATCAGAGTTCTTTCCAGAAAGGATGGTATGGTCCAGATAATACTGATCATTTTTATGGTGATCAATATGAGGATAAGTGGAAGAGATCAATCCAGTGACAGAATTGTCATCACAGATCATGGTTTCTGGAAGTTGTACTGTTTCTCCAGGCCCAAGGTTTTTTCCAGCACCAACATCCAATAACCAAGCTGCATGAGCAATGTTATCAGGAGTCTGATCCAATCTCATGTTTTGAACCAAGTAGTGGACTTGCATCTGATCCCAAAGTCTTCCTCTTTTGAGTGAAACAGCAATCATCTGCTGCCTGAGTCCTCATTGGATAACTGGGAGAGTTTGCCTAAAATCTCCTCCAAACACCACAGTCACTCCACCAAAAGGAACATCCTTCTCCAGGGTGTCTCTGAACCCTCAATCTACAGAGTCAATGGTGTTTTTGTGTTGCATTGGAACTTCATCCCAGATGACAACTTTGGTCTGGAGTAGGAGTTGAGATAACTGAGTTCCTCTTTTGATATTGGCAATGGATGTATCCAGAGCAGGAATGGGGATTTTGAACCTTGAATGTGCAGTTCTACCACCCTCCAGCAATAAGGCAGCAATCCCAGATGATGCTACACATAATGCTACATCTCCATTGGACCGAACAGCAGAAGCCAAAGTGTTGCAGACAAATGTTTTGCCACATCCACCTGCACTGTGAATGAATATCATCTTGCCCAAGTTGTTGTCCACAGAGTTCATAACTTCATTGAAGGCCCCCAGTTGTTCACCATTAAACCTAGCCTTGTTTTCTTCCACTCTTCTCTTCAACTCCTTAACATCATAATTTGTTTCTTCTTGCAAAAGCCTATTTCCTGAAATCATTTGATCAGTATCAATGTCAACTCTTTATACAATGTCCAACTTGCCTGGAATCACATTCCAAACTTGTTGGGGTTCTGGCATGTTTGGAAAGCCTCCAAGAGTCTTGCTAAAATTCTTCAGGTTGTCATTGATCAGATAAAGGCCATAGTCATAGACATCTTCATCAGTAAAGACTCTGTCCCTGTATTGCCTGATATTCTCCAATCTGTGTCAAAGATCATCACAAATGGAGTGCTTGAATTTGTCCCATAGAGTCTCTGGAGTGGTAGGAGCACAGTGGAATAGGATAGTGCAAAAGAGCTGTCTGAGAGCTGATCCTGATTGGATTGGAGCAGCTTCAGCAAGACACTGCCTCCATTCTGCATTGTTTTCTAGAAGACCAAGGGCCTTGCATGCCTTCTTGTAAGTAGGATAGGTATGGCCATTGACTGTCTTGAGATCAGCCCATGATGTTGCATTGGTCACAACTGTCAGGAGCATCCTAAGGTAGAACCTTTCTCCCTGTTGAGGTGAAGCAAAGTACATCCTCCCAATAGCTGTTCCTCTTTGCCTCTCCTTTCAAGTCCTTTTGGAAGCTTCATAGACAAACTTGGTTGGAAAGTTCTGATAAGTGGTGCTGTTATCAGGGAATTTGGCATTGGCTTCAAACCAAGCAGTGAATGCAGTCTTGTTTGCATTAGGCCTGGCAGCTACCATCTCCAAAGGCTCATTATCCTGAAAGTAGACTTCATGTGGGCCCTCCAAATGCACAGGTAATTGATATACAGGGGGATGCTCTCCATGCATGTTGAATTCAAAGATGTGCCAGCATGATTCAGCTGCAGAAATGTATCTGGCATCCAAGTGTTCCTTGATTTCATCCCTCTGCTCTCCAGCAATCTCTAAGGTTGTCCTATCATGGACTTTGTAGATGTACTTGTGAATGAATGTACTTGATGGCTTGCACTGAAACACAGACCTCCACATTGATGTGACATTTGTACTTGGCTGAGAGACAAGGGTTGTAAGGGACAACATCACAATTGTCATAACAATGACCATTCTTTAAGAAGTGCTCATTGTCAGGTCTGGCATATTGAGGATAGCCATTATCTCCATACTGGGTAGCCTCTTGGAATTCCTTTGGGTATTTCTTGGAACATTTGCCATCAACCCTGCACTTAGCATTGAGTTTGGCAGCTCCACATGAGCCATGGACCATGTTGGTAGTAACAACCTGACAACAAAGATAAGTTACTGAATCCAGAATTTAAACAAAGCCAATACCTGATATAATTGAGGCTGAGCAACTGGATCTGGAATTTGGGCAGAAAAAATGGAATCCACATCAGGTGCATCCTTGATCCTGTGATGATGGTGGAAAAGGATCAAGATATGCATGTGTGGAAGTCCTCTCTTTTGGAATTCAATGGTATGAACATAAGCCACACAGCTGCCAAAGAGACCCTCCTTGATCTCCTTCACAGCATTTTTCTTGAATTCAAATATTCTGGCAACAATATCAGGTTGATCAGTAGCTGCTTGCTTCTTCCCATTGACTGCAGGTTCCTTCAAGAGAGCTTCTTCAATTTCTGACCACTTTGGATTGGCAGTCATAGTCAAGAAGAGATCAGGTTTTCCAAAATGCCTGCAAATAGCCATAGAGTCCTGAAATAATTGCTGCATTTGTCTTCACTTCCAGTATGAGAGGAAGAAAGGATGACACAACAGCTTTGTGGGGTGACCTCTTCATCTCCAGCAGCAGCATCCACTACTCCCTGATAGACTTCAGCTCTGATCCTCTTCTGATTGTGCCAAACCCAATTCAACTTTGTTTGCTCAGTTGCAGCCCATGCATCAACAACATATTGCTGAAATAGCCTCCCACTCCAGAGTAGAGCAGCATTAATTTCCAGAGTTCTTTGTTGAAGCCTATATGCATAGTATGAGGTTTCAGAGACCTTATTTGTCCTTTGTTGCCCTTGTGGGCCATGTCTGGCAAGAATGTTGATGTGGTATCCAGGCTCTCCAGTGGGTAAGATGATTGTGTAGTGCAATGGAGTGTGATATGGATGCAGATGTCTGATCTGCTTCAATTCCCCTCCATGCAAGTGCAAGACTATATCACAATGATTTGATTGCTCCTGCCATCTCCAGGTATTACAGCTGCAACCCCCTCCTGTTCATTGGGGTGATTATAGCATTGAGGATCTCCAAACTCAGCTGTAAGCTTGACAGAAAGCCTTTGTGGTTGGCCTTCTGGAACTTCTCCCATAATCTGCCTGGCCTGCTTGTATAGGTCAATGAAGGGATTGACTCTAGCAAGCATATCCTGCAAAGAGGCCATTATCTGAGGGTCCAGCCTGGAATTGTTCTCTTGACAAAAAGCCAATTGCTGATTCTGGTCATAAAAGTAGAGCTGTGCATATACAGGAAGATTGCCTTGGAAGCAAGGCACCTGTAAAATGATGGAGTTCTCCATTGATCCTAAAGCTGTATGGTCCAGGTGCATTGGTGATGGCATGATCAATTTTGACTCCCAGAGATGTGAATGCAAAGGCTGCATTGTATTGACAGATAGATGTTTCAAAGGTGTCAGAGAGAGAATGATGCCCATGGAGCAGGTTCAATAAACCTGCTGGAGCATCTCAAAGCCTGGGCAAATTCACTTGGCCTTATAAGCAGCACATGCCAAACTTTGGATTGTTTCTAGTAGACTTGGTGAGCTTTTCAGCATCAAAATGTAAAGCTTGGCAGTGTGGACATATGACAGTCATAGGACCAAGATAGTGTGGAGGGTATTCAATCAAGTAAGGTTGCCTTCCTTTTGGAATAGGCTGAACAGGGCCAAGCTGTGGTGGCATAGGAAGTCCAAGGGGAGGCTGCTCAGCAGGATTCTGCAGTCCTGCTGGATGGTTGGGTGGAGCAGGGTCCAAGTCTTCTGCAGGTCTCTGTTGAACAGAATCAACATATTCCAAGTCATCCATTAGAAGGTATGTCATACTGAGGACCCAATGGCACATCAAAGGGAGGATCCAATTGCTCTGCAGGTCTCTGTTGAACAGAATCAACATATTCCAAGTCATCATCAGAAGGTATGTCATCCTGAGGACCCAATGGCACATCAAGGGGAGGATCCATTTGCTCTGCAGGTCTCTGTTGAACAGGATCAACATATTCCAAGTCATCCTCAGAAGGTATATTATTCTGAGGACCTAAATAATTGAAATCCTCTTCCAGATCAGCTTCATGTTGCTGCTTTCAGCCTTGAAAAATACTTTGAGCCATAACTGCATTCAAAGGCCTATGTTCAGGATTTAGATCAATATGCTGTCAGACTTTATTAGTCCCAGTGGCATTTTTAAGTTGTCTTTGACTGGCCTCTTCTTCCTCCCTCAACCTTTCTTGGCTCAGAATAGCCAATGTCTGTTGCCTCTCCTGATCTTGTCTCAGCCTTTGTTGCTCTTGCAACACTGCTAGTACCTCTTGTTGTTGCCTCTCCTGCTCTGTAGCCATAGCAATATGCCTTAGCCTTTGTTGTTCTTGCAAGATTGCCAGTGCCTGCTCTTGTTGCCTCTGTCTCAGCCTTTGTTGCTCTTCTAACAGTGCTTGGGGAGCAAGTGGAGCTGGTACTATTATAAGCTCTGGTAAGGGACCATTTCTGACCCTTCTATGTACAGGAGCAGGCAAAGGTGGCACCATTCTAGGTAAGGGATTCTGCAAAGGAGCATCCCAACCTTCTGGCAAAACTGTTTCTGGAATGACCATAGCAGCTTGAGCAAGAGCAGACTGATTGACTCTATTGCCTCTTCTCTGTATGGGAGCAGGTAGAGGTGGCACCACTCTAGGAATGGGATTCTGCAAAGGAGCATCCCACCCTTCAGGCAAAACAGTTTCTGGAATGACCATAAACAATGGATCATCAGCAACTGCTGCCTGTCTAATAGGTCTTTCCAAAGAGCCAGAAGCAGTGGCTATAGGTCTCAAACCCCCAGTTCCCATAGATTGATTGATACCCCCAGTTCCCATTTGAAGTGGTGGGACAACCACAGTATTGATCTGTTCCAAAGATTTATTGTTTCTATTTGCATGACAATCATCAGGATCTGTCATTTGTAACTGTTCAAGTTTCCTTTGAATCCTATTTTGTTGCCTTTGGCTTTCAGGAGTAGTAGGTGGTTGCCTAAAACATCCATTGTTAAGCATTTTAACAGTCAAAAACCATTAAAATTGACTTGCATGATGAGATATTTGATGTATCAACAGCTCAATGTGATTAAGGAGTTACTAATAAGCTTGTTAGTCAACATCAATCAATCAATAGATGTGACCAAACATACTTTGTCATGTGGCCTCCTTTTCACAACCTTGGAAATGTCCATTATTTGGTCATGTTGTGTCAAAAAACATGTGAGGCATTGAAAACAGTGTCCACTAAATTGCATTTGGCCTTTTTTGTCCCTGCAGGCTATCTGGCACCTTTCACACATAGTCAAATGATAGTATACATTTATTCAAGTTGTCTATTGTATTTATTTTGGTCAAAAATGTATCTGAAGAGCATAAAAACAGCCAAGTGAGATTCTATTACCATAAAAGGGTTGAAATTTGTCAGCATCTGTCAGTGCTGACAAATTTTAGTCAGCATCTGTCAGTGCTGACAAATTTTAGTCAGCATTTGTCAGTGCTGACAAATTTTAGTCAGCACAGTCCAAAGTCGTCGCATATAATGGGTGCACAGCCACTTTCCCAGGAGTCGTCCCATATATTATAGACGAGCTACGCCCCGTGCCTTTGGCACGGGCCTGTAGCTCTTGCTTCATCCCAGACCCAACCTCACTTTGTTCGGTTAGGTCCTCGATATTCTACTCAATGCTTCATCCCAGACCCAACCTCACTTTGTTCGGTTAGGTCCTCGATATTCTACTCAATGCTTCATCCCAGACCCAACCTCACTTTGTTCGGTTAGGTCCTTGTATTTCAAACTTAATGCTTCATCCCAGACCCAACCTCACTTCGTTCGGTTAGGTCCTTGTATTTCAAACTTAATGCTTCATCCCAGACCCAACCTCACTTCGTTCGGTTAGGTCTTTGTATTTCAAACTTAATGCTCATTCCCAGACCCAACCTCACTTTGTTCAGTTAGGTCCTTGTATTTCAAACTTAATGCTTCATCCCAGACCCAACCTCACTTTGTTCGGTTAGGTCTTTGTATTTCAAACTCAATGCTAATTTCCAGACCCAACCTTACTTTGTTCGGTTAGGTCTTTGTATTTCAAACTTAATGCTAATTCCCAGACCCAACCTCACTTTGTTCGGTTAGGTCTTTGTATTTTGTTGACCAAGTGTTACTTTTCTCTTACAATTCAATACACTGAGATTTCATCTATAAACCAATCATGTATCTATATTACATTATTAACAAAATACTACAATGTCCACTGGTATATATTAGAGATGCTGAAAATTAAATTATAAAAGTTAGTACTAACCAACCAATTATTTAAACTGTCACACTTACATTTGTAAACCATTAAGAATATCTATAATGTAAAGCTTGGCAGTGTGGACATATGACAGTCATAGGACCAAGATAGTGTGGAGGGTATTCAATCAAGTAAGGTTGCCTTCCTCTTGGAACAGGCTGAATAGGACCAAGCTGTGGTGGAATAGGAAGCTCAAGGGGAGGCTGCTCAGCAGGATTCTGCAGTCCTGCTGGATGGTTGGGTGGAGCAGGGTCCAAGTCTTCTGCAGGTCTCTGTTGAACAGAATCAACATATTCCAAGTCATCATCAGAAGGGATGTCATCCTGAGGACCCAATGGCACATCAAGGGGAGGATCCATTTGCTCTGCTGGTTGATGTCTGGTAGGATCAACATATTCCAAGTCATCCTCAGAAGGTATATCATTCTGAGGACCTAAATCATTGAAATCCTCTTCCAGATCAGCTTCATGTTGCTGTTGCCAGCCTTGAAAGATTCTTTGAGCCATAGCTGCATTCAAAGGCCTATGTTCAGGATCTAGATCAATATGCTATTGAACTTTGTTAGTTAAAGTAGCATTTCAAAGAAGTGTTTGACTGACTTCTTGTTCCTGTTGCCTCAATCTTTCCTCCTCCCTCAGCCTTGCCTGATGCAAGATGGCCAAAGCTTGTTGTTGCCTCTCCTGCTCTTCAACCATAGCAATATGTCTCAGCCTTTGTTGCTCTTGCAAGGCTGCTAGTGCTTGCTCCTGTTGCCTCTGTTTCTGCCTTTGTTGCTCTTGAAATAGAGCTAGTGTGTGAGGGGGAGGTGGTACCATTATGGGCATAGGTTCTGGTACAGGAGCTTTTATAACTCTTCCATGTATAGGAGCAGGCAGATGGGGCACCAATCTAGGTAAGGGATTCTGTAAAGGGGCATCCCATCCTTCAGGCAGATGGGTTTCAGGAATATCCACAGTAGCTTGAGCAACAGCAGGCTGATTGACTGGTCCCAGCCTATTGACTCTTTCATATACAGGCAGAGGTGGCACCATTCTAGGCAAGGCATTCTGTAAAGGGGCATTCCATCCTTCAGGCAGATGAGTTTCAGGAATACCCATAGTTGCAATAGGCTGATTGAGTCTATTGACTCTTTTCTGTATAGGAGCAGGCAGAGGAGGCACCAATCTAGGTAAGGGATTCTGTAAAGGGGCATTCCATCCTTCAGGTAAAACAGTTTCAGGAATGACCATAGAGAATGGATCATCAGCAGGTGCTAACTGCCTAATAGGTCTTCCTGAAGAGCCAGAAGTGGTGGCTATAGATTGGTGATTAAGCCTCAATCCCCCAGATCCTATATCCCCAGATCCCATAGATTGATTGTTACCCCCAGTTCCCATACCCCTAGATCCCATAGATTGATTGTTACCCCCAATTCCCATACCCCCAGGCCCCAATTGAAGTAGTGGGACAACCACAGTATTGATCTGTTCTAAAGATCTATTGTTTCTATTTGCACGACGATCATCAGGATCTGTCATTTGTAACTGTTCAAGTCTCCTTTGATTCCTAGCTTGTTGCCTTTGGCTTTCAGGAGTAGTAGGTGGTTGCCTGAAATATCCATTGTTAAGCAATTTAACAGTCAAAAACCATTAAAATTGACTTGCATGATGAGATATTTGATGTATCAATAGCTCAATGTGGTTAAGGAGTTACTAATAAGCTTGTTAGTCAACATCAATCAATCAATAGATGTGACGAAACATACTTTGTCGTGTGGCCTCCTTTCCACAACTTCGGAAATGCCCATTGTTTGGTCATGTTGTGTCAAAAAACGCGCGAGGCGTGAAAAACAGTGTCCACTAAATTGCGTTTGGCCTGTTTCACATGTGCAGGCTATTTGGCATGTTTTACACATGGTCAAAAGATAGTGTATATTCAGTAAAGTTGTATACTATAATTTTTTTTGGAAAAAATCTGTTCCAAGTGCAAAAAATAGCCAAGCTGCCCAAAAAGGAAGGTTCTTGGTCAGCAGCTGACAAATTTTAGTCAGCACAATCCAAAGTCGTCGCATATATTGAGTGCACAGCCACTTTCCCAGGAGTCGTTGCATATATTATAGATTGGTTCAACTCCCTTTAGTTGAAATCTTTTTGTCTGCTTCAATATTTGATGCTGTTGACATTATCACAAGTGATTGATATAACAATCAGCCCTGTAATTACAGCTGTGGGTATATCAGGCTTATCCTGTAATGACAAGGGACATTATATCATCCTGCTGGCATCAGGTGCACAGACATCTCACCAGTGGTAGGAATTCTACCTTGTGTTTGTATGATATAGCTACTCATCAATTTGATCATGTTAGTGGCTCAGTGGACAAAACCCCTACTGCTTGTAACACAAGGAAGTGAATTCAAAGTATTTGGCTGGGCCTGTAAAAAGAAAGAGAACTCTTTCAATGGGCCAAAAAGCCCAACCACTCTGGCTTGGACTTTGTAAACACCTATGCAGTCTTAACAGGGTATCTTCCCAAACACAATACCTCACTTGTGCTGCATTTAATAAACACTACCTATGGAGACTTTGTATTGTCATTGTGACTACTAAAAATCTTGAATGGTGTCTTGATACAGAGCTTGTAGATGAGTATCATGTGTTTTTTGGGATGGGAGAGGAAGCCAAAGTGGTTTGAGTATGTGCTGAGGCCCTGGATATATGCATAGTGAGAACTAGTGTCATGATTCATTTCCAGAACCCCAGACTTCATTCCTAGCCACCTTGCTCCCCTGGAGTTCACCCCCAACTCCTCCTTTAACTTCCTCAACCTTTGTTCACCCATGGCACCCACTCCAAGTAACTCTGATGCTTCTTCAGCAAACCCTGATGGCTTTCTGGCTAACTCCAACACCTTCCCCACAGCCTTTGATGCTTCCCCTGCCTCTCCTGAGCCCTTGGAACCCTCCTCCACTGTTCCTGATGCTGGTGTGCACCACCAGTTTGTCATCCTGACTTACTCAACCAGCTCCAGAGCATCACAATGACCCTAGGACAGCCCACATCCCCAACTGATCCCATCATGATCCCATTATGATCCCATCAGTATATCACTGCAGCCCACCCCTTGATCACAACTGACACCTGTTGGCTCTGCATGACCTCAATGAGCCCTGCCACTAGACCCACTACTTCTGGAGCTGTCCCAGTAGTCAGTATATAAGTCATAGAGTAGCATCCCATACTATAGTCTTGATATTGCCTTATCTGATGTGTTTCTGATTGTTTCTCTCTTGTGTTTTGTGTTCTGTGTTATGTCTTCTCTTATCTCAGTCTCCTGGTCTTGTCTTGTCTCTATCTCCATTATTGTCTCATCATCATTTTGTATCTCTGCTTGGATCTATTTTTGTTCTCATCTCAATCTTGTCTCGACTCCATCTCATCTTGTTCAACTCTGTTTCCTTTGTTGTGTTCAAGTTCCTTAAACCTTAATGATTACAAACCCCACACTTACAATTACAAACCTCAAACATTCATAAGCCAACTCCAGACCTCACTAATTGCTCAGGCCTGAGACCTATCAACATCCATTGATCTCCCATCAAACTCCAGCCCTGCTCCCATTACTTGTGTAGCCTCTGTTTGCCCTGCATTCCTAATACTCACTTCCAGACTTGTGCCTGACACTCTTTCAAGTCCAAACCTTCTCTGTACCTTGTCTTTGACTTCTCTGGGCTACCCTGGACTTGTTTGGACTGCTTTCCCTTGCTTATCCTCACAAGTATCTGAAGTCCTGGACCTTCCCCAAATGCCAGGTTACCAGTGTAGGACATTGCATCTGCCTAGTAAGGACTTGCCCAGTGTAGCTGAGCCCCCATGGTCAGTAGAACCTGACATAATATCAAGACTCCCCCTTACTCCATTCACAATGTCTGCAATTAACTATGCATACACTCCCACCAGAACTCTCAATGTTTATGGTCAGCCTATGCCTGAGACCCACTATGATTTGTTTTGCCTTGCCCAGTTTGCCAAGACACATTGAATTGTGGATCCAATGCCAAATGTCCCCTTTGCTCTGGTCACACCTCCACACAATGGCTCTCTCCACAGGCATCCTTTCTGCTCAACTCCAATCATATCATCTGTACACCACCCTCTCCTGCCTCTCCTACACCTCACTCACCTCCTCTGCCAGTCCTGCCTCCTACTCAGGCTGACCATGACATTTCCAATGACATTTCTAATCAACTCTGGTGACAAATCAATCTATTGCTCAATGACTTCTCCAGTGCCTCACCAACACCATCTCCCCAACAGTAATGCAAACCCCTGCTGGAGATGATCACTTACTGCATAAGAACAAGTTACTCTCCCTACCAACAAACAATGATGAGACCTCCAACCACCAACCTCCTAGTTCAACACCTCTGAACCTACCTGGGCCTACCCCACTCTAACTGGAATAACTGCACAACTCTGGACCAATTTCCCCTGATGCCACACCTTCCCCAAAGAGCAACACCAACATTCCTGGGCACTTCCACAGCTCTGTCAAGGCCTGCACACCACTAATATCTGAGCACACAACTCTCCAACAGTGCTGCCTCCACCCAAATCAACAGCACCAGCCTCTGATGCTTCCCACAAAAACAATTTGACCTCCATGCAACATTCCCATCCAACTCTGAGGATGTCAACCCTCCAAAGCAAACCCTGCCATCATTGGAATCAACCCCTATCCAACAACCCTCCCTCCAAGAATAAGTCAAGATTCCAAGACCAGTGCTCCACCCTCAATTCCAAACCCAACCTCTGAAATCAGCTGGAACCACTCTAGTTACCTGGCCACCAACTCCACTCAGTGTATGACTAGACAAATCCACACTGAAGTCTCCAAGCATGGATACACCTCCTCTACCTCTCCCTCCAGTCCCCTAGGGCTCTGATGCCTCCAGCCCAACTCCAGCAACTCTGGAGCAAGCCAAAAGAATTTCTAAACCTTAAGACAGCCAAGAAAGGAAGGAAAATGCACCTCTGCCCAGCCTCCTTGAAATGCACTCAAAGACGCCCCCAACAAACTCCAGAAGTCAATGTGAGGGCCATGATTACCCCAACTCACAATGCTAGACAACTTCAGACTTTTCTGCCATTTCTTCAACACCCCCTCCTAATTGATCCAGAACTCCTGGCATCCAAATACTCAACACCATCCCCTCACATGCATTTTGCAAGATGGGACTTCTGCCCTTGACTACCAATCATGCCATCCTTACTAGAAGAATGCTCAAGCACAGAAGCTACCCTGCCAGAACAGATTATAGGAAAAGAGAATCCTATATAAAGTAGTTTCTCTGGAGTACCATGAACTCACTGGCATGTTCTCTGAAGGAAGCAAAGAACCCCACCATCACTCCTCTGAACCCTATTGTCACAATCTCAACCTCCAACCAGCCTGAATCCTGATGCCTCAACAATGGAGAATGAACTTCCAAACACACCTTGAAGGCTTTCCCTGCTGAATCAACTTAGAAAATAACTGATGACTTCAGGTAGCTCCAGACCCAGCTATTGCAACTCTGAATTTACCACCCTTCCTCATTGACTCAAAGGTCCATAAGACACCTCTGCCCCTTGTATGCCTTCTGAAGCCCTCCTTAATGCCTCAAGGAATCAGTATAAAGGCCTGAGGCACCTTTACTCACAACTCCAAGCAACCCCAGACCCCCCTACACAACTCTAGACCCTGGCAACACAGCTCTGGACTCCACCATCTTGACTCTGACACCCATCTGAGGAGCCTCTGACACCAATTCATCAGCACTGTCCCCATAGCATGCACTCTGCAAGCCCAAAATCCTCAACTACTAACCTGAACCCCTCCATGCTCACCAGAAAAGAAGTCTACATGCAGGGACCACACTGCCAGAGCAACAGAAGATCAAACCCCATATAAAGTAGTTTCTTCAGAGTACCATAAGTTTGCTGATGCATCTTCCAAGGAAAGAGTAGCAATCTCCCCCACACCCAGTGTCAAGTTGGACTTGAAGAACACCACCCCCACCCCTCAACAAGCAAGACATCATGTGCCTCAATCTTTCTACCAGAGTTATAACCCAGCTACCTGTCATCCCTCACCCCTTCAACAAAATTAATTACTTAGTGAAGAACAAGCTCTGGACACTCCAAACAGTCCTCCACAAGCTTGGCAACATGTCATGTGACTCAATCCCATTTGCTGGAGCTTCATCCCAGCTGCTAAGAAAGGCAAATGGCTCCTCTGACCCTGCCCCAACTATCAAGGAATCAACAAAGCCCTCCAACCAAAGTAGTACCCACTTTTCCTGATCAGAAATCTCATTGACCACCCTCCACAGTGCCAAGACAGGTTTCCACTCCAGCTGTGGCAACTTCTGGGCTGCTTCAGAACATGAATGGAAGACTGCCCCTCCACACCTGCCATGGCCCCTGCAAGCATCAAGTGATGCCCTCAGACAACCAACTCCCCTGCCACCCTCCAATATTTGCAGGCAACTTCCTCCTCAATATGAACAAGAATTTTGTATAGTAGGACAACAGCCTGACCCATGCTACTTCTTAGGTGATCAACTAAAATACACCCACTGCATCTCAGGACAACTCTGAAAACCCCTGCTCCTATCCAATAACTCCACCACTCACTTGCTCACTAGCCCAATAACCTCTCCCAAATACAGCCTTGACTCCCAGAATCTCAACATCCCTGCCAGACAATCGATGGGTATCTAAGGAAACCTGGTGGGGCTGAGCAGAACAAATTTCACCACCCAGTGGTAATCTCTATTAAATGTTTACATGCTGTGCTAATTTGAATGAGGAAGGAACATCCACCAACTCTGGACCCCCCCTCCTTGCCCAGCATGACCTCTGACACAACCCTGCCAACAAGCCAACCCCCTGACTACCCTCTACACTATCTCCAGACCCACAAAACATGCTTCCAAGCCTCTTTCCCAGCTCAGCACCACCTCTGAAGGCAACTCCATTGATGAGCCAACAACTGACCAGCTCCTCATGCTAATCCCAGACCATTGGCCCCTAACTCTGAAGGAAGACATACACTATGGAGCTTACCTCCAGACCAACTCCACATGCACTATAACCCCTAAAAGTAACTCTGCCAAGCTAGTGCCCCACCAAACCCTGCACTGCCTCCTGATTGCTGGCTCCACCCTGGAAAGGGATGAATCCACTGCCACTGCTGGACCCTCCTCAATACAATCCTTGATGCAACTCTGCCAATGAGCCAGCAGCCAACCTGCTTCTTGTGCTACCTCCAGACTACTGGATTCCTAACAGCAACCCCAAACTCCTCCCTTGCTCAATACAGCAGCCAGAACAACTCTGCCAAGAATCCACCAACCAGCCAATGCTCATTGATGTGCTCCTATGCCACCTAGTGCTGTGCAGGAACCTCAAAAGAAAACCTAACACTAGTCACTAGATAGAGTAGCTGGCAGTAGGAAGTAAATAATTGAGGGCGAGTCAGTAACCATCCTAGAGAACAAAAGCTAATGTGGGTTTGGGTGTGAAGTGGAAGGAGTTGCTATTGCTAGCCTAAAATTGCTAGGTGGTAATGAGAAGTCACTGAGCAAATAGGTAAACCAACGAAGGCAAAAGTGTTGCTAAGACCAAGCAAACTTAAGCAGTGAAAGAGGTGTTTGGTAGGGAATGGGGAGTGGTGACAATGAAAGACTGAAAGGAGAACAAATGCAAACCAATTGCTAACTGCAGCTGCTAGCTTTGCTAATTCAAAAATAATGCTAGGGACACCTGTAATTGGTGCCACACAAAGTTGATGAGGTCGGCAAAACTTGTTGCTAAGTCATTGTTGAGGGATAGAGAGGGAGACAGTAAGCAATAGAGACAAAATGTAATCTCAAGCTGGTAAGCTTAGAGATAGGGAGAGTAGCATGATTTGATAAGGGTGAGGTTCAGTGGTAGGACTTGATTCGATTATTAAGTGTCTATGTACAGGCAGTATTTATACTGTTCAAAGGTATAGTATGGGAAAGTAAGCAAATAGTTGCCACTAGCAACAGTGTCTGCCAAGGTGTTTATGGTACATACAAGGTGTCAATCTGTAACTAAATGAAAATTATAAGCGAAGTTTATGTGTTGCCTAATTGCAATAAAGCTCAAAAAGGGTGAGTCCAATGTCAATACCTGAAGTGTAGACACTGTTCAAGTATGTTTGTAAGCTTGACAAGAGAAATGATAAGTCAGAAGTCACATGCTTTACAATATGTCCATACTTGGTGGGAGAAAGCTAGGTTGTCAGCAAGAAGTTGCTAGCAATTGTTGCTATGAAAGGGCTTGGCCTTGTTGTTCTAGACTCAAAGTCCAGACTCCTCATGATGTTCCTTGTGATCAGCAAGTCTCATGGTCGCTAAAATCTCATGCAAAGGCTATGTCATTCCAGACCTTGGGGCTAGGCCTCATGTACTGAGTGTTATGACTTGTGCCCCATCAAAATAGTCAGCTGCTGCACAGTCCAAAATGCTAAAAATGGTGCT
This sequence comes from Termitomyces sp. T153, assembly GCA_018296165.2. Classification (NCBI taxonomy): domain Eukaryota; kingdom Fungi; phylum Basidiomycota; class Agaricomycetes; order Agaricales; family Lyophyllaceae; genus Termitomyces; species Termitomyces sp. T153. The sequence goes on along the minus strand of JACKQL020000021.1, from coordinate 905,882 downwards.
CAGCAACAAATAAGTCTTATCATTGTGCCACAAGAGTCTGCCAACCAACCAGCACTTGTGTCAACCCCAAACTCCTGGCACCTATCTCAGGAAGGATGACCCAGAAACAGCAACTCCAAACTCCTCCCCACCCTGCACCTCACCAGAAGCAACTCTGCCAAAAATCATCCATTAATCAACCTCTATGCTGTTTCTGGACTACCAACCCCTACTTCAAGAGGGATAAATCCATGCTCTGGACTACAAACATGCTCGTTCTGACAAACCTTGGCAACATCACAAGCCTCAAGGATGTCAGAAATATGTAAGCCTTCCCTACTCACCTCTCAACTTATGCAATACTCTGGAGCTCACCAAACCCCTACCCAATCATGCCTCTGCCAAAATGCAGACCTCCAGACCCCCTCCACCCTTGAATTCAATCCACCAACCCCCTCACACTTGGAGGTCAATAGACTGCAAAAATGAGCAAACCAAACTTCAAGAAAGTATCTCCACTTCTATGCTAACTAACCAATAGCATAGCTGGCACATAGAATGGTTCCCTGCTGAGCCCACTACAACAACAACCTCAACCACAGAGCCCTCCCTTGCTATGCTGCTATGGACTCCCATCTCCAGCCAAATCTGCCTCCCAAGGACAACCTCCACCCCATTGCTCCTACAGTTGTCAAGGAATCTCTGTCCCCTTTTCCAACTCCTCCAGGACAAAATTGATGCCACTGCCAAGCATATTTGAAGCATGCTCACCTTCCAGCTGGACCTCTGGCAACTCTGCCTGACCCAACTGACATTACCCCAAGACCCAGAGATTCTGTAAGGGCAACCTCTGGAGGCTGTGGCTCAATCATACAACTGCCAGAGGGAGATCTGAAGTCTATTCAGCACAGTACAATTTCTACAAGTAGGGCTACACACCTGGCAGAGGGAGATCCAAAGAGAACAAGTCTGAGAATCTCCAATGCTAGGGTTTGGAAAATCTACTCCAGTCATGTGACATTTCACCAAACCTGTGCATATCTTGCCATGTGAATTCTGCACAGAATGCACATGGCAACTGATCATGTGACTGACCAAACATGTGCATACCTTGCTATGTGGGTTTTGTACAGAATGCACATGGCAACTGATCATGTGACCAATCACATGACCAAATCCATGCATTGGTGGTTTCCTGACATCACCCCCCCTCTAGCATGTGGCATCTTAACACACTGGGTAGAAGAAGTTATGAATTGCCTGGTCCACTGCAGAAAGGGGGTAGTGTCAGGTTCCGCTGACGACGGGGGCTCAGTACACTGGCGAGTCCTTACTAGGCGGACGCGATGTCCTGCGCTTATAACCAGGCATCCGGAGTTGGAGCGGAGGTGGGGAAAGCTTGCGAGGGGCCCCTAGGGAGAGCGGCCCAAGTAAGTCCTGAGTGATTCGGAGGGGTCTAAGACTGGAGGTACTGATCGTCGACCCAGGGCGGGTGTCAGGGCTAGTTAGTGGGTGCACAAGTAGATTGCGGGGTAGGCGGAGGCTTCTCGGTTGATGGGGGGCGGGGTCGGAGTTGGACAGGGGATTACCGGGGCTTGGTGGGTTCCGGGGCCGAGCGGGTAGCGAGGTCCGGAGTTGTCGTTAAGAATGTTCAGGTCGTGGCGCATGTGCAGAGTTTGTACTGACGTAGGGAGCAAGGGAACTTCAGAGGAACAAAGGAAATATGTACAGTCGAGACGAGACGGAGACGAGACAAGACTGAGAAAAGATAGATTTGAAACCTAGAAACAGAAATAGAGACGAGACGAGAGACGAAACATAGGAAACCGGTAAAATGTAATATCAAGACTAAAGTTCGAGGAGTTATTCTATGACTTATATACTGACTACTGGGTGCCTCTGAGGGCGGTGGATATGATGGCGGGGGTCGACGGAGCTGTGCTGAGTCGACGGGTGTCGGGTACAATCCGAGGTCGGGCCGCGGCTGTATTCTGATGGGATCAGTTGGGGGCGCGGCCGCTCCGAGGACATCGTGACACTCCAGGACGGGTCGGGTAAACTAGGGTAGGGGGTCGGGGACGTATGATGTGGCCAGGAATGGTGGGGGAAGGTTTCAAGGGGGTGTTGATGGCTACGGAGAGGGAGTTGCCGTCAGGGTTTGCCGGAGAAGTGTCGGAGTTGTCCAGTGTGGGCGTCGAAAGTGTGGGCGGGGTCCCGGGGAGTTAGGCGGGAAATTGGGAGGGGTTGGGAGCAGTGTCTAGGGAGCTAGGGAGCGGGTCGTGACATCACCCCCTCTTCAGCATCAAGACCCTCGAGACGCGGGGAGCGAGTCGGGGACCGGTAGGGCGTGGGAATCAAAGTTGATCAATATTGATCAAACCACAGCAAGCGGCGGCGGTGTGGGGAAGGAAGTCGAGGTGCGGCCGCCATTCGTCAGGGGCCCCTTCTTAACTTATTAAAAGGGGTGGACACACCCAGGAGTCCGCCAGCTTGTTGCAATGTCTTCTTCAGCTTATTCTCCCACAGCATCTAGGTCACCATCCCCGCCTTCCCAGCCGTTGTCCTCCGAAGATTTGGAGGGTCACCAAGATCGCCGTCGGGTCGAGGCGATGTACCGTAGTCGTGAGTGCCGCCCGTTCCATGTACCCCAGGACACTGATTGTCCCTTCGCAGAGTTGTCCGCGGCTGTGGCTGGTCCCTCAGGGCCACCGTCTGGTGCGGATGCGACGCAGCCCCCGGCGGGCGTGGTCACTTCTACGCGTTCCAAGTCTGGCATTCGCCTGGGGGTGGTCCGGCTTGTCCCAGAGGGTTCGAGGGTGGTCCAGGCGGAGGTGATGCCGGAGCAGTTTGCCGAGGCGGTGGGTCAGGCGAGGGGTCCCCCCACCCTTGAGTGGTGTCAGGCGGCGGCTCCGGTGAGTGGCCACTTAGCTTCATGTCTCCCGGACTAACATGCCCCTGCAGTGTGCGTCTTGTACCCGACGAGGGGAGCAGTGTGAGTTTGAGGAACCGGCACCGGGGGTACGGCGGGACACGTCGGTGTGCCTTCCGTGCCGTTCGCGGCACGAGAAGTGCTCCGTCACCCTGAGTTGGCGGGCCGTTTGCGTCGTGGCGGAGCAAGGGTGGGATCAAGGTTGGGTCGCAGCACAGCTGGAGGAAGGGCAGAAGGGCAGGGTGTTGGGGAGGGGCTCCAGGGCTGGGGAAGGGGAACAGGTTGGCGCGCCTGTCATGAAGGTGGGCCCTCCGCGGGGTGGACAGAAGGAGGAGGCCCCTTCCAGGCAGGAGAAAGGGAAACGGAGGGCGTCCCCTTCACCCGAGGCGGGTCCCAGTAAGCGGGCACGGGGCGAGCAGGTGATGGAGGGCCCCCCTGGTTCCGCGGTGTATTCCCCTACGTCCGGAGCCCCCGTTGAGCAGTCCGCGGACAGGTCATGGTCGGTTGTGGAGGCCTATCTGCGGCGTCGGGTAGAGGGCTTGGAACGGTTGTTGGTCATATGCGAGGAGGAGATTCAGGGGGTATGGGAGGAGAGGGACGGGGCTCGACGGGAGTTGGACGGGGTTTGGAGGGAACGGGACCTGGCACGGAAAGACAAGGACGTCGCCGTCAGGACTGCCGCGGAGCGATTATCTCGTCTGCAGGAGTTGGAGGTGCGGACGGTGCATTTGCAGGCGCGGGTGGAGGCAGCGGAGGTGGCGACACAGCAGGCAGGAGGCTCAGGGGTGCGGGAGACTCAGCAGGGTTCCAGCGCTGGGGAAGTCCGGGCGGCGGCGGAGAGGGCGCGGCGGCAGGAGGAGTGGCTCGCTAACAAGGTGGCCTCGGGCCGGCGAGGAGTGCTTCGTGAGTGGTCTTCCCGCTTTCTTCTCCTAAGCGCTGATTCGGGTTCCACAGACTGGGCCCGGGAGCATCGCATCCTTCTTGACAGAGCGTCGGCAGCGCTGGGGTCCATCCATGATGGGTTGGCGAGGATGCCCGGGGACCTCCCGCCGGAGTTGGGTCAAGGGGTTACGCAGATGGGGCGCCTGTTGGCAGGGCATCAGCGGAGGGCGACGGCAGACCCCAGGGCGTGGTGGGAGATAGTGACGGACATGGGGGAACCGCTCCCCGGGCAACCCGAGGTTCTGGCGGCGGTAGTGGCACAGTTGGAGGTGTTCATGGTGGGAAGGGTAGCGGGGTTGGGGTCGGAGGAGGAGGGAGAGTGAGGGGAATTCGGACCCCATCGCTGACCTGTTCCCTGCCCATTTCTTGTTTGAGTATATACCTGTACACTGCTTGCTCCTATACAGTCTTCGGACCTTCTGCTGAGTGTGGGGAGTTTCAGATAGAGCGAGGAGAGGAGTAAGTGGAAACACGTAGGAGAGTATTGGTGGGAGTTGAATCCCTGGTGAACCCAGAGGCGGGGGTTACGCCCACTATTGCCATCTGTGTTGGGTCAGTCCCGGGGGTTCCGGGGCTTGGCGGGATTCCGTCGGTGGAAGTCCCGGAGTTCGTCGGGGGCCCTGTCGAGGTTCTTTCAGGGTTCCCATGTATCGTCCTCAGGTCCGTAGCCCTTCCAGCGGACCAAGTACTGGAGTCGGCCGCGAACTACCTGGGAGTCAAGGATCTCGTTGACCTCGTAGTGATATTCGTCCTCAACTTCGACGGGGGGCGGTCTGCTGGGGTGTTGGCCGGGGAAGGGGTCTGGAGCGTGCCTTTCAAGGAGTCGAACGTGAAACACAGGGTGGAGGCCCTTCAGACCCGGAGGCAGGTCGAGCTTGTAAGCGTGGGTGGAGACCTTCCGGAGGATCTTGAATGGGCCGAGGCATTTGTGGTCGAGTTTGATAGAAGGCCTCCGGGTCTTAAGATTTTGTCGGTCGAGCCAGACTAAGGTGCCGGGGGGCCAGTCAGGGGTCGGCTGGCGATGGGCGTTGGCATGCTTGGAGTAGGCTTGGTTGGTGGTGTCGATCTCGTCCCGGAGGAATTGGTGGAGGGATCGGAGGTCCTCGGCGACTTCATGGGCCACGTGGGAGGGGATGTCCTTGAGGGACAGCGTGAGTCGGGGATTGTAGCCCTTGTTGGCGTAAAAGGGGGAAACTCCGGTGGCGGAGTGAGGCGTGTTGTTGTAGGTGAATTCGGCGAGGGGGAGCTCCGCACGCCAGTCGTTCTGTAAATAGTTAACGTAGAGGCGAAGATACTGTTCTAACGTCTGGTTTACGTGCTCGGTTTGCCCGTCGGTTTCTGGGTGGTAGGCGGTAGAGAGGCTGGTTTTGATCTCAAGTGCCTTGCACAGCGATTGCCAGAAATGAGATACAAATAGGGGTCCACGGTCGGAGACGATGTCGTCGGGAAGTCCGTGTTTGGAGAATATGTGTTCTAGAAATAGTTTGGCAAAATCCGGGGCGGTGTTAGTGGTGTGGCAGGGAATAAAGAGGGCTTGCTTGGTAAGGCGGCAGATGACGACGAGAATTGCGTCAAAACCTTCGGAGTCGGGGAGTTTGACGATATGATCCATCGATATTGAAGACCAGGGGCGGCGACCGACAGGGAGGGGTTTCAGTAATCCGTGGGGGCGATGGCGGGGGACTTTGGCCCGTAGGCAGGGTTCGCAGGCCCTCACGTATTGCGTGACGTCCTTCTTCATTCCTGGCCAAAAATAAGTCCGGGAGATGAGTTGAAGGGTCTTACGAATTCCCGGGTGCCCCTGGAGTTTGTGATCGTGGTGCTGCCGGAGTATGTCGAGGCAAATGGACTTGTGGTCCGGGGCGTAGATTCGTCCACTTCAGAGCAGCAGGCGGTGGTCCGGGGATAGCGAAAAGGGGTTGTCTACGCTTGACTCGTCGGGGTTGTTGCGGGGGTCGTGCTGGTTGAAGAAGGGGTCCGGGGGTGAATTCCTGATTTGCTGGAGGATTCCTTCTTCGTTTAAAATCAGCACGGCATGTAGATGTTCGGGTGGGATTACCACTCAATGGTTGAATGCATTTCGTTCGGTTTCAAACGATTTCTTTGGATACACGTCGGGTCTCCGAGTGAGGGCGTCGGGCTTTGCGCCGAGTCGCCCGGGGCGGTAGTGAATGGTAAAATCGTACTCCGAAAGGGTTTTGGACCATTGAGCCTGGCGGCGGCTGAGCTGTTTCGTGGTCGTGAAGTATTGCAGGTTGTTGTGATTGGAGTAGACTTGGATGCGGTGCGGGGACCCTTCAAGGTAGGCCCGCCACTGACAAAAGGCTTTGACGATCGTGAGGAGTTCCTTGTCGTAAATGTCGTAGTTGAGTTCCGCTGGGATCATTGATCGGGTGTAGAAGGCGACGGGGTGGAGATCCTTGCCCTCCAAGTTCGACTGGGAGAGTATCCTGGCGATAGCGTAGTCGGAGGTGTCACATTCGAGCACGATCAGTAGGGAGGGGTCAAAATGGCGGAGGACCGGAGCGGAGGTGAAAGCCTTCTTCAGGAGGAGGAATACGCCCTGGCACTTGCTGTCCCAATCCCAAGGGGTGTCCTTCCTTGTGAGCCGGTTGAGGGGTTTGGTGATTCCGGAGTAGTTGTCGATGAAGCGGCGATAGAAGTTAGCAAACCCCAAGAATGACTGTACATCCTTGACGTTCCGCGGGGAGGGCCAGTTGAGTATTGCGTCAACCTTGGCGGGGTCCATGCGCACACTGTTGGGGGTGACGATGACCCCGAGATATTCGACTTCCGCTGTGTGGAATGAGCACTTTTCGGGTTTAGCATGAAGGTGATACTCTCGGAGTCGTTCCAAGACATGGCGGACGTGCTCCAAATGCTCCGCCGGCGAATTCGAGTAGATCAGGATATCGTCCAAATATACGATGACAAAGACGTCGTTCATGTCGTGAAAGATGTCGTTCATGAAGTACTGGAAGGTGGTGGGGGAGTTAGTCATTCTGAAGGGCATTACGAGATACTCAAAGAGGCCGTAGCGGGTGCGAAAGGTGGTCTTCCACTCATGCCCCGGGGCGATCCGGACGTTGTTGTAGCCGGAACGAAGGTCAATTTTCGTATAAATCTTGGCGCTGTGAAGGCGATCAACAAGGTCTCCGATTAAGGGGAGGGGGTACCAGTTCTTCTTGGTGACTTTGTTGAGTCCCTGATAATCCACACAGAGTCGGAGGGATCCGTCTTTTTTCTTGGCAAACAAAACCGGAGCACCAGCCGCGGAGATCGAGGGACGTATGAAACCTTTGCCGAGCATGTCGTCGAGGTATTCCTTCAGGGCCCGGAGCTTGATTTTGGACATGTTGTAGATCTTGCCAAACGGGGGTGAGGTGCCTTCTTCGAGGTCGATCTGGTGGTCGTAGGAGCGGTGCGGAGGGAGTTCCTTGGCACTTCCTTCGGAGAACACGTCAGCGAACTTATGATACTCCGGGGGAACTACTTTGGATAGGATCTGTTCCTCTGTCTTCTTTTCTGGCGTGGTAGTCCCTGCACGGAGGTATTCCTCCAGTAGGGCCGGAGTGACTTGCAACTGGAAGGCGGGGGTGCCTTCTCGTAGGAGGCACGCAAAGGGGATGGCACCGATGATTTTAATGTCGAGGTTTCCGGAGTCGACAGGGCTGGGTCCCGTAGGTGTAGCAGTTGGATCCGGGGTGGCGTCGGGGTCTGGGATAGGCTGGAAGCAGAGGTGGATGGCGGCTGCTAAGCTCGCTTCGGGGCCGGGGAATTGCATGGTAAGGTTCTTCCAGTTGATGTCGGGGTTGACGTCTTGCAGCCACAGGAGTCCGAGCACGATCAGGGTCGACGGGGGTAGTTGGGTAACAAGGAGTCGGGCCTGGAACTGCAGGTCGTTATCGAGGGTGAGGATGTTGTCGTGGTACTGCGTGATTCTTGTCGTGGCGGGGCTCCCATCAAAGAGTTGGAGCTCGAGGGGTTTGTCGAGGTCATTGCGTCGGAGGTCAAGTTGGTTGCTGATGAAGACACTGGAGGCGCCGCTGTCTATGAGGGTGGGAAGTACCTTGAGCAAGCCGCCAAGTCAGACATAGATGACAAACGATCGCGCAGACCTAGAGCGAAGTTGCGGCGGGGTCCGGGGTGGGTTGATCATGGTCTCGGAGCTCTCGGAGGGGGGTGAGACATGGAAGGGTACCAGTCCGGAGTTGGTGGGGTTGTCCCAGTCGAGGCGTAGGGTGAGACTGGGCCAATTGACGCGGGGATTGGTGGAGCGGAGCCATGAGAACCCTAAGACGACGGGGGCAGAGGGGTGTAATTTTGTGACGAGTAGTCGGAGTTCTTGCTGTTGTCCGTTGGCAAAGGTCAGGGTCGTTTCTAGGCAATGAGTGATGTCTCCCGCTGGGGTAGAGTCTCCGTCAAAGAGTTTGAGGGGGATCGGGGCGGGAAGATGGTGGAGGGGTTGTGGGGCGAGCGCTGCCAGGGATTCATCAATAAAGTTATCGGTGGCGCCGCTGTCGACTAGTGTGGGGACGGGTTTGTCGGTGAAGGGAAGAGTGGTGCGGAGGAGGAGGTTTGTGGAGGATTGAGAGGGGAGGTGTGCTGGGGGGTTGTCCAGGGCAAGCATCATTGCGCGGAGGAGTGTGGCTGGGGTGGAGAAGACGTCGGGATGTGGTCCGCGGTCTAGTGCATCTTCCAGACCTAAACTGCCAACTTGTTTTCCATGAACTGGTAGTTGCAGTCTTCTCCGTCGATTGTCCACACGGCGCGTCCCATCACCTGTCGTTTATTTAGGGCAACTGCGAATAAAATGTCCCTGCTCACCACATAGGATGCACGCGCCCTCCTTCCATCGTTTCTCCTGCGTTTCTTCCGGCACGTTGATCCACTGACTGTCCTGGATCCTGTTTGCGCATAGGGCCTCCTGATCGTCGGCGGGGTCCAGGATGTCGTCGCAATCATCAGGGTTGGTATCCAGGGGTACTGGGGTGTCGTGGAGGTCGGCGGCGTTGAGCTGGGCAGGTGGTCGCTGCCCCGGGGGCCGGTTAGTGTTGGGGACTCCTCGGCCTGGGGGGAAGCGGGGTGCGGGGTTAGCAGGGTTAGTGGGGATGGAGGATCGGATGCCATTGGTTGCTCCGGCCTGCCAGTTGGTGTTACTGGAGGTATTCCACGAGGTCTGGGGCGCCATGTTTTCGCTGCGATCTTCCCAATAACGTTGGTCAACCTGGGTAACGAGTGCCTTGTACCCGTCGTAGGTGGTTTGTTTGGGCGCGAGGCGAAGGACGTCCTTGATCCGTTGGGGCAGGGCATGACGGAGGGCGAACCGGAGGGCGTTGTAATTCCAGCCGGTCTCGTAGGCCTCTTGTTTGAATCGTACAATGAAGGTCGTGAAGCGTTCGTTGTCGTGCATTCGGAGGTTGAAGAGATTTTCCTCCGCCTCTGCTATGGTGTCAAAGACGCCAAACTTACTCAAGAACTCTTGAGTGAAAGCGAGCCAATGGGAGAGTACGGGATTGTTTGGGTCGAACCGGAGTAGCGCGGTGTAGTGGTCGAAGGCGATGCCCTGTAAGTATGATGCGGCGAAGGCTACTCGTGAGCTCTCAAGCTGAAAAGTGATGGGCTTAGCTTGAAACATAGTTAAACACTGGGTCAGGAAGATTCGCCACTTCCGGGGGTCGCGGCCGGTGAAGGGTTCGGGCTTCTGGATGTTGAGCTTTCCTTCCCAGGCCAGTGCGTCGCGGGTATCGTCCTGCGAATTTTGAGTTCAAGGTGGGGGTCCGGCGTTGTAGTAGTAGTAGTAGTAGTAGTTATTTCCGTTTCCGCGCTGGGGGGGAAAGCTGTCCATCACCGGGCCCCATCCTCCCGGGGGTCCGCCATTGGGTGGTCCCCCACCGGGGTTTTGACCTACACTACCCGGGGCGGGTCCTGGGGCCCATCGAGGGGGAGGGGGTCCTCCGGGATTCGGGGGTCCGAAATAGTTGACATCATTGGGGGGGTTAGGCATCGGAGCGGGTGGGGGACGAGAGGGGTTGACGGAAAGAGGAGGTCGGGGCGCCCCGGGGCCCAGGGGCTGTTGCGGGGGAACTGGGGCATTGGGACGGGGCGGAGGGGCATTGCTACGAGGGGCGTGGAGGTCGAAGTGGGGGGGTCGGTCTCGTTGGGGCCCGTTGCGCGGGGGGTGTTCGTCGGCGGGGTTGCCCGGCTCGTCAATATAGGAGAGGGTCCGGTTGTTGTCGTCGATGCGTAGGGGCGGTCGTTGGGAGCGGATTTCGGGGACGGCGGGTTGGTCCCAGGTTCGGAAGGCGCTGGGCACCGAGCTGGCCCGGGGCCGGGCAGAGAGGGCCAGGGTGTGGGCGGCGGGTTGGTCAAACAACCCCCCCGCGGGGTTGAGATTCCTCAAGATGCTGGAGGCCGCATTGAGTTCTTCCTGCTGGCGGGGAACGGAAGATGGGGCTTCGTTTCGTGTCCCAACGGGTTCCTTGCGTTGCACGTGGAAGGAGCGGGCGGGATCCAGGGGATCTTCGAAGGGGCGGGGGTTCAGGCTAGTGTGGATTTCTTTGACCAAGGCACAGAGCTCGTTCCGTAAGTTGTCATCGAGGCCCAGGGTGCCTTGCGTATTCTCCGGGAGGTTCCCTTGTAGGTAGCGTTTGTGGAAGTCGAGGCGTCGATCCGCCCAGACCTCTGGGGTTGCGGAGGCGTCGGGGTAGCCTAGGTTGGTAAGGAGGGTGCGGGTACGCCTTGCGAATTCCGCAGGGGACAGGCGGAGGAAGCAGAGGACTTCGTTGCGTTGCTGGGCGTAGGCTTCGATCCTTTGCTGCCTAGGAGAAGGAGGGGTTTGAACGGCGAATGGTGGGCGGGGTGGGGAATAGTTATCCGTGGCTTCCGGAGGGACTGGGGCTGCAGCGGGGATTGGGTACACATAGTAATGGGCGGGGGGAAGGTAGGCGGGGTTGGGGGGTGCTGCGGAGTATCCTCCGGGGTTGATACGGGGGTTGTTGCCATTGGCGTGGAATGCGGGAGGGCGGCGCCAGCCCGGGGGTATTCCCCGGCTGATGGAGGGGGCGTAGAACACCTGGTTGGGGTCAGGGGTCCAGTGACGGGGCACGTATTGGTCCGCAAAGGGACCCGGGTAGAATGGGGCGTAGGAATTTTCCAGTATGGGCCAGCCATAGGCGTTGGTTGGGTAACCGACTGGGTTGTACGCGGGGTTAAATGCAGACATCGAGAACGGGGTAAGGGGGAGTCTTGATATTATGTCAGGTTCCGCTGACAACGGGGGCTCAGTACACTGGCGAGTCCTTACTAGGCGGACGCGATGTCCTGCGCTTATAACCAGGCATCCGGAGTTGGAGCGGAGGTGGGGAAAGCTTGCGAGGGGCCCCTAGGGAGAGCGGCCCAAGTAAGTCCTGAGTGATTCGGAGGGGTCTAAGACTGGAGGTACTGATCGTCGACCCAGGGCGGGTGTCAGGGCTAGTTAGTGGGTGCACAAGTAGATTGCGGGGTAGGCGGAGGCTTCTCGGTTGATGGGGGGCGGGGTCGGAGTTGGACAGGGGATTACCGGGGCTTGGTGGGTTCCGGGGCCGAGCGGGTAGCGAGGTCCGGAGTTGTCGTTAAGAATGTTCAGGTCGTGGCGCATGTGCAGAGTTTGTACTGACGTAGGGAGCAAGGGAACTTCAGAGGAACAAAGGAAATATGTACAGTCGAGACGAGACGGAGACGAGACAAGACTGAGAAAAGATAGATTTGAAACCTAGAAACAGAAATAGAGACGAGACGAGAGACGAAACATAGGAAACCGGTAAAATGTAATATCAAGACTAAAGTTCGAGGAGTTATTCTATGACTTATATACTGACTACTGGGTGCCTCTGAGGGCGGTGGATATGATGGCGGGGGTCGACGGAGCTGTGCTGAGTCGACGGGTGTCGGGTACAATCCGAGGTCGGGCCGCGGCTGTATTCTGATGGGATCAGTTGGGGGCGCGGCCGCTCCGGGGACATCGTGACACTCCAGGACGGGTCGGGTAAACTAGGGTAGGGGGTCGGGGACGTATGATGTGGCCAGGAATGGTGGGGGAAGGTTTCAAGGGGGTGTTGATGGCTACGGAGAGGGAGTTGCCGTCAGGGTTTGCCGGAGAAGTGTCGGAGTTGTCCAGTGTGGGCGTCGAAAGTGTGGGCGGGGTCCCGGGGAGTTAGGCGGGAAATCGGGAGGGGTTGGGAGCAGTGTCTAGGGAGCTAGGGAGCGGGTCGTGACAGGTAGATGCCTTGGATGGCTCTTGAGGCATTGGGATGTCTGTGGTAGAAGTCTTAGACCAGGGCAGGTGCATGCACATTAGCCTGTGGTTCCTAAGAGATGTCCTCAATGCCATATCCCTTCCACTTCACCTTGAACTGCAGCTTCCCTTGGAATATTCTGCTAGACAAGGACTGGTGGTGGGGGTGCCTTAGGGCAGTGGCCAGAGATTGGATCTTCTGGTGCTGGGAAAAGTTTGACAACATTGAAGACTGGGTGCAATTGGTATAGGCCTGCTGGGAGCTTAAGTCAGTATGCTAAAGGCCCCACCTTCTTCTTGACCATGAAGGGGCCAAGATGACAATGTGATAGTTTTTGAGACAGCCTCATTGTCTTAATATCTGAGCTATCTAAATACACACAGTCCCCTGGCTTGTAAACTGGGGCTGGTGTCTGGCAATGGTCATAGTAGCATGCCATGTCATCCTTGGCCTTTACCAATGTGGCCTTTGCCTCCTCATGTGCCCTCTTCATCCTGTCTACAACCTCATTTATGGAGTCATTTTCAGAAGGGCATGCATGAGGTTCAAATCCCATGCAGGGGTGCCTGCCAGTGTCCAGAAAAAATGGAGTCATCTGTGTGGAAGAGTGAATATGGTTGTTGTACTGGAACTCAGCATTTGGCAGGAGCTCATCCCAGTCATCCTGCCTCTCATTGCAAAAAAGACAGAGATACTGTTCCAGTTCCTGATTAACATGCTCCATCTGTCCATCTGACTGAGGGTGATAGGCAGTGGTGGTATGGAGCTTCACTCTGAGCAGATGGTACAGTTCCCAAGTAAACTCTGCCACAAACAGGGGGCATCAGTCAGAGACATACTCATCAGACAGACCATGGAGCTTCCAGACATTCTTGCAATACAGATTAGCCACTCCCAAGGGAGAGCATATTGTGTGGGTAGGGATGAAGTGGGCTCGTTTACCATAGAGGTCCACCACTACCATCACTGCATCATATCCATGAGCATCTGGGAGTTCCACAATAAAATCCACCAATGCAATACTCCAGCAGGCAGCTGGAATAGGGAGCAGGTGGAGCTGGTCCATGGGTGGCTGATGGCAAGGCTTGGTATGGAGACAGAGATCACAGGTGCTAGTGTAGGTGCCTACATATAAGGAGATCTGTAGCCACCAATAGTTCTGGGATACCAGCTCCAGTGTCTTCCATCTTCTGGGATGTCCAGCTACCCAAGAGTTATGATGTTGTTCTACAATGCACTAGCAAAGTTCTGGAATGTTAGGCACATAAATGTGTCCTCTGAAGGTTAGAAGCCCCTCCTGAAGACCCCACTCATCTGCATGCACTGACTTAACTCTGCTTGCCCATTGAGCTCATAGGGCCTGTGCAGCCTGGGCAACTGCATCCTCCTGTGCACCCTCTTGGTTCCCTCTTTGGATGTCTCTAAGGATGTTTGCCTTGTCCCCTTGAACCACAATTCCTTCTAGCATGTGGATGGCAAAGAGCTCAGGCTTGAGGAGGACAATGTTGTCATTATCTCCTGCTCCTGTGCCATGATCAGCCCACCTGGACAATGCATCCAGTTTGCCCATGCTCTGTCCAGGTTTGTGATGCAGTGAGAAGTCAAAGTTGGCCAGATACAGGGACCATTGAGCCTGGCATCAATTGAGTTTCTTAGCAGAATGGAAGGACTCAAGGTTCTTGTGGTCTGTCTAGACTTCAAACTTATGCCATGCACTCTCCAGGAAGTGCCACCATCCTTTAAAGGACTGAATAATTGCCAGCATCTCCTTGTCATGGATCTCATAGTTCCATTCCACTGCATTAAGGCTCTTGGAGTAAAAGGCTATTGGATGCCATTTGCCATCCTCCTTTGACTGCTAGGAGAGGACTGCTCCCATAGCAAAGTCTGAGCTATCCACTTCCACATGAAATGGAGGGTCATCATTGGGAAACAGGAGGACTGGCCTTGAGGTTACAGCTTGTCTGAGGGCATCAAAGGCAGCCTGCTGTGGGGACTCCCACCACCATACTGCATCCTTAACTGTGAAGTCAAAGAGGGGGCATGGATGGTGGGAGAAATCCTGTATAAACCTCTAGTAGAAATTAACAAAGCCAAGAAAGGCCTGCACTTCCTTTTTGTTCCTTAGCTCTGGCTACTCTGCTACACCTGCCACTTTAATGGAGTCCATCTCAGCCATTCCATGCAAGATGATCAAACCCAGGTACTCCACCTTAGTCTGCTCAAATTAACACTTCTCAGGTCTTAAATAGAGCTGGTGTTGGCAGAGGCATTCCAAGACAATGCATGTGGTCCAGTGATGCTTCTCCAGAGTTTTAGTGTAGATGAGGATATTGTCCAGCTATACACAGACAACACCTTCCATAATCAGATCACAAAAAATGTCATTCATCATAGTCTGGAAGGTGGCTGGACTATTGGTAAGACCAAAGAACATTACCAAAGGTTTGAAGAGTCTGCAATTAGTTTGGAATGCTGCCTTCCACTCATCCCCTTCTTTGATGTGTACATTGTTGTAGCCCCAGCAGACATCCAACTTTGTAAAGTAGTGTGCACCTCAAAGGCTGTTGACAAGTTCTGAGATGAGTGGCAAAGGATAGTGGTTCTTCACTGTCATTGCATTCAGGACATGATAATCCTGAACCAGATGAAGAGACCCATCCTTCTTCTTAATAAAGAAGACTGAGAAGGCCATTGGAGACTTGGAGGGTTGTATTTGTTCTGAGCTGAGATTTTTCTGCAGGAAGGCATTCAGTTCATCCTGGTCATGGGGTGCAAGTGGATAGACCTTGCAGTTGAAGGGCTCAGCATTTGGTATCAGCTCAATTGCATGATATCACTGCTTGCACTCTGGAAGCAAATTGAAGGAGGCCTTAGAGAAGGCATCCTCAAAGTCATGGAGGTGATTGGGAATGGTGCTACAGAAAGGTTTGGACTGTGAGTTTGCCGCAAATGCTTCTTGCCAGACATTGAGAAGTAGTCTGACTAGCTTGAATCTCTGCCACTGTAGGAGGGGAGCAGAGGGTTGTAGCACAGATCTGATTGTCCACCTCTATGGTTTCATCTGGGGACTCTGCATCTGGAGTACAGGTCCATTCTCCTTCACCTCCCTCTTCCTTAGGAGATTCACACCCAACACCTTAGACATCCTTGTAGAGGGCCTCTCTATATGGAAAGGCCAGAGAGGGGGGACTCAGGAGGTTGATGTCAATATAAGGGAGATGCCCAGTGTGACAGGCACTTTGGCTTTTTGCTCCTTACAAGCTTCTTTTGCACAGGTGATGCAGTGACAGGGGCAATGACTCATCTTCACCTCACTCTTAGTCCAGTCAATCTTGGGGTTGTATTCATGCAGCCAGGTGAACCAGCCACAACACCCCCTGCCCCAACTCTGGAGGGTGATCCTCAGGCATCTGTGCTATCCCATCCTGAATTGAAGCAAATGCTGCTGAAGCCCCATTCAGGAGGACCTGGTGTTTCTGGATCCAGCCTACCAAGACTATGTCAGAAGAAGTCAAGGACAAAGGGTTAAACACTCACATAACATGCCTGCATGCCCTGAGGCAGCCTTGTTCACCAACCACTCTTCCTGTTACCTTGCAGCCTCTGCCTCTGCCCAAAATAAGCTCCCCTCCTCCAAAGTCTGCCATTCCTCTGCCTCCTCTATGGATTGTGCCTCCAACTGCATCAGGCACTCCTGTAGACCCTGCACCTCCAATGCCTTTGCTATGGCCATCTGCACTGCCATGTCATAATCCCACTGCAGCATGTCTCTCTCCTTCCACACTGTGTCTTGGTCCTCCTCTACCCTCTGGAGCTCCCCCTCTCATGCTGTCAGCATCCTTGACAGTCCCTCCACCTGACAACAAAGGAATGTCTCAGTGATTGAGGGTGTGGGCTCAGGGGAACTTGACAGACATCTCAGCAGTGCGCTTGAGCTGAGAGAGTACATGTGAAGCCCAGGGGGGCCCACCATCAATTCCTGGCCATGCAACCACTTGCTAGGCCCTGCCTCTGGCAGCAGGGAGGCCCTCTGCTTCCCCTTGTCATGTGACATTGGAGCCTCCTCCCTCCACCCATTCCACAGAGGCCCCACCTTCCCTGCCAGCTGCCCCACATTCTACTCACCCTTCAAACCTGAGCCCTGGCCTGACACTCTGGCCTTCCAACTCTCACCCAACTGCCCCCTCACTCAGCTCTCCTTTCACTCCTGCTCTGCAGCAATATAGGTAGCATGCCACTCCAGTAAAACCAAACATTTTTTGTGCCTTGCATGGCATGGGAGGCAAATAGAGGTATCATGACAGGACCCTGCAGATGGCTCATCAAACTCATACAGCTCCCCATGCTGGGCAGAGAGGGTGCAATGGGATGATTAATCAGCAAACACTGCATAACAAGCTAGGGACTCACTGGAGCCTTGTTCTGGCACCACTCCAGGATTGGAGGACCCCATGCCCACCTTAGTGCCCCCACAAATACCTCTGGCATCACCTGTGCCTATGGAATTCTCTTCACCTTCAGAACAACATGAACAATTCCTGCCCCCAGACTGGGCCTTGTAGAATGCTCCAGGGCAGCAGAAACTAAATGGCCAGCAGGCCCTGACCTCCTTATATAAGAGGAACTCTAGGAGGAGCCCACCACTGCTGAGGACAACTTCATTGAAACTCAATCAGTGACTCTGGAGCAAGACAAACACCACACTCACAATGGCGGTGCATTGAATCCACCTTTCTATGGTCCTGCTGCTGGTCAAACTCCTATTGACAATGCTTGTACTTGGCCCACACAGTCATGCAGTTGTTGTCTGAAGGGAGTGGGATTGGTGAGGGAGACAATGAAGAAGGTGCTGCAGAAGACATGGGAAGAAATGAGGAACACCAGAGTATGTCCTGCCTTCCTTTAATTTCCTAGGAAGAGCTTCTTGATGAACAACTATCATGCTTTGACTTTGTTCCCCATGCGACTGCTGCTTGCTGTAATTTGATCAATATTGCTTGGACTTTAGTTTCCATGCCTCCTGCCCATCCCTGACTCATGCCCTGCTTCTCGAGGGTATTGATGCTGAAGGGGGAGTGATGTCATGACCCATTCCCAGAACCCTGGACCTTGTTCCCAGCCACCTTGCTCCCTAGAGTTTGTCAGACAATTGAGATCAGATGAGATAAGATTGAGAAAGGAGATAGATTCAAGACTAAAATTAAAAACAGAGACAGAAAGAAACATGAGACACAAGTAATTAGTTAATGTAATATCAAGACTAGAGTACAAGGTGCTACTTTACAGATTATATACTGACCACTGGAGAGCTCCTGGGAGCAGTAGGTGTGGCAGTGGGGCTTGATGGAGCTGTGCAGAGTCAACAGGTGTTGGTTGCAATCAAGGAGTGGGCTGTAGCAATATTCTGATGGGATCAGTTGGGGGCATGGGTTGCTCTGGGGTCATCATGATGCTTCAGAGTAGGTCGGGTGAGTCAGGGTAGTGAGCTGGAGATGTACGATGGAGTCAGGAATAGTGGGGGAGGGTTCCAGGGGCTCAGAAGAGTCAAGGAAAGCGATGACAGCTGCAGAGAAGGCATCAGAGTTAGCTAGGGGGCCATTGGGGTTTGCCAGAGAAGCGTCAGAGTTACCTGGAGTGGCCATGGAGGGTGCTCAATAGTTGGGGGTTTTGATGAGGCATTGGGAGAGGGACTCTGGGGAAGCAAGCAGGCTGAGAACAATGTCAGGGGTTCAGGGAGCAGGTTGTGACATTACCCTCCCTCAGCATTGAGACTCTTGAGACATGGGGCACAGTTTGGGGATTGGTGGGCATGGGAATCAAAGTCGAGTAATATTGATCAGACTGCAGTGAGCGGCAGTGGCGTGGGGAACAAAGTCAAAGTGTGGCTACCTTTTCCCCCAGTTGACCTATTCCTGCAGTGTTCATCTTGTGTTTGGTGGGGAGAGCAATGCAACTTCAAAGAGCCCATGCTGGGGTTACAGCGGGACATGTCAGTGTGTCTTCCATGTTGTTCGCAGCACAAGAGGTGCTCTGTTATATCAAGTTGGTGTGCTGCATGCATTGCTGTGGAGCAGGGCTGGGATTGGGCATGGGTCGTGGCACAGATGGAGGAGGGGTGGCAGGGTAAGGTGTCAGGGAAGGGTAAGGGGGCAGAGGGTGGGGGCAGTGCAGTGATAAGACCCAGTTGTTGCTGAGCACCATTTTTAGCATTTTGGACTTAGCAGCAGCTGATGACTTTAATTTGGCACAAGTCATGACACTCAGCAAGTGAGGCCTAGCCTGGGGTATGGACCAATGTAGCTGTTGCATGGGACTTTAGTGACCATGAGACTTACCAATCATGAGGAGTATTATATGGAGTCTGGACTTTGGGTCTAGAACAGTAAGGCTGAGACCTTTCTTAGCAACAATTATTAGTGACCCTAGCAACTCCTTGGTGACAAAATGGCTTGCTTCCCCTCATATATGGACATATTGCCAGACATGTACCTTTTTACTTACCATTTCTCTTGTTGAGCTTACCAACATACTTGAATGGCATCTACACTTCAGAGACTTTGCTTATAGTTTTCACTTAGTTACAGATTGATGCCTTGTATGAATTATAAACACCTTGGCAGATGCCATTGCTAGTGGGAATTATTTGCTTACTTTCCCATACTATACTTTTGAACAGTATAAATACTGCCTGTAAATGGACACTACATCATTGAATTCCATTGGACTTACTCCCCTCAAATCAAACCCATCCATCTCTAAGCCTACTACCTTGAGATTTCAATTTTGCCTCTATTGTTTGCTCTATTCCCTCACTCTTCATTGACAATGACTTAGCAATAAGTCTCACCAACTTCAACTCCAACTTAGTGTTGTCAGGTTCCACTGACTATGGGGGCTCAGCTACACTGGCAAATCCTTACTAGGTGGATGCAATGTCCTGTACTTATAACCTAGCATTCTGGAGTTGGCATGGAGTGGAGAGACTTGCAAGGAGAAGCTAGGGGGAGCGGTCCAAGCAAGTCCAGAGCAGTCCAGGGAAGTCTAAGACCAAGTATATTAACATCCAGCTTGGGCAGGTGTCAGGAACAAGTTTGTAGGTGCATGAATAGACTGCAGGGTAAATGGAAGCTTTGCTAGTGATGGGGGCAGGCCAGAGTTTGATGGGGAATCAACTAAGACTTGATGGGTTCTGCGGCTGAGCAAAGAGTGAGGTCCAGAGTTGTCATAGAATGTTTAGGGTTCATAGCATGTGTGTGGAGTTCATACTGATGTTAGAGATGGAAAGAACTTAGAGAAACAAAGGAAATATAAACAGTCAAGACGAGGTGAGCTGACAACTGGGCACTTGGAGGTGTTCCAAACACTGGGGACTTGTGAGGATGGTTAGTGGAAATTGATCTGAGCAAGTCCAGGGTGGTCCGGAGGAGTAGAGGATGAGTTGCGGGGAAGGGGGACAGGCTTGGCAGGGTTCAGGCATAAGTCTGTGTATGAGTATTGTGGGTGCAGAGGAGGTGGAGGCTACGCAAATGGTGGGAGCAGAGCCAGAGTCCTGATGGGAGATCAATGGGTATTGATGGGGTTTGGAGCCAAGCATGTAGCGGGGTCTGGAGTTGGTGAAAGAGTGTCAGAGGTTTGTAATTGTAATCGCAGAGTTTGTGAGGACGTTATGGTCTAGAGGACTTGAACACAATAGACAGAATCAAATGAGATGAGATGGAGTCAAACAAAATGAGGCGGAGACAAGATGGGAATGAGAATAGATTCAGGTGAAAACATAGAACAATAATGAAATGATAACAGAATAGAGATGAGATAAGACCGGAAGACTAAGAATAAGGAAAATGAGACACGGAACATGAAACACAAGAAGCAACAATCAGAAACACATCAGGCAAGGTAGGGGAAGTAGATAGGTAATCTCAAGACTAGAGTACGAGGAGCTACTCTACATCTTATATACTGACTACTGAAGAGCTCTGGGAATGTTGGCTATGGTGGCGGGGCTTGGCAGAGCTCGACAGAGTTGACGGGTGTCAGTTACGACCAGAGGGTGGGCTGCATTGATATGTTGATGGGATTAATTGTTGATGCAGTCCGTTCCAAGGTTGTTGTGATACTCCAGGATAAGTCAGGGGAGCCAGGGTGTCAAGTCAATGACATGTAATGGGGTTAGGCATAGCAGGGGAGTGGTCCCAGGGGCTCAGAAAGTCCAGAGGAAGTGCCGGCGGCTGCAGGGAAGATGTTGGAGTTGGCCAGGGGGCAGTCAGAGTTAGCCGAGAATGCGTTGGAGTTAGCTGGAGTAGGCGCGGAGTGCTGGGGAAGTTTGACAAAGCATTGGGGGAGGTTCTGGAGGGATGGGGGTTTGTCGGGCAATGTACGGGGGTCCAGGGAACAGGTTGTGACATCACCCCCCCTTCAGCATCAAGACCCTTGAGATGCAGGGAGTGGGTTGGGGATCAGCAGGGGCATGGGAGTCAAAGCCCAGTAATATTGATCAGGCCGCAGCAAGCAATGGTGGCATGGGGAACAAAGTTGAAGCATGGCTGCTGCTTTGTCAGGGGGTTCTTCCTAATCAATTAAAAAGCCTTGGACATACCCCGGGGCTTCTCAAATCCTTTGTCATGTCCTCTCCCAGTTACTCAGCCGCTTCCCCCGCCCCGTTGATTTCAGATGCGGACGTGGTGATCGTGTACAACAGCAAGGGGGAGGAGTTTGAGCATTGGCACTGAGCTGGTGCGATATACCAGAGTCGTGAGCAGCATTGACTTGTTTTTTTGGGGTGGCTGACAGAGTTTTGCAGAGTTGTCTGTGGTGGTGGTGGGTTCTCTGGGAGGTCTTAGGCAGGCCAAATTTCGTCCCACAGTGCCCTGATTGACGGCGGGGGATGCGGAAGGGGTCCCACCCCTAGGCGGAGGTGACGGTGGAGGAGTTTGCAAGGGCGTTGGTGCAGGCTTGGGGCCCCCCAACACTGGAATAGTGCCAAAATGAGGCCCTGGTGAGTCTTTGAGTTCTCCTTTGTTGCATGTGCTGATCTGTTGTTCTTAGTGTGTTCTCTGTGCATGGCAGGACAAGGCCTGCATCTTCAATGTGCCCTCCATGGGCTCACAGCATGACACTTCCATTTGCCTTCTGTGTCATGTGAGCCACAAGAAGTGCTTGATCTTATTGGAGTGGTGAGTGGTGTGCGTTGCTGCAGAGCAGGGGTGGGATGAGGACTGGGTGCAGAGTTAGCTGGGCAAGGCGCGGAAGACCTGGGTGTTGGGGGAGGGGAGCATGGAGTGGTCTGCAGGGCAGGTGGGGCCTCTGTGGACTGGGTGGAGGGAGGGGGCATCCTCAGTGGCAGACTGTGGGAAGCGGAGAGCTTTCCCGCTGTTGGGAGCGGGGCCCAGCAAGAGGCCGTGGGGGCACGAGCCGATGGTGGGTTCTCCAGGGTTTCACGTTTACTCTCCCACCCCAGGCATGCCCTTGGGATGGGCATCAAGTTCTCTGGAGCCCCCGCCTTTGATCATGGAGGTCTTCCTAGGTTCTAATGGCAGTGTTGATGGCATGGGAGGGGGAGCTTTGCTGGGTGAGGGAGGATCGAGATGCAGCATGGGCAGAGAAGGAGGCATTGGAGCGGGCATGGAACACCTTGGTGCGAGTGGCAATGGAGCGAGTGCCAGAGGTACGGGGCTTGCAGGAGCATCTGATGCAGCAGGAGGTGCGGTCCATGGAGGAGGTGGAGGAGCGGGGAATGGTGCTGGAGGGTGGTTCACTGTGGGCAGAGTTGGAGGCAGTGAGGTGGAGGGAGGATTGGCTGGCCAATGAGGCTGCTTTGGGGCATGCGGGGATCCTTCATAAGTGTCTTTCCCAATTCTCCATCTGGTACTAAAATGGGTTGTTTTTGGGGTCAGGCTGGGTGTGGGAGCACCAGGTTCTCTTGGATGGTGCCTCCGCAGCGTTTGCATTGATCCAAGATGGGTTGGCGCAGATGTCTGGGGGTCAGCCTCCGGAGTTGCAGCAGGGGATGGCAAGGGTGGGGAGGTTGCTGGCGGGGCATCGGCAGCGTAATGCAGTGGCCCCGGGGTTGTGGTGGAAAGTAGTGGCGGATGCAGGGGAGGCCTTGCCAGGGTTGGCAGAGGTCTTGGCAGTGGTGTGGGCCCAGATGGAGATTGATTTGGGGGTGGGAGTGGCAGGGGTTCTAGGGGAAGGGTGAGTGGGTAGTCAGGCCCCGCTTCTTGTTGTCTTTGATTTTGCTGCCCCGTTCTGCCTTGTATCATATTTTTTGTACTTTCCAATGCTTCTTCGTTGTTCCTGGGTGTGTGAAGTGAGACTTCAATTTGCATGAGGGTGAGGTAAGTGAAACACGCAGGGGTGCTGGTGGGAGTTGAATCCCTAGTGGATCCAGAGGCGGGGGTTAAGCCCACTAATGTGGTCTGTGTTGGCTAGTCCCAGGGTTGCCGGGATGGGGCAGAGCACCGTAGGAAGAGTTTCCAAGGCTTGGTGGGGGTGTTGGGAGTCTTCCTGCAGAGTTATGTGGCATTTTTGGGCAGCATTGCTGGGTTTGATTCTTGGGGCCTCAGACCCAGGGTGTAGGGGTTTTCTTCAGTCTGCAGCGGAGATGTGCATTGTGCTGGTTCAAGGGGGTGGACCTCTGGGTCTTTGATGTGTGTTTGGGGTGGTCAGGGCTTTGGTCTTTTGTTGGTGTGGCTGGTGGGAGGGGCAGAGGTCTTCTGGCAGTCTAGCCTTTATGCTGACGCAGGTGGTGGGGTGGCAGAGGTCCTTTTTAGTGATGGTGGGGGTGGCAGGGTGAGGTTCATCCTTGGGGCATAGTTGGTCAGAGGAGGGAGTCCCTAGCAGCTTAGTGGCGGAGCCCCTGGAGTAGGGTGGTCCCTGTAGTAAGTTGGCAGGGGGCTGTTTTCCATGCCATCTATGCTGTGGGTTTGGTCAGCGTGGAGGCAGAGGTACTCCCTTAGGGTGAGGGTTGTGATTCCTTGGTTGGGGGTGCCCAGAGGTTTACGTTTGGGTGGGGTTGTGTGTGGTAGGGTTTTGTCAAGCTCCAGAGTATTGTATTTGGTGAAGGGCACTCAGGATTGGGCTTTGCTGCGCTCCAGAGTGTTGGTTCTGGTCAAAGTCGTGCTCTGGAGTATTGCGTCTATGGGCGGGTGTGCTCAGGTGGTGCTTTGGTGTGCTCCGGAGTGTTGATGATGAGGGGATGGGATTTGGGGTGATCAGTCCCTACAAGTTCCTTTTGGTCTGGAGTTGAGGTCTGTGGGTTCTAGGTCATCCACATGACATTGCGTTCCTGGCCAAGGGGTAAGTCCACAGACGGGCAGAGGGGTCTTACATATTTCTGACACTCCCTAGAGTTTGGAGGGCTGTTGGGGTTGTATTGGTGGATGCTTCTTTGGCAGGAGCAGTACAGGGGTCGGTTGGGGAATGGCTCACCTCAGCAGAGATGCTTTGGGGCTCGTCCCGTGGGTTGTTCCTTCTGGGGGTAGGTGTTTCTTTCATCAGGGAAAAAGTTAGCAGTCTCAGAGTCAACACAAGGGTCACTTGGTGGGGGGTTCATTGGTTGTATTGGCTTTGGGGGTGGTGCGGGGCGGAGGAAGGGGTCCAAGGCGCATTTTGTCGGTCTGCTGTTCCAAGCGCAAGTACCAGGGGTCTGGAGTCAATGCGGGGGTTGGGATTGGGTCTTAGCTTGTTGGCAGGGTTGTGTCATAAATCAGAGGGGAAGCTCTGGAGTGGGGGTTTTCCTCTAGGTTCATGTCAGCATGACAAGTAGATGTTCAATGGATGTTACCACTGAGCAGCAGACTTGTTGTGTAGGAGTGGCGGTGGCTCCTGGAGCCAAGCTTGGATGGGGGGAGCTGGTCTAGCTGTCTTCTGAGGTTTTGGGTGAGTCTGGCCATCATTCCTCTGTGCAAAATATTTGTTGCATTGGGGGGAGATGGTCATTCACAATTGTTGGAGGGCAGCGGGAAAGTCGGTCACAGAGGAGCATTGGTTTGGACTCCCTGAGAGTCGTGGCGGGGTTGGGGCAATTCTTCATTCATGCTCCAGAGCAGTCCGGAGGCTGTTGCAAATGTGAGTGGGGGTTGGTTGCTTCTGTGGAGGGCATCATTGGTCCCTTGATGGTTGGGGCGGAGTCAGTGGGGCCACTTCATTATTCTTGGCTTCAGGGTTTGTCTCTGTTGGGTGGGGTTGGATTCACCAGAGGTGTTGTGAATTTTTGGGGGGGGGCTACTTTGAGGGTCCTAGAGTTTCTTCTCTTCTTGGGGAGCATTTTGCATTGGGGGAGGGGAGTGGGACAGTGGCGGGGCTGGGACTCCGAGGGCAGGATTGCAGCATGTGACATCTTCTTGGGGAAGGCATCAGCAACTTTAGGGTACTCTGAAGAGATTACTTTGCATAGGGTTTGTTTCTGGGTACTCCGTTGGTGTGGTCCCTGCTTGATAGACATCTTCCAGTGTAGGGGCGGGGTTGTATGGAGCTGTTGGTCGGTGGTTTATGCTTGTGGGGTAGGAGCTACAGGGGCCCCATTGTTGAGCTGGCATTGTAGGTCCCCTTGGTTGGATGTTGGAGTCGAAGTGGGGGCCCTGGAGTTGTGTTGCTAGGGTCTGGAGTGGGTCAGAGGGGTGGATCAGGGCAGCTTTGAGTTGGTGCAGAGTTATCTGGGTCGTTGATCCTGGCGGGGAAGCCTTCCAAGGATGTCAGAGCGTATGCCCTTTGGGTTGTCAGAACGTTTGAGTGGGTTGATCAATGGTCTCTGGGATGATGGTGGGGCTTCTCCCTCCTTTGTATAGGGCCATCCTTTCTATAGTTTGTTTGGGGCGACTCCTATGCTGGGGGTTCTTGTTGCGGGAGGTGGCATAGTCTGATGGCAGGGTCCTTGTCTGATGGTGTGTGGGGAGGGTTGGCATCAAGGATCTTCAATGTTGGGGGGTCCGGATCAAATGGGGGGGGGGTGTCGAAGTAGTGGGTGGGATTCCGGAGCTGTTTCTTATTGAGAGTCAGGGTACCATGGTTCTCCTTGTTAATTCTGGGGTTGTGCTTTGAGGGTTGGAGTGGAGGCACATATCTCTTCCTTCCTGGATTGCCTAGAGGCTTGGGGATTCTGGGGTTGTTAGGGTCAGGTCAGAGGCATCAGGCTCCTTTCATTTGTTGGGTGGAAGTAATGGCTGAGTCAGCCAGGGGGTCCTAACTGATCCTGGAAGTGGTTTCTATAATTTGGGGCATAGCATCAGTCTTGGCATCTTGCATTATTGTGGGTGGGGCTGCTGGATTGGGCTTGATTCAAATCGATGGTGGGGCTAGCTTAGAGAGTAGTCTTTTCTTGGGGAGGGTTGTGGGTGAAAGTTGGATGATCTGTTGTGCGGTGTCAGAGAAGTTGTCGAGCAATGGGCCAAATTGTTGCCGGGGTCTGAGTGAAGCCTTGGGGATGCTGGGTTTGGGCTTTGTGGGGAAGCAGAGCTGGTGGAGAAGGTATGGGAAGGGTGGTTTGTGGGAGGGGTGTAGGGTTGAGCATGGGTTGGGGAGGGTGTCTGTGGAGAGGGCCATTATATGGGTGTAACCAGAGCAGAAGGGATGTTTTGGTGTCAGATCCACGACTCAGTGTGCCTTGGCAAATGGGGTAGGGCTGTATAAGGGTTTCCCAGCATGGGTCGACCATAGACATCAGAATTGTTTGGCAAATGTGTGTGCGGGGCATGTGCAAACATCACAAACAGGGTAAGGTAGAGTCTTGAGATTATGTCAGGTTCCGCTGACCATGGGGGCTCAGCTACACTGGGTGAGTCCTTACTAGGTGGACGTGATTCCCTGCACTGACAACTGGGCACTTGGAGGTGTTTCAAACACTGGGGACTTGTGAGGATGGTTAGTGGAAATTGATCTGAGCAAGTCTGGGGTGGTCTGGAGGAGTAGAGGATGAGTTGTGGGGAAGGGGGACGGGCTTGGTGGGGTTCAGGCATAAGTCTGTGTGTGAGTATTGCGGGTGTGGAGGAGGTGGAGGTTATGCGAATGGCAGGAGTGGAGCCAGAGTCCTGATGGGAGATCAATGGGTATTGATGGGGTTTGGAGCTGAGCGTGTAGCGGGGTCTGGAGTTGGTGAAAGAGTGTCAGAGGTTTGTAATCGTAATCACAGAGTTTGTGAGGACGTTATGGTCTAGAGGACTTGAACACAATAGACAGAATCAAACGAGATGAGATGGAGTCAAACAAAATGAGGCGGAGACAAGATGGGAATGAGAATAGATTCAGGCAGAAACATGGAACAATAATGAAATGATAACAGAATAGAGATGAGATAAGACCGGAAGACTGAGAATAAGGAAAATGAGACACGGAACATGAAACACAAGAAGCAACAATCAGAAACACATCAGGCAAGGTAGGGGAAGTAGA
Source organism: Termitomyces sp. T153 (assembly GCA_018296165.2). Lineage (NCBI taxonomy): Eukaryota > Fungi > Basidiomycota > Agaricomycetes > Agaricales > Lyophyllaceae > Termitomyces > Termitomyces sp. T153. Next base: position 879,368 of record JACKQL020000021.1, on the reverse strand, counting down.
TAGGTAATCTCAAGACTAGAGTACGAGGAGCTACTCTACATCTTATATACTGACTACTGAAGAGCTCTGGGAATGTTGGCTATGGTGGCGGGGCTTGGCAGAGCTCGACAGAGTTGACGGGTGTCAGTTACGACCAGAGGGTGGGCTGCATTGATATGTTGATGGGATTAATTGTTGATGCAGTCCGTTCCAAGGTTGTTGTGATACTCCAGGATAAGTCAGGGGAGCCAGGGTGTCAAGTCAATGACATGTAATGGGGTTAGGCATAGCAGGGGAGTGGTCCCAGGGGCTCAGAAAGTCCAGAGGAAGTGCCGGCGGCTGCAGGGAAGATGTTGGAGTTGGCCAGGGGGCAGTCAGAGTTAGCCGAGAATGCGTTGGAGTTAGCTGGAGTAGGCGCGGAGTGCTGGGGAAGTTTGACAAAGCGTCAGGGGAGGTTCTGGGGGGACAGGGGTTTGTCGGGCAATGTACGGGGGTCCAGGGAACAGGTTGTGACAATTACTCTCTCCTCAGCGGCAAGACCCTTGAGACATGGGGTGCAGTTCAGGGATTGGCAGGGCATGGGAATCAAAGTCAAGCAATATTGATCAGGCCGCAGCAAGCAATGGTGGCATGGGAAACAAAGTTGAAGCATAGCCGCCATCTGCCAGGGGGTTCTTCCCAAGTTATTAAGCAGTTCCTCAGCATCCCATACGCCAGCGCAGAGCATTGGGAGCCACCAACTTTACCTCCAAATCATTCCAAAATTTTGAACGCCACCCAGTACAGTGATTCCTTCCTACAGAACTTGACTCCCACTGCAGCCAAGTACTTATGGCTTGCTGGCTTCCCCAACTCTTCACAATGTCATCCTCTGCTTACTCCCCAACATCATCAGTACTGTCTGCATTGCAATCTGCATCTCCCGCTTCCTCCTCCTTGGGGGAATCCAATCCTCACTATGGTCGCGTCAAATGCATGTATTATAGTCGTGAGTGCCGGTTTGTCCCTCTGTGTCCTGTCATAGTTGATCGAGTTCAAAAGAGTTGTCTGCTGCAGTGGCTGGCCCCTCTGGGGTGTCATCTGGAGGTGTGGCACCGCCTGCCTCAGCATCAGCAGGGCATTCCTCACAGTCCAACTTCAGCCCAGGGCAGGTCATGGCTGTTCTGGAGGCATTGCGGGTGGCCCAGGCAGATGTGACCCCTGAGAGGTTTGCAGAGGTGGTGGGGTGAGTGTGGGGTCCCCTGACCCTATAATGGTGCCAGACAGAGGCCCTGGTGAGCTTGTAGTGTTGTCTGTGGGGTTCTGAGCTGATTTGATGTCTTAGTGCGCTCTCTGCACCCACTATGGGGAACATTGTGAGTTCAAGAAGCCAATGCAGGGGACCTGTTGGGACACCTCTGTTTGCATTCCTTGCTGTGCCAGGCATGAGAAGTGCCCCATATCATTAAGCTGGCGTGCAGCCTGTGTGGTGGAGGAGTAGGGGTGGGATGTGTCAGGTTCTGCTGACCTCGGGGGCTCAGCTGCACTGGGCAAGTCCTTACTAGGCGGGCATGATCCCCTTGCACTGGTAACCGAACACTCGAAGACGTTCCGGGCCATGGTGGCTCATGTGGGTAGTTGGGGGGATGTGATCCAGACAGATCCGGGGAGGTCCGGAGAAGTCAGATTGTGAGGAAACGAGACGGTCTTGGAGGGGTTCAGGCAGAAGGCCGTACGGGGGATTTGCAGAGGCAAAGGATGAGGCAGCTGTGTGATCAGTGGGAGCGGAGCCGGGTTTTGATGGGAGATCATTTGGAGCCGATGGAGTCTGGGACCGAGCGAAGAGCAAGGTTCGGACCTGGTAAAGGAGTGTCGGGGTTCGTAATCGTAATCGCGGAGTTCGTGAGGTCATTAAGGTTGATGAAGACTTGGGCACAATGATTGGACGGAGTCACCGAGACAGTGTCAGACGAAATGGGATGGTGTTGATATGGGACAAGAGCAGATTCGAATAGAGATACGAAACAATAACGAGAACAATAACGAAATGGAGACGAGACAAGACTGGGAGACTGAGATAAGACCGGGAGACTGAGATAAGACCGGGAGACTGAGATAAGACTGGGAGACTGAGATAAGAAAACGAGACACGAGACACAAAACAATCAGACCATAGGTAACATTAAGCAATATCAAGACTAGGGTATGAAGAGCTACTCGATGACTTATATACTGACTACCGGAGGACTTCAGCGTACGTCGGCTGTGGCGGTGGGGCTTGGCGGAGCTCAACGGAGGGAGCAGGTGTTGGTTGTGATCGAGGATTGTGCCGCGCTGATACGTTGACAGGATCATTGGAGAACGCGGGTTGCCCCGAGGTTGTCGTGATACTCCGGAATAGGTCAGGGTGTTCAGTTGATGATGGGGTGGCGAAGATTGGGAACAGTGGGGGTGGTTCTCAGGGTTCGGGAGGCCCAGGGTAAGTGTCAGTGGCTGCGGGGCAGGCACCGAAGTTGGCCAGGGGGCCGTCGGAGTTAGCCGGGGAGGCGTCGGAGTTAGCCGAAGTAGGCGCGGGGCATGGGCGGAAGTTCGGCGGAGCGTTGGGGGTCCCTTTGGGGGTTCGGGGGGTTGATGGACGATGTGTGGGGTTTCGGGGAATGGGTCGTGACATCACCCCCCTTTCAGTGTCGAGACCCTTCGAGACGCGAGGGCAGGGCGGGGATTGGCGGGGTGTGGGAGTCGAAGCCGAGCAATATTGATCAATCCGCAGTGATGATAGTGGCGTGGGAGACGAAGTCGAAGCGCGGCCGCTGTTTCATCAGGATTCTCCTCAATCAATTAAAAGCTTTGGGCGTGCCCCGGGGTTTCCCAAATTTCGTTATGTCTTCCCCCAGCGTTCCAGTAGTCTCTCCCGCCGATTCGGACGAGGTGGTGGTGTACAACAGTGGGGGTGAGGAGTTCAAGCGTCGGCGCTGGGGTAGCATCAGGGACCGGAGTCGTGAGTGTTGTCGACCTTTCTTTTCGGGATGATTGACGGGGCTCCCTTAGAGTCGTCCGTGGTAGTGGTAGTGGATTTTCCGGGGGTTCCGAAACAGACCAAGTTTCGTCCCGCGTTGCCAAAGGGGAAGGGGGCGTCCTCGGCAATGGTTTGGGGGAAGCGTCGAGCTTCCCTGCCCTCGGGGGCGGGACCCAGCAAGAGGCCGCGTGGGCATGAGTTGTCGGCGGGGCCTCCGGAGTCCTCCCTCTTTTCTCCTGTCCCGGGCGTCCCCTCGGAGCGGTTGTTGAGTCCCCCCGTGCCGATTCCTTCAATCACGGAGGTCTTCCTTCGCAAGCAGGTGGAGGCCTTGACGACGTCGTTGGCAGTACGGGAGGGTGAGCTCCGATGGGCAAGGGAGGATCGTGACGCGGCGCGGACGGAGAAGGAAGTGATGGAGCGGGAGAGGAATACTTTGGTGCGCGTGGTGACGGAGCGAGCGCTAGAGGTGTGGGGTTTGCGGGAGCGTCTGGCGCAGGTGGAGGGGCAGCCCGCGGGGGAAGCGGAGGGGCAGGGACGAGTTCCGGAGGGGGATGCGTTGTGGGCGGAGCTGGAGGTGGCGAGGCGGAGGGAGGATTGGTTGGCCAACGAGGCCGCCTCGGGTTGCGCAGGGATCCTTCGTGAGTTGTCTCCCATTCCTCCGTTCGTTATTGACGGTTCATTTTCTGGGTTTAGGCTGGGTGCGGGAGCATCGGGTCCTCTTGGACGGTGCCTCCGCAGCGTTCGCATCAATTCAGGACAGGTTGATGCAGGGGTCCGCAGTCCAGCCTCCGGAGTTGCAGCAGGGGATGGCGCGATTGGAGAGGTTGCTGGCGGGGCATCGGCGGCGCAATGCGGTGGCCCCGGGATCGTGGTGGGAGGTGGCGGCCAACGCGGGGGAGGCATTGCCGGGGTTGGCGGAGATCTTAGCGGTGGTGCGGGCCCAGATGGAGGTCGACCTGGGGGTTGGGTTGCTGGGGGGTCCGGGGAGGGAGTGAGATGGGTGTGGGTCTCGTTTCTTGTTGCTCTTGGACTTGCTGCCTTCCCCGCCTATTGTATATATAATTTTTGTACACGAACATGTCCTTTCTTGGTCCCTGGGCGTGTGAAGTGAGATTTTAGTTTTGTATGAGGACGAAGTAAGCGAAACACGCAGGGGTGTGAGAGGGAGTTGAATCCCTAGTGAGTCCAGAGGCGGGGGTTATGCCCACTAGTGCCGTCTGCACTGGCTAGTCCCGGGGTTTGTCGGGACGGGGTGGGGCATCGCAGGAGGGCTCCCAAGGTCCGGCGGGGGTGGTGGGAGTTCTTCAGTGGGGGTTCCCGGCATTTCAGGCGGTGTCATTGAGTTAGATTCTCGGAAGTTCCAACTGGGGGTGTAGGGGACGTGCGCCGTGTTGGTATTGGAGGATGGGCCTTCGAATCTTTTACGGTGCCCAACGGGTTCGGGGCTTTAGTTGTCTTGGCAGTGCGGTTGGCGGGGGGTAATGGGGGTCTCCCCATGGTCTGGCCCTTATGCCGGCACTGGTGGCGAGGGCGGCGGGGCCTTTTTCATTGGTGGGGTTTGGTGAGGCGAGGTTCGTCCTTGCGGTATAGTTGGTCTGGGTTGGGGTCGTGTTCCGGAGTGTTGCGTCTGTGGGCGGGCATGCTTCGGGTGGCGCTTTGGTGTGCTCCAGAGTGTCGATGACCGAGGGGGTAGGATGCGGGGTGATCAGCCCCAGCCAGTTCCTTCGGGTCTGGGGCCGAAATTTGGGGTTCCGGATCATTTATGTGATATTGCTCTCCTGACCAAAGGTAAGCCCGAGGCGGACAAAGGGGGTCTTACGTATTTCTGATACTTCCTCAAGTTCGGAGGTTTGGGGGTCGGTGGTTCCTTCATCGGGAAGAAGTGGGTGGTTCCGGAGTCGACTCAAGGGTCACTTGGTGGGGGTTTGTTGGTTGTTCATGGTTGTTGGGGCGGCGGGGAGGTCGGCCGCGGGGAGGCACTGGAGTGGGGCTTCCCCGGAAGATGCGGCAGGGTCGAGGCTACTCTTCATTCGTGTTCCGGAGCGGCTTGGAGATTGTTGCAAGTGTGGGGGTGGCAGTGGGGAGAGGCACTGCCCGCTTTTCTGGAGGCTCCGGTGATGTGGTCCCTGTTTGGGCGGACATATTCCGATGTAGGGGCGGGTTTTGGAGTGGGTGGTGATTTCTGTCGCGGGGTTGGGGCTACCAGGGCATCATTGTCAAGCTGGCGCCGTGAGTCTTCTTGGTCAAATGTTGTGGTTGGAGCGGAGGCCCTAGAGTCGTGTCGCCAGGGTCCAGAGCTGTGTTGAAGGGTTTGGAGGGGTCTGGGTGGGACAGTTTTAGGCTGGCATGGGGTTGTTTGGGTTGTCAAGCCAGGTGGGGGAGGTCCTTTGAGGATATCGGAGTGCGTGCCCGTTGGGTCGTCGGGTTGCTTAAACGGCCCATCATCGTTTTCTGGATGATGGTGGGGCTTCTCCCTCCCTTATATGAACATGTCAGCGAATTTAGAGTACTTAGGGAACTACTTCGTATAGGGTCCTTTTTCCTATAGTTAGTTTGGGGTGGCTCCTATGCTGGGGATTCCTTCGTGGGAGGTGGCATAGTCTGGTGGTGGGGTTTAAGCTCGGGGGTGGCATGCGGGGGGTTTTGGTGTCCAGGGTCCTCATTGTCGGGGGCTCCGGATTGTGTGGGGGAGGGTGGTGAAATAGCGGCGTGGTCCGGAGTTGTCCCTTGTCGGGGTGCCGTGGTTCTCCTTATTAACGTCTAGAGGCTCGGGGATGTTTTGGTCTTGTTCCGGGGTTGTTGGGGTCAGGTCGGGGGAGTCGGGGCCCCTTCATTTGTTGGGCGGAGGTGATGGCCAATCGATCAAGGTCCGGAAGCAGGTCATGGGGTTGGAGCATAGCCTGGGTCTGAGGTTCTTGTCCTGTGGTTGGGGTTGTTGGGTCGAGCTTGATTTCGGTGGTCTCGAGGCTAGTTGTCGGAGGGTTTAGTTCCTTGGAGGGGGTCGATAATAGGGTTCGGTGATGTTGTTGGTGATTAGTCGCGTTTATCGGTCTGCGGGGTTGCTGGTGGGCCGGTGAATCCACAGGCGGGCTTCGGGGAAGCGCGTTCTCAGTGGTCTCTTTGTAGCTGGCGATCCTCGCGCAGTGGGTGACTGTTCCGCGGCGGGTTGGCGTTATTGTTGGTTGGAGGGCTGGCGCGGTGCCGGAGACCTTGTTACTCGTTTGATCGGATGGTCGCCCGGCTTTAGGATGTTATTCTTTGGGTGATGTCGGGGCCAACTTTGTGCGAGAGAGCGGAGTTAGCGGAGAGTGTAAGAGTGGGGTGGAAGATGATTTGACGGTTTGCGCGAGGGGTTGGGAGTTGGGTGTGAGTTGGGGAGGGTGTCCGTGGGGGGAGCCGTTGTATGAAAGTAACCGGAGCGGAGGGGACGTTTGGTGTCGGATCCGCGACTCAATGTGCCTCGGCAAATTGGGCAGGGCCGTATGAATCATAAGGGTTCCCCGGCACGGGTAGACCATAGACATCGGAGTTATTTGATCGTGTGTGCGGAGATAGTGCGGGCATCACGGACGGGGTAAGGTAGAGTCTTGATATTATGTCAGGTTCCGCTGACCTCGGGGGCTCAGCTGCACTGGGCGAGTCCTTACTAGGCGGGCGTGATCCCCTTGCACTGGTAACCGAACACTCGAAGACGTTCCGGGCCATGGTGGCTCGTGTGGGTAGTTGGGGGGATGTGATCCAGACAGATCCGGGGAGGTCCGGAGAAGTCAGATTGTGAGGAAACGAGACGGTCTTGGAGGGGTTCAGGCAGAAGGCCGTACGGGGGATTTGCAGAGGCAAAGGATGAGGCAGCTGTGTGATCAGTGGGAGCGGAGCCGGGTTTTGATGGGAGATCATTTGGAGCCGATGGAGTCTGGGACCGAGCGAAGAGCAAGGTTCGGACCTGGTAAAGGAGTGTCGGGGTTCGTAATCGTAATCGCGGAGTTCGTGAGGTCATTAAGGTTGATGAAGACTTGGGCACAATGATTGGACGGAGTCACCGAGACAGTGTCAGACGAAATGGGATGGTGTTGATATGGGACAAGAGCAGATTCGAATAGAGATACGAAACAATAACGAGAACAATAACGAAATGGAGACGAGACAAGACTGGGAGACTGAGATAAGACCGGGAGACTGAGATAAGACCGGGAGACTGAGATAAGACTGGGAGACTGAGATAAGAAAACGAGACACGAGACACAAAACAATCAGACCATAGGTAACATTAAGCAATATCAAGACTAGGGTATGAAGAGCTACTCGATGACTTATATACTGACTACCGGAGGACTTCAGCGTACGTCGGCTGTGGCGGTGGGGCTTGGCGGAGCTCAACGGAGGGAGCAGGTGTTGGTTGTGATCGAGGATTGTGCCGCGCTGATACGTTGACAGGATCATTGGAGAACGCGGGTTGCCCCGAGGTTGTCGTGATACTCCGGAATAGGTCAGGGTGTTCAGTTGATGATGGGGTGGCGAAGATTGGGAACAGTGGGGGTGGTTCTCAGGGTTCGGGAGGCCCAGGGTAAGTGTCAGTGGCTGCGGGGCAGGCACCGAAGTTGGCCAGGGGGCCGTCGGAGTTAGCCGGGGAGGCGTCGGAGTTAGCCGAAGTAGGCGCGGGGCATGGGCGGAAGTTCGGCGGAGCGTTGGGGGTCCCTTTGGGGGTTCGGGGGGTTGATGGACGATGTGTGGGGTTTCAGGGAATGGGTCGTGACAGGATGTGGAATGGGTGGCGGAACAGTTGCTGGAGGGGCACAAGGGAAAGGTCTCAGGTTGGGGTTCTGGAGTGGAGGGCAGAGCAAGTGCGGGGCAGCCTGTGGTGAAGGTGGGGCCCTCATGGAGTAGGCAGAGGGAGGGGGCTTTGTCGGCATGGGATAAGGGGAAATGAAGGGTGTCCCCCTCACTGGAGGCAGGGCTAAGCAAGCAGCTGCAAGGGGGGGAGTCAATGGCTGGTCCTCTGGAGCCGCATGTGTACTTCTCTGTATCAGGGGTTCTGGTGGGGGGGTTCCAGAGGAGACTCCCATCTGCCCCTGGCAGTCTCTGAGACATTCTGGCAGTGATAAGCAGAGGCATTGTCCTGACTACTGGCATCATGTGAGGAGGAGATCTGGGGGGTCAAGGGGGATCATGATATAGTTCAGTGGGAGTGTGACAAGGTGAGGAGGGACTGGGATGTAGCGCGGTGGGAGTTGGGGGAGGCTATGCACACAATTGTGGAGGGTTTGTTGGAGGTCTGGAGGTTGCAAGAGTCCCTAGAGCAGTTGGAGGTGGGGGTAGGGTGTGGAGGATGTCAGAGGAGGGGGGGGAGTGAGGGGGTCTTGGACTTTTGATTTCTTGCTGCCCTGTGTTCCTCTCAGTTCCATATTTTGTACTCATAGCATTGTCCATACCATGATTTCTTGCAGTTTTGCTAAGCATGGGAAGTTTCAGATTGAGTGAAGGAGAAAGTAAGTGAAAACACGTAGGGGGTTACTCATGGGAGTTGAATCCCTGATAAATCCAGAGGCAGGGATTATGCCCACTATTGCCTTCTGTGTCTGCTAGTCCTGGGGGTCCTGGGGCTTGGCAGGGTGCCATCAATGGAAGTCCCAGAGTTTGTCAGGGGCACCATTGAGGTTTTTTTAGAGTTCCCAAGTGTTGTCCTCAGGCCTGTAGCCCTTTCAGCAGACCAAGTACTGGGGTCAGCCATGGACTACATGGGAGTCAAGGATCTGGTCAACCTTGTAGTGATATTTGTCCTTGACTTTGATGGGGGGTGGTCAATTGGGGCATTGCCTGGGAAAGGGGTCCAGAGCACGTTTTTCAAGGAGTTGTATGTGGAACATGGGGTGGAGGCCCTTCAGGCTCAAGGGTAGGTCGAGCTTGTAGGCATGCATGGAGACCTTCTGTAGGACTTTGAAGGGACTGAGACATTTGTGATTGAGCTTGACAGAGGGCCTTCAGGTCTTGAGATTTTGTTGATTGAGCCAGACCAAGGTGCTGGGGGGCCAGTTGGGGGTCAGTTGCATTGGGTGTTGGCATGCTTGGAGTAGGCTTGATTGGCAGTGTTGATCTTGTCCCAGAGGAACTGGTGAAGGGATTGGAGGTCTTCAGCAACTTTATGGGTGATGTGGGAGGGGATATTCTTGAGGGATAGCATAAGTTGGGGGTTGTAGCCCTTATTGGCGTAAAAAGGGGAAACTCTGGTGGTGGAGTGGGGCATGTTGTTGTAGGTAAACTCAGCAAGGAGGAGTTCTGTGTGCCAGTCATTCTGTAAAATAGTTAACATAGAGGTGGAGATACTGTTCCAACATCTGGTTTACTTGTTCCATTTGTCTGTCAGTCTCCAGGTGGTAGGCAGTGGAGAGGTTGGTTTTTATTTTGAGTGCCTTGCATAGCAATTGCCAGAAATGGGAGATAAATAGAGGTTCATGGTTGGAGATGATGTTGTCTGGGAGTCTGTGCTTGGAGAATATGTGTTTGAGGAATAATTTGGCAAACTCTGGAGCATTGTCAGTGGTGTGGCAGGGGACAAAAAGAGCTTGTTTGGTGAGGTGGCAGAAGATGACAAGGATTGCATCAAAACCTTTGGAGTTGGGGAGTTTGACAATGTGGTCCATTGAGATCAAGGACCAGGGGCGCTGACTGACAGGGAGGGGCTTTAGGAGTCCATGAGGGTGGTGGTGGAGTACCTTGGCTTGGAGACAAGGCTTGCAGGCCCTGATGTATCATGTGACATCCTTCTTCATTCCTGGCCAAAAGTAAGTCTGGAAGATAAGCTGAAGGGTCTTACAAATTTCTGAGTGCCTGTGGAGCTTGTGGTCATGGTGTTGCCAGAGTATGTTGAGGTGAATGGACTTGTGGTCCAGGGCATAGATTTGTCCACTCCAGAGCAGGAGGCAGTGGTCTAGAGATAGTGTAAAGGGGTCCTTGATGTCCAACTTATTGGCGGAGTTGTTGCGGGGGTCATGCTGGGTGAAGAAGGAGTCCGGGGGTGGGTTTCTGATTTGGTGGAGCATTCCTTCTTTATTTAAAATCAGCACAGCATGTAGATGTTCAGGGGGGATTACCACTCAATGGTTAAACACATTCCACTTGGCTTCAAATGACTTTTTTGGATATATTTTGGACCTCTGAGTGAGGGCATTGGGCTTTGTGCCGAGTTGTCTGGGGTGGTAGTGGATGGTAAATTTGTACTCCAAGAGGGTTTTGGACCATTGAGCTTGGCAGCAGCTGAGTTGCTTCGTGGTCATGAAGTATTGCAGATTGTTGTGGTCAGAGTAGACTTGAATGTGGTGCAGGGATCCCTCAAGATAGGCTCGCCACTGATGGAAGGCTTCAACAATTGTGAGGAGTTCTTTGTCATAGATATTGTAGTTGAGCTCTGCAGGGATCATTGAGCAGGTGTAGAAGGTGATGGGGTGGAGGTCCTTGCCCCTGGAGTCGGACTGGGAGAGTATTCCAGCGATGGCATAGTCAGAGGCCTCGCATTTGAGCACAATTGGCAAGGAGGGGTCAAAATGGCAGAGGACCAGAGCAGAGGTGAAGGCCTTCTTGAGGAGGAGGAATACACCCTGGCACTTGCTGTCCCAATCCCAAGGAGTGTTCCTCTATGTGAGTCAGTTGAGGGGTTTGGTGATTCCAGAGTAGTTGTCAATGAATTGGCGATAAAAGTTAGCAAACCCTAGGAATGACTGTACCTCCTTGATGTTCCATGGCAGAGGCCAGTGGAGTATGGCTTTGACCTTGGTGGGATCCATGCATACACCATTGGGAGTGACAATGACTCTGAGGTATTCAACCTCTGTTGTGGAGAAGGAGCATTTCTCAGGTTTGGTGTGGAGATAGTACTCCTGGAGTTGTTCTAAAATGTGGCAGACATGCTCTGGATGCTCCTCAGGCAAATTTGAGTAGATCAGTATGTTGTCCAGGTATACAATGACAAAAACATCATTCATGTTGTGGAAGACATTGTTCATGAAGTACTGGAAGGTGGCAGGGGAGTTAGTCATTCCAAAGGGCATTACTAGGTACTCAAAAAAGCTATAGTGGGTGCAAAAGGCAGTCTTCCATTCATGTTCCAGAGCAATCCAGACGTTGTTGTAGCCAGAATGGAGGTCTATCTTTGTGTAGATCTTGGCACTGTGGAGGCAGTCAACAAGGTCTCTGATCAGGGGGAGAGGATACTGGTTCTTTTTGATGACTTTGTTGAGTCCCCAGTAATCTACACAGAGTCTGAGTAATTCATCCTTCTTCTTGATGAACAAGACTAGAGTGCTGGTGGGAGATTGATGGGTGTATGAAGCCTTTGCTGAGCATGTTGTTGAGGTATTCTTTCAGGGCCCAGAGCTTGATCTTGGACATGTTGTAGATCTTGCCAAACATGGGCAAGGCACCTTCTTCAAGGTTAATCTTGTAATTGTAGGAGTGGTGCAGGAGAAGTTCCTTTGCACTCCCTTCAGAGAACATGTTAGCAAATTCATGATACTCTGGCGGAACCACTTTGCATAGGATCTGCCCCTCTGTTTTGCACTCCGGCAAGGTAGTCTCTGCATAGAAATGCTCCTCCAGTAAGGCTAGCATGATTTGTAGCTGGAAGGTGGGGGTGCCATCTTGTAAAATGCATGCAAAGGGGATGGCGCTGATGATTTTGATGTCGACTGGCAGGGTTGCATTTCCTTCACCTTCTCAGTTGCCATTGAAAGTTGAGGGGCTTTGGGTTGCTCCGGAAGTGCTGGTGCCAGGGTTGGGCACATCAAAGCCTGAGACAGACTGGAGATGGAGGGGGATGGCAGCTGCTAGACTTGCTTTGAAGCTGAGGAATCACACAGTGAGGTTTTCCCAGTTGATGTTGGGGTTGATGTCTTGCAGCTACAGAAGTCCAAGCACAATTGGAGTCAACAGAGAGAGTTGGGTGACAAGAAGCCAGGCCTGAAACTGCAGGTCATTGTTGAAGGTGAGGGTGTTATCGTGGTATTTAGTGATTCCTGTCATGGCAGGGCTCCTGTTGAAGAGTTGAAGCTCAAGGGGTTTGTCAAGGTCATTGCATAGGAGGTCAAGTTGGCTGCTGACAAAGGTGCTGGAGGCACTGCTGTCAACAAGGGCAGGGAGGACCTTGGGCAAGCCATCGAGTCAGACACTGATAATGAACAACTGTGCAGACCTCAAGCAGAGCTGCAGGGGAGTCCAGGGTTGGTCAATTGTGGTCTTGGGTTTCTTGAAGGGGGGTGAGACATTGAAGGGCACTAGTCTGGAGTCAGTTGGGTTGTTCCAGTAAAGGCAGAGAGTGAGGCTGGGCCAGTCAATGCAGGGATTGGTGGAGTGGAGCCATGAGAAGCCTAAGATGATGGGGGTGGAGGGGTGTAGTTTCATGACAAGTAATCAGAGTTCTTGTTGTTGTCCATTGGCAAAGGTCATGGTCATCTCCAGGCAGTGTGTGATATCTCTGGCGGGGGTGGGGTTGCTGTTGAAGAGCTTGAGGAGGATTGGAGTGGGGAGGCATCAGAGGTGTTGGGGAGCAAGCGCTGCTAGGGATTTGTTGACGAAGTTATCTGTGGCACTGCTGTTGACTAGTGTGGGGACAGAGTTGTTGGAGAAGGGGAGGGTGGTGCTGAGGAGGAGGGTGGTGGAGGAGTGGGAGGGGAGGCATGCTAAGAAGTTGTCCAGGGCAAATATCATTGTGCAAAGAAGTGTGGCCAGGGCAGGGAAGATGTCAGGGTCTGGTCTGCAGTCTAGTGCATCTTCAAGACCTAAACTGCTGACTTGTTTTCCATAAACTGGTAGTCACAGTCTTCTCTGTCAATAGTCTGCATGGTGCATCCCATTACCTGGCATTTAGGATAGCTACTGATAAAGTGTCTCTGCTCACCACATTGGATGCATGTGCCCTCCTTCCATTGTTTCTCCTGAGTCTCCTCCAGTATGTCAATCCATGGCCTATTTCAAATCTTGTTTGCACATAGGGCTTCATGTTTGTCAGTGAAATCTGGAGTGTCATTGAGGTTGTCAAGGTTGGTGTCCAGGGGTTCCAGGGCCTTGTGGAGGTCAGTGGCATTGAGTTGGGCAGGTGGGCATTGTCTCAGAGGTTGATTGGTGCTGGAAGGCCCTTGGCCTGGGGAAAAATGGGGTGTGGGGTTGGCAGGGTTGATGGGGATCAAGGGTCAATTGCTGTTGGTTGCTCCAGTCTGCCAATTGGTGTTGCTGGAGGTGTTCCATGAGGTCTGTGGTGCTGTGTTCTCACTCTGGTCTTTCCAGTAATGCTGGTCAACCTGAGTGACAAGTGCCTTGTATCTATCATATGTGGTTTGCTTGGGCGCAAGACAAAGGATGTCCTTGATCTGTTGAGGCAGAGTGCAACAGGGCAAATTGGAGAGTGTTGTAATTCCACCCAGTTTTGTAGGCTTCCTGTTTGAATCATACAATGAAGGTCATGAAGTGTTTGTTGTCATGCATTTGGAGGTTGAAGAGGTTCTTCTCTGCTTCCACTATAGTGTCAAAGATGCCAAACTTACTAGAGAATTCCTGGGTGAAAGCAAGCCAATTGGAGAGTACAGAGTTGTTGGGATCAAACCAGAGTAGCACAGTATAATGGTCAAAGGCAATACCCTGCAAATATGACACAGCAAAGGCCACTTGTGAGCTCTCAAGCTGGAAGGTAATGAGCTTAGCTTGGAACATCATTAGACACTGTGTTAGAAAGATGTGCCACTTCCAGGGGTTGCAGCTAGTGAAAGGTTTAGGCTTTTGAATGTCAAGTTTTCCTTCCTGAGCTAGTGCATCATGAGTATTGTTCTGTGTATTTTGAGTTTGGGGCGGGGATTCAGTGTTATAGTAGTGATAGTAGTTGTTTTCATTTCTGTGCTGGGGGGGGGGAAGTTGTCCATGGCCAGGCCCCATCCTCCAGATGGTCTGCCGTTGGGAGGCCCTCTGCTGGGGGGTTGGCCTGCATTGCCCAGGAGAGGCCCTGGAGCCCATTGAGGAGGATGGGGTCCTCTGGGGGTGGGGAGTGCAAAGTAATTTGTATTGGTGGGGGAGTTGGGCATCAGAATGGGTGGGGGATGAGGGGGGGTTGATGAGGAAAGGGGGTCAGGGTGCTCTGGGGCCCATGGGCTGTCTTGGAGGGACTGGGATGTTCTAGCAGGGTGGAGGGGCATTGACACAGGGGGTGCAGAGATCAAAGTGGGGAGGCCTGTCTCAGGGAGGGCCATTGCATGGGGTGGGCTCATCAGTGGGGTTACTAGGCTTGTCAATATAGGAGAGAGTCCAGTTGTCATTGTTAACACGCAGGGATGGCCATTGTGCATGGAGTTTGGGGGCAGTAGGTTGATTCCATGTATGAAAGGCGCTGGGGACAGAGTTGGCCTGGGGATGAGTGGAGAGGGCTAAGGTATGGGCGGCAGGTTGGTCAAACAATCCCTCTGTAGGGTTGAGGTTCTTCAAGATGCTGGAGGCCATATTAAGTTCTTTCTGCTAGTGGGGAATGGAAGGCAGGGCTTTGCTTTGTGTCTTGACAGGTTCCTCACATTGCACATGGAAGGAGCAGGAGGAGTTCAGAGGATCTTCCAATGGGCGGGGGTTCAGACTGGTGTGGATTTCTTTGACCAATGCATAGAGCTTGTTCCATAAATTAGCATTGATTTCCAGGGTGCCTTGCATAGTTTTGGGGAGGTTTCCTTGCAGGTAGCATTTGTGGAAGTCAAGGAGCCAATCTGCCTAAACTTCTACTGTTGCAGGGGTGTCAGGGTAGCCTATTGTTGACAAGGAGGGTGTGAGCACACCTTGCAAACTCCACAGGGGAGAAACAGAGGAAGTGGAGGACTTTGTCATGCTGTTGGATGTAGGCTTCAACCCTTTGCTGTCTGGGGGAAGGAGGAACTTGAGCAGAAAATGGCAAACAAGGAGGACAATAATTATCTGGGTGCTCCAGAGGGGCTGGGGCTGCAGCAGGGGCTGGGTATGCATAGTAGTGGGTGGGAGGAAGGTAGGCGGGGCTGGGGGGCACTGTAGAGTATCTTTTAAGGTACATGCAGGAGTAGCTGCCATCGGCGGAGAATGCTGGAGGGTGGTGCCAGCCTGGAGGTATTCCCTGGCTGATAAAGGGGGCATAGAATGCCTGGTTGGGGTCAGGGGTCCAATGGCAGGAAACGTACTGATCTGCAGGGGGGCCTGGGTAGAATGGGGCATATTGGTTTTTAGGGACTGGCCAACCATAGACATTGGTTAGGTAGCCGGCAGGGTTGTATGTGGGGTTATATGCAGACATTGACAATGGGGTAAGGGAGAGTCTTGATATTATGTCAGGTTCCACTGACTACGGGGGCTCAGCTACACTGGGCAAGTCCTTACTAGGCAGATGTGATGCTCTGTGCTGATAACCTAGCACTTCAGGGTTGGCACGGACCAGAGGGACTTGTGAAGGGAAGCCAAGGGAAGCGGTCCAAGTAATTCCAGAGTGGTCTGGGGAAGTCTAAGACCAAGTATATTTAAGTTTGGGCAGGCATCAGGAACAAGTCTGCGGGCATGCAAATAGACTGTGGGGCAAGCAGAGGCTTTGCAGATGATGGGAGCAGAGCTGGAGTTTGATGGGGGATCAATCAAGACTTAATGGGTTCCAGGGCCAAGCAATGGATGAAGTCCAGAGTTGTCATAAGAATGTTTGGAAATTGTAGTGTGTGCATAGAGTTTGTACTGATATTGGAGATGAAAAGAGCTTAGAGAAACAAAGGAGATAGAGACAATTGAGATGAGATGGAGGCAAGATGAGTTGAGACTGAGAGAAGAGATAGATTTGAGACTAAAATAAAAATAGAAACACAAGAGACACAAGACACAAGTAATCAGTTAATGTAATATCAAGACCAGAGTACAAGGTGCTACTCTACAGATTATATACTGACTACTGGAGAGCTCTGAGGGGCAGTGGGTGTAGTGGCAGGGCTTGACAGAGCCATGCAGAGTTGATGGGTGTCAGTTGCAATCAAGGAGCAGGCCACGGCAATATTCTGATGGGATCAGTTGGGGATGCGAGTTGCTCCAGAGTTGTTGTGATGCTCCAGAGGAGGTCAGGTGAGTCAGGGTGGTGAGCCAGAGATGCATGATGGGGTCAGGAATGGTGGGAGAGAGTTCCAGGAGCTCAGGAGAGTTAAGGGAAGCAACAACAGCTGCAGAGAAGGTGTTGGAGTTAGCCAGGGGGCCATTGGGGTTTGCTGGAGAAGCATTGGAGTTATCCAGGGTGGCTGCTGATACAATGTTGTCACACTATTGGGAACATAATAAACACCAGAAGTCAAAACAAACATTTATTAAGGCTGAAAACTGTAAGCCTCCTGGTAAAACAAGTCCCAGCAACATTATCCCTTTAAATACACCAGAAAAAAGACAGAACAAGATAGGACAAGGACTATACTAGACTATACACTCAATGATAGTCCAATCACTGTAATGGGAGTGGAAGCATGGGACTGGCAAAAGCACCTGAGTGGCATCAATTCTGGCAAGATCTAGATCTGATCTAAGAATAACCAGATTGGAATGTTGACTGAAAGGAGGTAAAGGGGGAATTAATGAGAAAGAATGGAATGAAGAGAAGGGAAAGGAAGATGAATGGAAGAATATGAAATGAATGGAATGAAGGGAAGGGAAATGAAGATGAATGGAAGAACCTGAATGGGAAAGAACCTGAAAGGGGAAGGATATGAAATGAATAAAGGAAGATGAATGGAATGAATGGGAGGGGACAGATGAATGGAAGAACCTGAATGAGAAAGAACCTGAATGGGGAAGAATATGAAATAAATAAAGGAAGAAGAAGGGAAGAAACTGAATGGAGAAGAATATGAATGGAAGAAATACAAAGGAGGGAGAGATAAATGGGGCAAATGGAAGCTAAGAATGCAAAGGAGGAATGATGGAACCAGAACTGGCCTGTGGCACTGAAACAGGCATGCCAAAAGGAGGAATTAGCATAACAGTTATGAATAAGGGGCTGGAAAGTATGGAACCAAAAGTCACATGTAGGGGGTGGTCTATGCACTGTAGAAAGAGGTATAAATAGCCCAAGTAGAGTAGCAAATAGGAGGCAATTAATAGGCAAAGGCTCAGTGGTTCCCAGGGAGTGAATCACTTAGGCTGGAGTTTGTTGAGACCCCTCTGCATTCAGAATAGAAATATTTTGGAAGTAAACCCCTTCAACTTCAAGCATTTATCAAGACATCAGTGTGGAATTGGAGTAGACTGCCTAAGTCTTCAAGAAAGCCCCAGAACTATCAGTATTACTCTAACCCAGTACTACATCTGGAGCCCACTGTGAGGGGCTTTGGCTTAGAAAGTTTATAAGAAGAAGCACTGTTATCAAGTTCAAAACTTTGTGGACCAGCAAGCAGGGTTCACACATCAAGCTAAAATCAAAATATCATTTGCACTCAGAGGGTCTACCCCAGAAAGACTGGAGAGAACAGTGCCAAAGCAAAGGGTCAACACTACAGAGCAAGTTCACAAGCCCACAACCCACAGCAACAAGACTACAGCACTCAATCTAACTAGTGTTGGGGACCCTGAACAAATTTTAAGAGCAAGCAGAAAGAAGACCACTAAAAATAACAATACATTGACATTACAAAATCAAACATTCAACATGCCAGCAGAAGTTTCAAAACAAAAGTTACCACTGTCTACAAGCCGTGATGCACCTTGCTTCACTCATACTCAGCCATCAGAAGTCCACTGCTTCATCTGGAAGATGGAAAGCCTCTTCAAGGCTGCAGGAATAAATGATGATGAAGAAAGAAAGGAAAAAGTAACAGAGTATGTGGATGCAGAAGCAGACAGTGAATGGAGAGGATTGGACAGTTTTAGTGGTGGATCAAGCTGGGAGACCTTTGTCAAAGAAGTGCAGAGTTCTTATCCAGAAGCAATATCTGAAGAAGGAAGTGTGGCCATGCTTGACAAGATCTGCAAAGAGCATGCCAGATTAAGTCAGAATGACACAGAAGAAATTCATGCACTTGTCAGGAAGTTCAGAGCAGAGGCCAAGAAGTTGACAGGAGTATTGGGGAATGGAGCACTGGTGGAGAAATTCACTAAATGCTTTACTCCAGCATTCAGGGAGCTCATCTTGGCCCAAGCATTACAGAAATATGGACATTATAGTGATGTTAACAGGAAGAGACACAAAGATGACAGATTTGATCTGAAAGAAGTCATAAACATAGTGGCTATTTTAGTAGACTCTGGAACTTCCTTCATGAGTGAAGAAACTACAAAAGAAAGAGGGCCAGGGATGATCAAGGTTAAACAGGAGGCTGATTTGGAGACTGAGGGAAGGTTAGCCAACCTTCAGGATGGAGTTATGGCTTTGGGAAAAGAGATGAGTAGCTTGAGGGGATTTATGCAGACCATGAACAATGAGTGGAAGGCAAAAAGTCAGACTCCTGTGCAAGGGGGACTCCAGAATAGGATTGGGGTACCTGCACAGACTCTGCAGACCATGCAGTTCCAAGGCAACAGCAATACAGCTGCTGGGATAAACTGTTATCATTGTTGGGAGCTAGGGCATTGTACCAATGATTGTGTATACCTCAAAACTCAACTCCAAGAGGGAAAGCTCATTCTTTTTGAAGGCAGGCCTAGGTTACCTTCTGGGGATCCTATTCCCAGGAGTCCACCTAATGTGCCTCCTAAAGAAAGGGTCAATGCAATCATGGATACAAAAGCTGCAGCCTTCTATGGTTGGGTAGAAGAAGCCTTAGTAACTATGCCAAGTGTAGCTACTTATGTGCAGGCAGTGCCCAAAGAGAAAGAAGACTTGGAGAAGAAGATAGAGGAATTGCAGAACTTGGTGTCAAGTCTAATAACCACTAGGAGTTAGGTTTATGAGAAGGGCACCCAGCAGCAGAAGCAGGAGGGTTTTTAGAGAACTCAAGGAGGGTGGTAGATGGCAAGGTCCAGCCTGAATTGAGGACACCACTACCACCTGAGAGTGATCTAAGAAGGCAAAGAGGGGTCATAGAGATAGAAAAAGGAAATCTGCCATTTGAGCAGGTGCCTGCTGTTAATGGAGACAGAGTGATAAAATTTCAAAATGAGAAGAAAGACTTGTATCAACCCAGAATATGGCAAAGAAAGGAAGAAGAAATTGTTAGTAAAATACTGCATAGTGAAGTAACAGTCTCTACCAGGGAACTGTTGAAGGTACCAGCAATACAGGAAGCTTTGGAGAAGACCGGGAGAAAGAAAGAAGGTGCTACCGAATGGTCAGCAGCCAAGGTCTTTGTGCAGGATAGTGAGGAGGAATCTGTGATGACACAAGTCAATATAGATGACTTGCCTCAACCAAGTTATCATATCTCAAAGGGTGAAGAAGAAGGGATTCCAAAGGGATCAGTGGTTCATGAAGACTGTGTTGCTACCTTCTTGGAACAGCTTCCACCAGGGAATAGGCCAGAAATGGTCTATGTGGCTAGAGACTTGCAAGTGTTAAGGTCTCTGTACCCTAGTGTGAATGACCAGGCTAAGGTGGAAGCCATATTGGATAGTGGGTCTCAGATTGTGTGCATGGCCTTGGACAAGGCTCTAAGTTTGGGCCTAACTTGGGATTCTGACATAAGGCTGTGCATGGAGAGTGCCAATCAACAAGTCAATGAGTCTTTGGGAATGGCTAAGAATGTGCCCTTTAAGTTTGCTGAAGGTTTCACAATATACTTGCAAGTGCATATATTTGAGAAACCTGCCTATACAGTACTACTGGGGAGGCCATTTGACACAGCAACAGAGAGTAATGTGCAAAACTTGAAGGATGGGAGTGCAATTATCACCATCAGGGACCCTAATACTGGGAAGAGAACTGCACTACCCACCTTTGAGAGAGGGAAGAAACCTCCTGACAAAAATGAAGACTTGGGAAAAGTGTCAGCCTTGAGGAATTGATCCCTGACCAAGGAGAGGCTGCAGTAATGATAGAGGGTAGTGAAGAGGAGGGCTTCTGGATCAAGGGGTACTGTGTTAAGGAGAAGAGCTTTGAGCAGCAAGAACTCAAGGATGCATTCTTGTATGCTTACCATGCCACTGGAGTAGCAGGAGAAAGGACAGGGCAGTTATTAGGAGCTTATCTGAATGGGGAGCTAGGATACCTACCTGAAGAATTCAAGAGTGGGGGGGAGAAAAGCCAGGAAGAAACAGTACAAGTGTTTGGGAAGTATAAGCCTGTAGCCAAGAAAGTTAGGCCAGTCCTAGGTACTACACCAAAAGAGTTCAGGATAGAGAGGAATATCATTGGGGACCCTTTAAAGGATATGCCACCTTTGAATCCAAATCCACCTGAATTCAGACCTACTGGGAGGTACACAGAGGAGTGCAAACAGATTATAGACAAAGCACATGAAGGGGAGTTTCTATGGCCAGAAGAAAGAAAGTTACTGCACCACTTGATGATGCAGCAAAATGAAGCTTTTGCATGGAATGATAGTCAGAAGGGGAAGTTCAAAGAGGAATACTTTCCACCAGTGGTGATGCCAGTAGTACCTCACCAGCCATGGGTGTTGAAAAACAGACCCATCCCTCCTGGAAAGTACAATGATCTGTGCAAAGAGATTAAGAGGAAGTTGGAAGCAAGGGTTTATGAGAGGTCAAATTCCTCATATAGATCACAATGGTTTGCAGTTCTGAAGAAGGATGGGAAAAGTCTAAGGATTGTGCATAGTTTGGAACCTCTAAACAAGGTCACAATAGCACATTCTGGAGTACCTCCTGCTACAGAAGAGCTAACCAACCACTTTGCTGGAAGAGCATGTGAAGGCATGTGTGATCTCTATGTTGGATATGATGAAAGAACTTTGGACCCCAAGTCCAGAGATTATACAACCTTTCAGACACCCTTTGGAGCTCTGAGATTGGTTACATTACTAATGGGATGGACTAATTCAGTTCCTATATTCCATGATGATGTTACCTCTATCTTGCAGGAAGAAATACCCCATCTCACTTGGCCTTACATTGATGATGTTCCAATAAGAGGACCAGAGACTAGGTATGAGCTAGAAGGAGGAGGTTATGAGACCATTGCAGAAAACAAGGGGATTAGGCTCTTTGTATGGGAGCATCTGAGCAATGTGAATAGGATTGTGCAGCGCATCAAGTATGCTGGAGGAACCTTTTCAGGGATTAAGTCTGTGCTATGTGCAGATGAAATAACTGTAGTAGGTCACTTGTGCTCCTATGAAGGTCACAAGCCAGAAACAAAGAGATATGCAGTGTTCATGAGCTGGGGAGACTGTCATAATGTCTCAGAGGTTAGAAAGTTTCTGGGGACTTGTGGCACATTTAGGATGTTCATCCAAGATTATGCCAAGATCTCAGAACCTATTAATAGGTTGACTAAGGAAGATGTGGCCTTTGTCTGGGGAGAGGAGCAGAAGGAAGCCATGAAGGAAATGAAGAGGAGGTTAGCAAGTTGTGCAGTCCTGAAACCCATAGACTATTGATATGCCAGCCTCAAAACTGAGGTCCGACAAAAAGTGCTTAGAATGAACTAAAAGAATGTTTTCTACATCAGACAGCTGAAAACTGTAAGCCGAACATCGAAAACTGTAGATGCAAAAACATACCTTTAAAAACCAATAAGTACTACCACCCTCGTAACACAAAAAAGATGACTAGACCAATGCAAATACATCAGACTGACAAAGCGCCAAGTCTGTGGCAGTGCTCAGGCCGAGATGCTCAGATCATAATCCAAGATCAGCCATCAAGGTTGATGAACCTCTGCAATAAACTGTGAAACAATCCCAATGATTAAAACACCTACCATGACATGTGTATTTTAAATTTCTAAGCTACACTATCGAGTCCCAAAGAATGACCATAAAATGGTTAGAAAAACAAAGGAGTAGGGAAGGAAAGAGTAAAAACCATGGAAATCTTGGATGGACAGAATGATGCAGGAGAAATGACACGCAGACCAATTATTGCAGCACAATACCACGCAGAACACACTGGTCCGTGCATGGACAACAGGGTATAAAAAGGACAGGAGAATAGGGAGAAAGGCAAGCAGACTATGTACCATGGCTTGGAGTTCCCCAGGGAGCGGAATTCTTAGGCTTAAGAGTGCATTAGTTGCTTCAGGAGTAGTAAATATACTGTTGAGCCCTTTCTTTAGCACAAGACCATCTCAAGCTTAGAATCAAATCATTAAAATATTTAACTTGCTTCTCTTCTATTGAAGTTCTAAGTAAGTTCGAGTGTAACTAAAAGCCTCCAAAACAAACTGTGAATAGAAAGTTTGATAAGTTGATCACATCATTAACGACATCAAACTTACTTTCACATCATCTGGAGCCCACTGCGAGGGGCTTTTGTTGCACAAAAACTTACTTTGGGATTTTCTTGAGGAAGTCCAACCCTGGTGAAACATTAGTTTTGCACCACCTGGGTCTTGGCCCCAAACACCTGAAGTTATTGCAACCAAGGTGAAAAACTCTGTTACATTAAGGAAAAGAGAAACTAGGACCAATAGCAGTGGTTCAAAGTCCTTTTTGCCTGACCCTGAAACCTTACTCAGAAAGAGAAAGCTTCGGACTGAGAAAGTAATTTCAAGCTCACCAAAAGAACTGTACCCTACTACTCAACCAGTTTCTACTGCCTCAATTATGGAGCAAAATATCAGATACAAACTACCACTGCCTGACAGCAGGGATGCACCTAAGTTTAAGCACACTGAGCCCTCTGAGGTTTGTCGCTTTTTACAAAGGATGATCTCTCTGTTTGAGCATGCTGGGATCCAAGGAGATAAAGAAAGGAAAAAGAGAATCTTGGAGTATGTGGATGCTCAGACTGAACAGGAATGGCTGGGCTTTGATTCCTTTGGAGATGACTATACTTAGTCTGCTTTTGAGAAAGAGATCAAGGAGTCTTATCCAGAAGCAGTGGATGACACAGGTAGTGTTGCAAACCTGGACAGAATCTGCAGAGAACATGCCAGACTTAGTAGGAATGACACTACAGAAATCCATTCTCTGATAAGGAAATTTAGAGCTGAGGCTAAGAAGTTGGCTAATGTCACTGGGAATGGGTCTCTGGTAGACAAATTCCTGGGGTGCTTTACACCAGCTTTTGGAGATGTGATTGAGGAGAGGTTGATCAGTAGATATGGCCACTACAAAGACCCTGCTAGAAATAGGCACAAGGACAACAAGTATGACCTATCAGAAGTGCTGACAGTAGTGGGGACCTTGATAGATGGTGCTACTGTAAGGAGCCCTAGAGAGGAGAAAATAGAAAAGAGAGAAACTAGTAGGGGGAACATTAAGGAGGAGGAAGTGGAGGAGAAAATGGCTCATCTCCAAGATGCTGTGGTTACCATTGGGAAACAAATGGGGAGCATCCAGAGCACCATGCAAGCTTTGCAAGCTGGTCAGTTGGACATGTGCAATACCTTCTTCAATACCAAAGGAAGCCAGGGTATAAGGACAGAAGGGCCTCCTACATTTCCAACTTCTGGGAGAAGTGGTGTTACTTGCTTCTATTGTTGGCAAACTGGACATAGAATCTCAGAGTGTGAAGTCATCAAGGGAGATGTACAAAAAGGATGGATCTCCTATTGGAAGGGAGAGCCAGACTACCTAATAGTGCTCCTTTACCTAGGGATCCTGCTGGTATATCTCCTCATGCTAGACTAGCACAAGTACATGATAAGCAGGTGAATATGTACTTTGGATGGCCAGAAGATGACTCTCCAGAGACAGTCACTTACTCTACCTATGTAAACTCTGCTAGGGACACAAGGGATGACATGTTAGAGTGCATTCAATATAAGGAGTCAGACCGCTTGGGAGACTTGGAGAAAGGTTTCAATAAAATGGCTGAGATGCTCAGTGTGTTGGTCAACACAAGGAACACAGCTAGTCCTGAAGGACAGAAATCTTCCTCTAAGGATTTTTAAATAACTCAATGAAGGCAATCAGGAAAGAGGCATCTCAACCAGGAGTATCCTCATTGCCATAGAGAACCCCTGAAAAACCCTGGAAAGAAAAGCTAACTCTGGTGATTCCACCTAGAGCAGCACCAAAACTGGACCTACCTTTTGAGAAGGTTCCAGCCCTTAATGAGGGACCAGACTTGCCAGTGCAGGACACTGTTAAAAGTTCCTTAACAGGAACAAGGAGGAGGGAGTGGGATAGGACCATTGATAGGCTCTGGGAGGCTACTGTACCTTTCAGTACTGGAGAACTGTTAGATGTAGCTCCTGGATTAAGAGAAGCAATGATATAAAAATTGTATCTCAAATCAGGGATTCAGTCTAGGGACCCCAATATCCCAAAGGCAGCAGTTCAACAGCAGACTGTAAGGGAGAAGAAACCACGTGACAAAGTAGATGTCAATGACCTACCAATGGCAACCTATTTCATTGCAGATGGAACACAGGGTGATTTGCCTACTGGTGCAGTAGTGCATCAGGATTGTGTAGCCACTTACTTGGAAAATATCCCTCCAGGAGAAAAGCCAGTAGTGGTGTATATGGCAAGAGATTTGCAAGTGTTGAGATCCTTGAACCCCATTGTCAATCAGAGGGGACAAGTAGAGACAATTCTAGATAGTGGTTCTCAGATAGTCTGTATGGCACTAGATGAGGCACTTCGTTTAGGATTGACTTGGGATCCAGATATATGCTCAAGGATGGAGAGTGCCAACAGTCAAGTGAATACATCAGTTGGTTTAGCCAAAAATGTGCCATTTACTTTTGCTGAAGGCTTCACCATTTATCTACAAGTGCATATCTTTGTCAAGCCAGCTTATACTGTCTTGTTGGGTCATCCATTTGACACACTGACAGAGAGCAACATACAAAACCTTCAAGATGGCAGTGCCATCATAACTATCAGAGATCCTAATACTGGTTGCTGGACAGCCCTGCCCACTCTTCAAAGAGGGAAGGTGCCAAAGGCAGGTGTTGGAGGAGATAGTGATCCAAAATTTTAAATCTCAATGATCTGGTCAGTGACCAGGGAGAGGTGGCAGTGATGATTGGGGAGAAGGAGAATGGTGAGTAATGGTGACTGGATACACTATGAATCATAGTAGATTCAAGAACCAGGAGTTGAGAAATGTGTACCTGCAGGCCTTTGCTGTAGAGGGAGATGTGGGAGGAAGAGATGAGAAGACATTAGCAGCCTATCTAAATGGGCAGCTGTGTCAGATACCAGAGAAGTTGGAAGAAATCTTAGTACAGCAGGGAAGCCTAGAGTTCGAAGCAGGTGTGGGGGAAACTGCACAAGTATTTTCTAAGAAATACAAACCTGTTGCTAGAAAGGTGAAACCTGTACTAGGAACCTCTCCTGAGGAGTTTAGAATTGAAAGGTGTATCACTGGGGATCCACTAGCAGACATGCCACAGTTAGACCCAAACCCACCTAATTTCAAACCCACAGGGAGGTACACTGCTAAGGGCAAGGAGATCATTGACCAAGCACATGGTGATGGTTTCTTGTGGCCAGAAGAGATGAAGGCAGTACATCATCTAATGATGCTGCAGAATGAGGCTTTTGCATGGGATGATTCTCAAAGAGGTAGGCTCAAGGAGGAATTCTTCCCTCCTGTGGTGATGCCAGTAATTCCTCACACCCCCTGGGTATTGAAGAACATTCCCATTGCTCCAGGACTCAGAGATAAAATCTGCCAGATGATAAAGCAGAAAATTGAGGCAGGAGTGTATGAGCCATCCAACTCTTCATACAGATCCCAGTGGTTCACAGTATTGAAGAAGGATGGTGAGAGCTTGAGGATAGTTAACAGCTTGGAACCTTTAAACACAGTGACCATAGCCCATTCTAGGTTGCCACCAGCAACAGAAGAGTTAGCTAGTCATTTTGCTGGCAGAGCTTGTGGAGGAATCTTTGATTTGTATGTGGGATATGATGAGAGAGTGTTGGATGTAAGGTCTAGGGACTATACCACCTTTCAGACACCCTTTGGTGCTCTAAGGTTGGTAACCCTGCCAATGGGCTGGACAAATTCAGTACCAATCTTTCATGATGACATTACCTTCATCTTGAAGGATGAGATACCTCATGTAACTTGGCCATACATTGATGATGTGCCAATTAGAGGTCCACCTCACAGGTATGAAATGCCAGATGGAGGCTATGAAGTTATTCCAGAAAACCCAGGCATTAGGAGATTTGTATGGGAACATCTGCAGAATGTAAACAGAGTGTTACAAAGAATCAAATATGCTGGAGGAACTTTCTCTGGGAAAAAGTCAGTAGTCTGTGCAGATGAGATTGTAGTGGTTGGACACAGGTGTTCCTATGAGGGACAGAAACCTGAGACCAAGCAGTTGGCCATTGTTATGGGGTGGGGTGATTGCCAGGACAAGTCAGATGTCAGAGCTTTCCTAGGTACTTGTGGTACCTTTAGGATGTTCATTAAAGACTATGCCAAAGTGGCTGCACCCATCAACAAATTGACTCAAAACCACACACCATTTGTTTGGGGTGAGGAACAGCAGTCAGCAATGGCTCAATTGAAGAAGTTACTAGCTGCAAGTGCACCTCTGAAACCACTTGACTATGAGTCAGGAGGGGCAGTGGTCCTATCAGTTGACACTTCTTGGATGGCAGTGGGCTTTGGAATATTCCAGGAAGCTCCAGACAATCCTAAGCAACACACTTGTGCTAAGCTAGGATCCATCACTTTAAATGAGAGGGAGGCAAGGTTCTCACAACCTAAAAGAGAACTCTATGGTTTAATGAGAGCCCTGCAAGCTAATAAGTATTGGCTAGTTGGTCGTAGAAAACTTGTAGTGGAGACAGATGCCAAGTATTTGAAAGGGATGCTAAGCAATCCTGGAGTAGGACCCAATGCCACCATTATAAGATGGATTGAGGATGTACTACTCTATCATTTTACTTTGAGGCATGTGCCAGGGAAGACCTTTAGTGTTGATGGCCTGTCTAGGAGGATCAAGCAGCCAGGAGATGAGGAGTACCCACCTGTTAATCCAGAATTAGTGGACAATCCAAAGACTATGCACTTTGAATATCCAGCTAAAACCAACAATGAACCAGGCTGGGAGGATTGGGAACCCTTAGCACTTGAAGAGTTTGTAGATCAAATTGACACGAGAGGTGGCTATCTACATGCAGTAGCCACTGAAGTAGCAGACTTTGAACAAGAACTTGATAGAGCAAGGACTCAAGAGGTGGAACTTAGGAAGGCCATTCTAAGTCAGCAGCAGACATCTAGAATAGATCCTGTTGCAGTACTATCTCTCTCTCAGCCTCTGCTACCCACAGAAGGTACTGAGGAAGAAAAGGAAACAGACTTACAAGCCTACTTAGAACATAGGAAGGGTGGTGAGAGTGAACAGTGGGATGACTTGCTACCAATTGTACAAAGCTGGCTACAAGACCCAAGCAAAGAACCTGAAGATTTGAAGGGATGGGACCCAGACAAGTTCAAGAGGTTTGCAAGACAGTTCTTCTTTGATCAAAAGGGAAGACTGTACAAGCGCAATCATGAGGCTAGGCATAAGCTAGTAGTCAATATTGATAGGCGAATGTTCATGCTTAAATCAGCTCATGATGCCTTAGGGCATAGAGGGACTTATGCAACCAAAATGTTAATACAAGAACAATTTTGGTGGCCAGGAATTGATGGGGATGTACAATGGTATGTTGAAACTTGCCACAACTGTCAGATACATCAGAAGACAGTTGTAAACAGAGCTCCTACAGTAACCTATACACCCTCTATCTTCCAAACAATTCATATTGATACCATGGACATGACTCCAGCTTCAAATGGCTGCAAGTATATTGTCCATGGTAGGTGTGCATTATCTTCATGGATGGAAGGGAGGCCTCTGTGCAAAGAAAACCATAAAACAATTGGTCAATGGTTGTTTGAGGATGTGATTTGTTGCTGGGGTTGCATTGCAGAAATCATCACTGACAATGCTGGACAATTCAAAAAGGTCACAGCTTGGATAGAGAGTAAATATGGAATCAGAGGCATTGCCATCTCTCCATACAACTCTCAAGCTAATGGCAAAATTGAAAGACCACATTGGGATGTCAGGCAAGCCTTATTTAAAGCTTGTGAAGATTGCACTAAATGGTTTTGGTTCTTCTTCCATGTAATGTGGAGTGATTGCATTACTATCCGGCAGAGATTTGGGTGTTCACCATACTTCATGGTCACTGGAGCTCATCCAACTCTACCTTTGGACTTACTAGAGGCTACCTGGCTAATAGAATTACTAGCAGGGCCATTATCTACAGAGGAGTTAATTGGGTATTGTGCTAGGGCTTTAGCCAAGCACCACCAGCATGTAGAAGAGATGAGGTAGAGAGTTGGGAAGGACAAACTCCAATGGGCCTTGAAGTTTGTAGAAGAGCACAAAAGCTCTATCAAAGACTTCAAATTCAAGCCCTTGGACTTAGTCTTGGTCAAGAATATGATTACAGAAAGTTCACACAGTGCTAAAATGCTGCCTCGTTTTCATGGTCCAATGGTAGTAATTGCTAGGACCAGGGGTGGTAATTACATTGTGGCAGAGCTAGATGGGCCAGTTTGGCAGACCAGAGTTGCGGCTTTTAGAGTAGTTCCTTACAAAGCTCAAAAACGATTGGAGTTATCCCAAAGCCTAGAGCAATGGGTAGACATCACTCCAGAAAAGTTGAAAGAGCTAAGGGAAGAACTACAAAGGCCTACCATAAATGCTATGTTTGGTCTATCATTTGGATCTATAAGGCTTCATGAGCCTCTAGACCATGACACAATTTAAGTTGGACAATAGCCCCAAAAGTTGATGAAAAAGTTCAAAGTTTTTGCTTAAAAATCAAAAATAAGTTAAAAGGACTTAGGTCACATGTCTTCAGGGTTAATGACATTAGATTTAGGGTTACGAAATAAGGAATATAGAGGGAATTTTGGTACGAGTGGGGGTGTTCAAATTACAATGACACTATGTAAGGCAGAAGCAAAGCATATGTTTACAATGCAGGGGTCGATGGAAGCTCCAGGGGATTTTGGGGCTCGGCTGCTGAAGGGTTGGCAGGTTCAACATCAGAGTCTTTGGAGGCTGACTAAGAGATGAGGTTAATGGCATAAGATGGGGGAAGAGAAAAAGAATATACCTCGAATAAAACATTGAGTGCAGTAAGGAGCAAACTGGCAAGATCAATGTCGACAGGGGATAAGGCTTTGTCCAGATGGGAAAGACAAGCCACAATGAGCTTGTATGTTTGAAGGGTTGTGTCCAGAAGGTGGAGCTGCTGTTCCGCCACTAGCTCCACCGTGTCATGTTGCTTCTTGAGGTCCTTGAGGGGAGCCAAACTATGGCCATCAATGACAGGGTGAGCCTCAAGAAGGGCGTTGATCTGGCCCAAAAGGAGGAGAGCGGTCTCACCGCCAGCCTTATAGTTGGCTAGGGCAATAAGTAAGATAGGAGTCAGAAAAGAAAGAAGGGATGGGGTAGACAAACCAACAGAGGGAGTAATTTTGACTTTTTTCGGTTTTGACTTGCCATCAAGTTCAGACTGGGGAGAAGAGAGGAACAAGTTGAGGGTATCAAAGCGATGAGTGAGGAGGTCAAGACAGGAAGCTAAAGGCTCACATTGACTTTTTGTTTTGAGGAATGAGTGGAGGACAGACCCAACATTTTGATGTCACGGTCCTTGCGCTCACGGTGTTGTTTCTGGATAAAGGAACAATTTAAGAGAAAATATTGATGGAGAGAAGTATGGACAGGCTCACCGCAGCTGCCTCGCATTGACACTGGAGTTTACAATGTTTGTTTTTGGTCTTGATAATGGCATCGGCAAAGACAAAATGAATTGACGGCGGCAGAGTCTGCGGCAGCCTTGCAATTGAGGATGTCCAGAGTAGCAGAAAGAGTGTCATAAAGACCCTTTTGGTTGGCAAGGAGGGGGAAGTCGGCCTGATTGGCAAAGGTCTAAAAAGGGAATTAAGAAAAAGAGGGCAGGAAAGAGGAAGAAAATGAGAGGCGTACCCAGCCAATAGAGCCCAGGTACCTAGCGTGATTAGTGGGAGTGCTAGAAAAGGCTGCTGCTGTGTTACACAAGCCAATTACAGCCTGTGCATACAGAGGGCGCTGGAGGATGGCAAGGATGACTTGATGGGCATCATACTTGACAGCATGCTGGAGCATCCCATAGAAATTGGGAGGTGAGGGCATATGACGAGGAGCAGGGGTTGGGCGAGGTGATGTGGTAATCACCACTTGGGGACAGACAACCTTGGAAGAAGGCATTTTGCAAGGGGTGGTTGGGACAGTTTTTGGGGACATTGGTCAAAGAGAACAAATGGCACAGCGAGGTCTTTATAAAACAACTTTCAGCGGGAGTGATCAAACAGGAAAAATGAGATGGAAATTTATTTTCTGACTTTGAAAGAAAGGGAAAATAAATCTTTCGGATCAAAAAAGGGCAGGGACAGACGTAGGCTTACCAAGGATGACAAAATGACTGAGGGCAGTCATCTGAAAGTGTGGGGGAGGTGATACGCCGGCCTCAAAACTGAGGTCTGACAAAAAGTGCACAGAACAAACTAAAAGAATGTTTTCTACATCAGACAGCTGAAAACTGTAAGCCAAATGTTGAAAACTGTAGACACAAAAACATACCTTTAAAAACCAATAAGTACTACCACCCTCGTAACACGAAAAAGATGACTAGACCAATGCAAATACATCAGACTGACAAAGTGCCAAGTCTGTGGCAATGCTCAGGCCAAGATGCTCAGATCATAATCCAAGATCAGCCATCAAGGCTGATGAACCTCTGCAATAAACTGCAAAACAATCCCAATGATCAAAACACCTACCATGACATGTGTATTTTAAATTTCTAAGCTACACTATTGAGTCCCAAAGAATGACCATAAAATGGTTAGAAAAACAAAGGAGTAGGGAAGGAAAGAGTAAAAACCATGGAAATCTCAGATGGACGGAATGACACAGGAGAAATGACATGCAGACCAATTATCGCAGCACAATACCACGTGGAATGCACTGGTCCATGCACAGACAACAGGGTATAAAAAGGATGGAAGAATAGGGAGAAAGGCAAGCAGACTATGTACCATGGCTTGGAGTTCCTCAGGGAGCAGAATTCTTAGGCTTAAGAGTGCATTAGTTGCTTTGGGAGTAGTAAATATACTGTTGAGCCCTTTCTTTAGCACAAGACCATCTCAAGCTTAGAATCAAATCATTAAAATATTTAACTTGCTTCTCTTCTATTGAAGTTCTAAGTAAGTTCGAGTGTAACTAAAAGCCTCCAAAACAAACTGTGAATAGAAAGTTTGATAAGTTGATCACATCATTAATGACATCAAACTTACTTTCACATCACTATGAGTCTGAAGGTGCTGTAATCTTGGCAGTGGACACTTCTTGGATGGCTGTTGGATTTGGTATCTTCCAGGAGGATGGTAGCAATCCCAAGATAAGGACCTGTGCTAGACTAGGGTCACTCACTCTGAATGAGAGAGAGGCCAGGTTTTCACAACCTAAGAGGGAGTTGTATGGTCTTATGAGAGCCTTACAAGTCAGCAGCTATTGGTTACTAGGGTGCAGGAAGCTTATTGTTGAGAGTGATGCTAAGTACCTGAAAGGGATGCTAAGCAATCCAGGGATTGGGCCTAATGCCACTATAATGTGCTGGGTGGAAGCTGTACTTATGTATCACTTCACCTTGAGGCATGTCCCAGGGAAGACTTTCAGTATGGATGGTTTATCTTGCAGGGAGAAGCAGCCAGGGTATGAGGAGTATGCTCCTGTAGATCAGTCACTATTGGATGATCCCAAACAAATGATCTTTGAATATCCAGATGAGATCAACAAAGTACCTGGTTGGGAGGAGTATGTGCCCCTCAAGTTGGAAGACTTCATAGACCAGATTGACACAAGAGGAGGTTACTTGCTAGCAACCTCTCCAGAAGATGTGCAAGAAGAAGTGAAGTTGGGTAGGGACAGGGAGCAGGGAATAGGCTTAAGGTTGCAAGAGAAGAGTAATAAAGCAGGAGCTACCTTGAATCCAGTGGCAGTTCTAACTTTGTCTACACTCTTGTTATCAGAAGAACCCTCTTCCTCTACAGTAGGAGAGTACCAAGAAGAAAGAAGAACAGAGAAGGGGAAAACCTTAGACAGTCTCTTGCCTCTAGTACAGGACTGGCTTAGGCATCCTGGGAAAGTACCAAGAGAAGTGTTAAGGATGAAGGAAGGACAGTTTCTCAAGTTTGCAAGACAATTCTTCTTTGATCTTAAAGGAAGGCTCTATAGAAGAGGAGAAGAAGGAAAACACAAGCTAGTGATAGAGAAGGACAGGAGGATGTACATGTTGAAGTCAGCCCATGATGCACTAGGCCATAGAGGGACCTTTGCAACTAAAGCATTGTTAGAGGAAAGGTTTTGGTGGCCAGAAATGGAAGCAGATGTAAAGTGGTACACAAACACTTGTCATGCTTGCCAAGTTTGTCAGAAGGTGGCAGTGTGTAGGCAACCTGTGGTAGCCTATACTCCCAGTATATTTGAAACCATACACTTGGATACCATGCATATGATACCAAGTTCCAATGGGTGTAAATATATTGTACATGGGAGGTGTGCTTTAACCTCATGGATGGAAGGTAGACCTTTGAGGAAGGACGACCACAAGTTGATTGGGCAGTGGTTATTTGAAGAAGTAATCTGTAGATGGGGGTGCATAAGCAACATTGTGACAGACAATGCTGGGCAGTTTACAAAGGTGGTACATTGGCTATCTAAGAAGTATGGGATACAGGGCATAACTATTGCTCCCTATAATTCTAGAGCTAATGGAAGAATAGAAAGACCACATTGGGATGTGAGGCAAGCCTTGTATAAAGCCTATGAAGACAAGACCAAGTGGTATTGGTTCTTCTGGCATGTAATGTGGGCAGACAGGATCACAGTTAGAAAGAGGTTTGGGTGTTCCCCCTTTTTCTTAGTAACTGGAGCACATCCTATTCTACCATTGGACTTAGTGGAGGCAACTTGGTTAGTGGACTGGCCTGAAGGACCAGTGTCTACTGAAGAACTAGTTGGCTTAAGGGCTCAAGCACTGGCAAAGCACTACCAGCATGTAGAAGAGATGAGGAGCAGAGTTAGTAAGGAAAAGTTGAAATGGGCAGAGAACTTCACAAGAGAAAATGAAACCTCTATTGAAGAGTACAAGTCCAAGCCAAAAGACTTAGTATTGGTTAGGAATATGGTGGCAGCCAAGTCATTAAGTGGGAAGATGTCTGCTCACTATTGGGGACCTATGGTAGTGCTCACAAGAACTAAAGGGGGCAACTACATAGTGGCAGAGTTGGATAGTACTGTGTGGCAAGAAAGGGTGGCAGCATTTAGGGTCATTCCTTACAAAGCTAGGCAACACATCATGCTGCCTACCAGTATAAAAGAATGGATTGATATCACTCCATCTAAACTACAAGAGCTAATGGAAGAAAGGACTGAGGGAATTGTTGAGGATCTTTACCTCCAGGGCATACATCTGCATGAAGGAATCCCACAAGTCACAGGACCCAGCTAAGTTATGGACAAAAGCCTCAAGGACTACAAAAATAAGTTGACATGTTGAGGAAATGTATTGAAGAAGGTGTATAGTTATGCTAGGAGACTGCTATACAATGTCTACAATGCTAGGAAACAATAGTGGGGGTATAGAAAGTGCCAATATGCCAAAACAAAGGAGAACAAATGAGGGAAGCGAGTTAAAGCAAGAATAGAAATGGCAAACTGAGAATAAACCATGGAAGGTGAAAAGAAGCAAGAAAAGTTGCAAAAGGAGCTGTGGTGCATCACTCAATCAGGGATCAAAGCTGATTGGAGATGATCAATGATGAGCAAACAAAGAAGTTCAACATGGGCAGCCGTTTTGAAAGAAACAAGGCAAAGAAAGCAAAAACTCACAAAATACAACAATCTATTGGGGCTAAGACCTAGCAATCTAAGCTATAACAACTACAATGTTGCTTCAATAGCATTTGCTATTTTGTCCACTTTGGGATCCATTCCAGAGACCTCAATAGAAGAATTTTTGGTGATAGCTGGCTGGGAAAAGATTGATAAGTGACAGGAAGGTTCTGAATAAGTGAAATAGACAGACCAATTGCAAACTGGAGGTGACTTGCAGATCACAAATCAAGATGCCAGTGTCTGCAATGTCATGATTATTGAGTGCGGTCCTAACAGCCTTGCAATGGGCAATAAGTTGTTTGCAGAGTTGCTGAGCAATGTCCAAGGCAAAAAGCTGTTGGCAGGCAGTTTGATCAAGTGCCTGAGCATAGTCACATAGCATGGAGCAAGAAACCTTGCTGTCCTTGGCTAAGATGTGATTGGTTTCGTCCAACAAAGCCTGTGCACATGAACCGTTGGGATGGTATGAGGCTGAAGAAGAAGGATTAAGAAAGATTCAAATAAAAGAAGTAAAAGGAATGCACCAATGGAAGGATGGAGATGGAGTTTCTTGGCTTCTGGTGCCACCTCAGGCATAGGCTGATTGGAAAGGGAAAAGAGCAAGAAACAAGTAAATAACTCATTAATTTGCATTTCTAAAAATAAAGGAGAGGCTCACGTCGTTAGGCTTGCACTTGGAAGGGCATGGAGAGGACACACTCATCATCTCCATGTCACTATCATGCTCCTGACAGCGTTCATGAGCTTTGCAAGTGTCATCACAATGGCAGGTCTAGGAGGCATCAGAATAGAGTTGCAATGAGAATAGAAGGATGGACCTTGGCACGTTCTTTAGCCTCTTTGGTGGCTCAGTCGGCAGCTTCTTTGACACAATGGTCCTTGATTATTTTAAGAATGATGTCAGCAAAAATGCACCAATTCTTGATAGTGGCAGAAGACTGTGCAAGGCTGCAATTGATGAGTTCCTGAATGCTGTATAAGGCTTTGTAGATGCCCAATTGTTGAGAAATGTGCTCGAAATCAGATTGGTCTGTAAAAACCTGGATAGAAGAGGTGTAACCTGAAAAGGGAAGAATATGAAATGAATAAAGGAAGATGAATGGAAGAACCTGAATGGGAAAGAACCTGAATGGGGAAGAATATGAAATAAATAAAGGAAGAAGAAGGGAAGAAACTGAATGGAGAAGAATATGAATGGAAGAAATACAAAGGAGGGAGAGATAAATGGGGCAAATGGAAGCTAAGAATGCAAAGGAGGAATGATGGAACCAGGAACTGGCCTGTGGCACTGAAACAGGCATGCCAAAAGGAGGAATTAGAATAACAGTTATGAATAAGGGGCTGGAAAGTATGGAACCAAAAGTCACATGTAGGGGGTGGTCTGTGCACTGTAGAAAGAGGTATAAATAGTCCAAGTAGAGTAGCAAATGGACAGGCAATTAATAGGCAAAGGCTTGGTGGTTCCCAGGGAGTGAATCACTTAGGCTGGAGTTTGTTGAAACACCTCTACATTCAGAATAGAAATATTTTGGAAGTAAACCTCAACCTCAAACAATTATCAAGACATCAGTGTGGAATTGGAGTGGACTTCCTAAGTCTTCAAGAAAGCCCCAGAACTATCAGTATTACTCTAACCCAGTACTACAGTGCTAGAAGGGATCATAGTTCAAGGGTATGAGACAAACATCCTTAGGGACATCCAAAGAGGGAACTGAGAGGGTGTGCAGAAGGATGCAGTTGCCCAGGTTGCACAGGCCCTATGAGCTCAATGGGCAAGCAGAGTTAAGTCAGTGCATGCAGATGAGTGGGGTCTTCAGGATGGGCTTCTGACCTTCAGAGGATGCATTTACATGCCTAACATTCCAGAACTTTGCTGGTGCATTGTAAAACCACATTATGACTCTCAGGTAGCTAGACATCCTGGAAGATGGAAGACATTAGAGCTGGTATCCTAGAACTATTGGTGGCCACAGATCTCCTGATATATAGGCACCTACACTAGCAACTGTGAACTCTGTCTCCACACCAAGCCTTGCTACTAGCCACCAATGGGTCAGCTCCACCTGCTTCCTATTCTGGCTGCCTGCTGGAGTGTTGCATTAGTGGATTTCATTGTGGAACTTCCAGATGCTCATGGATATGATGGAGTGATGGTAGTGGTGGACCTCTATGGTAGATAAGCCCACTTCATCCCTACTCACACAATATGCTCTGCCTTAGGAGCAGCCAGCCTGTATTGGAAGAATGTCTGGAAACTTCATGGTCTGTTAGATGTGTATGTCTCTGACTGGGGCCCCCAGTTTGTGGCAGAGTTCACTTGGGAACTGTATCACCTGCTAGAAGTGAAGCTCTATACTACCATGGCCTATCACCTTCAGTCTGATGGGCAGACAGAACAAGTTAACTAGGAACTGGAACAGTATCTCTGCCTGTTTTGTAATGAGAGGCAGGATGACTGGGATGAGCTGCTGCCAGATGCTGAATTCCAGTACAACAACCACATTCACTCTTCCATGCAGATGACTCCATTCTTCCTGGACACTGGCAAGCACTCATGCATGGGATTTGAGCCTCAGGCATGCCCCTCTGAGAATGACTCTGTCAATGAGTTTGTGGACTGGATGAAGAGGGCACAGAAAGAGGCAAAAGCTGCATTGGTGAAGGCCAAAGAGAACATGGCACACTACTATGACCATCACCAGACACCAGCCCCAGTTTACAAGCCAGAGGATTGTGTGTACTTGAATAGCTCAGATATTAAGACCACAAGGCCATCTCAAAAACTGTCACATTGTCATCTTGGCCCCTTCATGGTCAAGAAGAAAGTGGGGCCTTTAGCATACCAACTTAAGTTCCCAGCAGGCCTATGCCAATTGCACCCAGTCTTCAATGTTGTCAAACTTTTTCCAGCACCAGAATATCGAATTCCTAGCCACCACCCTAAGCCACCCCCACTACCAGTCCTGGTCAATGATGAGGAGGAGTAAGAGGTGGAGGAAACCTTGGATAGCAGGATATTCCAAGGGAAGCTGCAGCTCAAGGTGAAGTAGAAGGGATATGGCATTGAGGACATCTCTTGGGAACCACAGGCCAATGTGCATGCACCTGCTCTGGTCCAGGACTTCTACTGCAGACATCCCAATGCCCCAAGAGCCATCTGAGGCATCTACCCCCTTTCAGCAGCTGACCAGGCAATCTGTGACTTCTTCTACTCAGTGCATCAAGATGCCACATGCTAGAGGAAGGGTAATGTTAGGAAACTGCTGATGCATGTGTTTGATCATGTGACCAATCACATGATCAGTTGCCATGTGTGTTCTGTGCAGAAGCCACATGGCAAGGTCATGTGACTTGAGTAGATTTTCCAAACTCTGGCATTGGAGATCCTCAGACTTGTTTTCTTTGGATCTCCCTCTGCCAGGTGTGTGGTCCTACTTGTAGACATTGTACTGTGCTTAATAGACTTTGGATCTCCCTCTGCCAGTTGTGTGATTGAGCCACAGCCTCCAGAGGTTGCACTTACAACCTCTTTCTGATGCTTCAAGCCCCCAGAATGATGCTTGGAGTTGTTTGCTATCTCTGGAGACATAGGTTCAACTCATTTGAGCCTCTCTTATCTCCCACACTGCTGAACTTACTGGACTCCATCAAACCACTAAAGCAGTGTTCCTTTCCTTCCAAGCCCTCCTAGAACATCTCCTCCTTGCTCTTACTTCTCCTTCTAAGCCCCCAGCAGCTGTGGCAAGGTTCTCTTTTGCATTTAGCTTGGAAGTTTCAGCACCCTGCTCTAAACTTCCTTGCCCAGTGTGTCAGGTTACACTGACCATGGAGGCTCAACTTAACTGGGTGAGTTCTTACTAGGCAGATGCAACATTCTGCACTGATAACCTAGCACTTTGGAGAGGTCCAGACTTCAGATACTTGCAAGAGTAAGCAAAGGGGAGTGGTCCAAGCAAGTCTGGGGTGGTCTGGGGAAGTCTAAGAAAAGATGCAGGGAAGGGTTGGACTTGAAGGGGCATCAGGCACAACAAGTCCAGAAGTGAGTATTAGAAGTGTGGGGCAAACAGAGGCTACACAAGTGATGGGAGTGGGGCCACAGTTTGATGGGGGATCAATTGATGTTGATGGGTTTTGGCCAAGTAAATAGCAAGGTCTGGAGTTGGTTAAGAATGTTTGGGATTGTAATCATAAGTGCAGAGTTTGTAATGGCATTAGAGTTGAAAGAACTTGGGCACAATAAAGGAAATAGAGTTAAATGAGATGAGACAGAGTCAAGGCAAGATTGAGAGAGGACCAAAAATAAATTGAAGCAGAGATAGAAAATGATAATGAGACAATAATGGAGATAGAGACAAGACAAGACCAGGAGACTGAGATAAGACTGGGAGACTGAGAGAAGAGAAAACATAACATGAAACACAGAAAGACAAACAATCAGAACATAGGTAATGTTAAGCAATATCAAGACTAGAGTATGGGATGCTACTCTACAACTTATATACAAACTACTGAGCAGCTCCAGGGGCAGCAAGTCTGGTAGTGGGGCTTGTTGGG
Source organism: Termitomyces sp. T153 (assembly GCA_018296165.2). Classification (NCBI taxonomy): domain Eukaryota; kingdom Fungi; phylum Basidiomycota; class Agaricomycetes; order Agaricales; family Lyophyllaceae; genus Termitomyces; species Termitomyces sp. T153. Next base: position 840,864 of record JACKQL020000021.1, on the reverse strand, counting down.
GCCGCATGGAGTCAACAGGTGTCAGTTGTGATTAGAGGGTGGGCCATGGTGATATACTGATGCAATCAGATGGGACGTGAGCTGCCCCAGAGCTGTTGTGATGCTCTGGAGCTGGTCAGGTAAGTCTGGATAGCAAGCCAGTAACATACACTAGCATCAGAAACAGTGGGGAAGAGTCCCAGAGTCTCAGGAGAGGCATGGGAAGTGTTAAAGGCTGTGGGAAATATGTTAGAATTAGTCAGAGAGCTGTTGGAGTTTGCTGAAGAAGCATTGGAGTTACTTGGAGTGGGCGCCATGGGTGCACAAAGGTTGGGGGAGTTTGAGGGGGCATTGGAGGGAACTCCAGGGAAGTGAGGTGGTTGGGAACAAGGTTTGGGGGTTCAGGGAGTGGGTCATGACATCACCCCACCTTTAGCATTAAGACCCTTGAGACATGGAGCATGGTTTGGGAATTGGCAGGGCATGGGAATTGAAGCCAAGTAATATTGATCAAACCACAGCAAGTGGCAGCAGCATGGGGAATGAAGTCAAAGCATGGCTACTGTTTGTTAGGGAGTTCTTCCCAATCAATTAAAAGGCATCAGGTGTACCTCAGAGTTTCCAAAACTCTTTTCCATGTCTTCCTCAGCTTTGTCTTCAGCATTCTCAGCATCTCCAACTCCCCTGCCATCAGACAACAACAGCATTGAGGTGTGGGAGGGGTGCTATAAAGAGTTAGATCAACATCAGGACTGTGACAGGATAGAATCCATGTATTGCAGTTGTAGGTTTTCTTGTGATGGTCTTAGCAGGTAATGCATTACTGACCTCAGCTTTTGCAGAGCTGTCCACAGCAGTGGCAGGTCCTTTGGAGGTTTCTTCTTGGGGCAGGGCTCCAGCATGGTTGGCCCCAGTGCTGGCAGTGCATTCCTCAAGGCCCAATTTTGATCTGGGGAAAGTGCAGGTTGTTCCAGAGGCACTGTGGGTTGCACAGGTAGGAGGTGACCCTGGAGAAGTTTGCAGAGGCAGTGGGGCAAGTGCATGGTCCTCTGACCCTTGAATGGTGCCAAGTGGAGGCTCTGGTGAGTGGCCAGTGTCATTGTACCAGGTTTTGGCTGACTTGATTTTGTAGTGTGCCCTCTGTGCTTGTTATGGGGAGCAGTGCAAATTTGAGGCACTGACACAGGGTTCTCATCAGGACACCTCAGTGTGTCTTTCATGTCGGATGAGGCATGAGAAGTGTCCAATCTTGTTGAGTTGGCGTTGATGTGCTCCTATGCCACCTAGTGCTGTGCATGAAACCAAAAAGGAGGACCTAATACTAGTCACTAGACAGGGTAGCTGGCAGTAGGAAGTTACTAAAGAGGGCAAGTCAGTAACTATTCCAGAGAACAAGAGCCAAAGGTTGTGGTGTGAACAAGAAGTGGAAAAGAGTCACTATTGCCAGCCTAAGTTGCTAGATAATAACAAAAGGTCACTAGGCAAAAGTAGGGAAAAAGAACAAAGGCAAAAGAGTCATTGAAAAAGGGAGAACTAAGCAGAAAAAGGGGAGTTGGGGAAATGATGGGGAAAGTGATGATAAAGAGACTAGGGAGGACAAACTCAAAAATAGTTGCTAGCCATAATTGCTAGCATTGCTAAGTCAAAATAATGATAAGGGCACCTGCAGTTGGTACTACACAAAGTCAAAGTCAAGGGTGGCAAGACTGTTGCTAAGTTGTTGTCAATGGTGAGCAAAAGAGCAAATGAAATCTTAAGCTGGTAAGCTTACAGAGGAGGAAACAGTACTCTGTTTGTTGTTTTTAGTCTTTATGTACAAGCAGTATTTATACTGTTTGTAAGTATAGTATACAAAGGGAATAATAGTTGCTGCTAGTGACAGTGTCTGCCAAAGTATTTATGATACATATGAGGTGTCAGTCTGGTAACTAAGTAAAAGTAAGTGAAGTTGATTTGATGTGTAAAAGTAATAAATCACAAGAAAAGATCATGTCTAATGTCAATACCTGAAGTGTAGATGTTGTTCAAGTATGTTTGTAAGCTCAACAATAAAAATGATAAGAAATCACATGACTGTCAATGTGTCCATTTTTAGAGGAAAGGCTGTGTTGTTGCCAGAAAAGTTGCTAAGAACGGTCTCAGCCTTGTTGCTCTAGACCCAAAATCCAGACTCCATGTGATATGGCTTGTTCCAGACCTTGGAGCTAGGCTTCACATGCTACATACTGTGACTTGCATTATGACTTGTGCCATGTCAATATAATCAGCTGCTGTTCAATCAGGAATGCTGGAAATGGTGCTCAGCAACAAATGGGTCTTATCAGCATGTGGCCTGCATGTTGGAGGAGCAAGGGTTGGATCTGGCATGGGTGGCAGAGCAGATGGGTGAGGGGCACAGGGGTAGGGTGTCAGGCTGGGGGTCCAGAGTGGAGAGTGGAGGAAGTGGGGGGCAGTCCACAATGAAGGTGGGACCCCCACAGGATGGGCAGAGGGTGGGGGCCTTGGCAGCATGTGATAAAGGCAAGCAGAGGGCTTTCTTCTCATCAAGGGTGGGGCCCAGCAAGTGGCTATGGGGCAGAGGGTTGATAGCAGGCCCTCCAGGGCCACATGTGTACTCCTCTGGGATGGGAGCTTTGGTGGGAGGGCCTGGGGGGACCTCCAGGTCCTTCTCTAAGACATTCTTGCAGTGATGGGTGGAGGTGTTGACCTGACTGCTGGCATTGTGTGAGGATGAACTCCAGAGGGTTGGGGGGGATTGTGATGGGATCTTGTTGGGTCATCCTTTTGACACACTGATAGAAAGCAACATACAAAATCTTGAAGATGGCAGTGCCATCATGACTATCAGAGATCCTAATACTGGTCACCAGACAGCCCTGCCCACTCTTCAATGAGGGAAGGTGCCAAAGATAGGTGTTGGAGGAGATAGTGATCCAAAATTTTAAATCTCAATGATTTGGTCAGTGACTAGAGAGAGGTAGCAGTGATGATTGGAGAAAAGGAGAATGGAGAAGTAGTGGTGACTAGATCCACTATAAATTCTAGTGGATTCAAGAACCAGGAGTTGAGAGATGTGTATCTGCAGGCCTTTGCTGCAGAGGGAGGTATTGGAAAAAGAGATGAGAAGACATTGTCAGCCTATTTAAATGGGCAGCTGTGTCAGATACCAGAGAAGTTGGAGGAGATCTTAGTTGAGCAGGAAAATCTAGAGTTAGAAGCAGGTGTGGGGAAGCTGCACAAGTATTTTCTAAGAAATACAAGCCTGTTGCTAAGAAGGTGAAATCTGTACTAGGGACCTCTCCTGAGGAGTTTAGAATTGAAAGATGCATCACTGGAGATCTACTAGGAGACATGCCACAGTTGCACCCAAATCCACCTGACTTCAAACCCACAGGGGAGGTACACTGCTGAGTGCAAGGAGATCATTGACCAAGTACATAGTGATAGTTTCTTGTGCCCAAAGGAGATAAAGGCAGTACATCATCTAATGATGCTGCAGAATGAGGCTTTTGTATGGGATGATTCTCAAAGAGGTAGGCTTCAGGAGGAATTCTTCCCTCCTTTGGTGATGCCAGTAATCCCTCACACTCCCTGGGCATTGAAGAACATTCCCATTGCTCTTGGACTCAGAGATATAATCTGCCAGATGATAAAGCAGGAAATTGAGGCAACAGTGTATGAGCTATCCAACTCTTCATACAGATCCCAGTGGTTCACAGTATTGAAGAAGAATGGTGAGAGTTTGAGGATAGTTCACACCTTGGAACCTTTAAACAAAGTGACCATAGCACTTTCTGGGTTGCCACCAGCAACTGAAGAGTTAGCTAGTCACTTTGCTAGCAGAGCTTGTGGAGGAATCTTTGACTTGTATGTGGGATATGATGAGAGAGTGTTGGATGTGAGGTCTAGGGACTATACTACCTTTCAGACACCCTTTGGGGCTCTAAGGCTGGTAACCCTGCCCATGGGCTGGACAAATTCAGTACCAATCTTTCATGATGACATTACCTTCATCTTGAAAGATGAGATACTTCATGTAACTTGGCCATATATTGATGATGTGCCAATTAGAGGTCCACCTCACAGGTATGAAATGCCAGATGGAGGCTATGAGGTTATTCTAGAAAATCCAGGCATTAGGAAATTTGTATAGGAACATCTGCAAAATGTAAACAGAGTGTTACAAAGAATCAAATATGCTGGAGGAACCTTTTCTGGGAAGAAGTCAGTAGTCTGTGCAGATGAGATTGTAGTGGTTGGACACAGGTGTTCCTATGAGGGACAGAAACCTGAGACCAAGCAGTTGGCCATTGTTATGGGGTGGGGTGATTGCCAGGACAAGTCAGATGTCAGAGCTTTCCTAGGTACTTGTGGTACCTTTAGGATGTTCATTAAAGACTATGCCAAAGTGGCTGCACCCATCAAGTTGACTCAAAACCACACACCATTTGTTTGGAGTAAGGAACAGCAGTCAGCAATGGCTCAGTTGAAGAAGTTACTAGCTGCAAGTGCACCTCTGAAACCACTTGACTATGAGTCAGGAGGGGCAGTGGTCCTATAAGTCGACAGTTCTTGGATGGCAGTGGGCTTTGGAATTGTAACAGAGTGCCTGTTATCTCCTTAGCATTCTATTAGTAACATGTATTTAATTATACATTATATGGTAGCATCACATGATACTACCCATAAATATCCATACTGTAATTACATAAGGCAGCACCTTACTTCATACTTTGTAGATTAGCATCAATTGACTGGTTTTGACTTATGAGGTGTGAACTGTAAGCTGCACAACCTGTAACAGAAATGTTACATTTTTCTAAGTCAAACAAGCAAGTACTTGTTTGTGGAGTGAGAAGCCAAATGTCCAAAAGAGAAGTTCAACTGATAAGACCTACTTGTTGCTTAGCACCATTTTCCATATTTCTGATTGGACAGCAGCTAATTATATTGACATGGCACAAGTCACAATGCAAGTTATGATACTCAGCATGTGAGGCCTAGCCCTGAGGTCTGGAACAAGCTGTATTATGTGGAGTTTGGACTCTGGGTCTAGAACAACAAGGCCAAGACCTTTCTTAGTGACAATTGCTAGCTACTTTCCTGGCAACAACACTGCTTCCTCTACAAAAATGGATGTATAGTCATGTGATTTCTTATTTATCATTTTTCTTGTTGAGCTTACAAACATACTTGAACAGCATCTACACTTCAGGTATTGATATCAGACATGATCTTTTCTTGCAATTGATTACCTTATGCATCACATTGACTTTGCTTACTTTTTACTTGGTTACCAGACTGACACCTCATATGTATCATAAACACTTTGGCAGACACTGTCGCTGGCAGTGACTATTATTCCCTTTCATATACTATACTTACAAACAGTATAAATACTGTCTGTGCATAGAGACAAAACAACAAACAGAGTACCATTTCCCCCTCTTTATAAGCTTACCAGCTTAAGATTTCATTTTGCTCTTTCATTCATCACCAACAATGACTTAGTGACAGTCTTGCCAACTTTGACTTTGATTTTGTGTGGTACCAACTGCAGGTGCCCTTATTGTTACTTTGACTTAGCAATGCTAGCAACTATGGCTAGCAATTAGATTGCATTTGTTCTCCTCCAGTCTCTTTACTATCACTATCCCCTTTGTTTCCCAACTCTCCTTTAACCAATTATTTTGCCTTTCCTTAGCAGTTCTTTAGCCTTCATTCTTTTTCTCTTCTTTTGCTTAGCAACCTCTCATTACCATCTAGCAACTTAAGCTAGCAATAGCAATTCTTTCTACTTCTCGTTCATACCACAACCTTTAGCTCTCATTTTCTGGGACGGTTACTAACTTGCCTTCACTATTAACTTCCTACTGCCAGCTACCCTATCTAGTGACTAGTGTTAGGTCCTCTTTTTAGGTTTCCTACATAGCACTAGGTAGCATAGGAGCACATCATTTTGGAGCACACCATGAGGGTACTTTAGTTAACCATTCCACCAGAAGCCAGAGCTCAAGCAAAACATCACTTGGAAATCTTTAGCAAACTTCCACAATCTTCTTTGTTGACTCCTCAGAACTCTCTGCCAGCTACTTGACCATGACCCCTTGCCAACGAACTCAAAACTGCTAGGAACCTTTGTGATGTTAGCAAAATCCTTGCTGACTTCCTAGGTGCATTTACCAAAAGTTTTCTCAATGCACCTCTCTTGCCTTTAACTCCAACTGACTCTATCTTCTTCCCAGAAGCCCACTGTATCCCCTCATTGCCAACTAACCCCCAGAACCATTTTCCACCACTACTACCAACAACCACTACCATGAACAACAACCCTGCCACTTAGCATGCTAGAATGCCACCATGCAATGACACTACTGCACCAAAATGGGATGAGAGTTTCCTCAGGGAACTCCCCCAGTACTTCAAGGAACTGGAATACCTTTTTGCTAACTGTGGCATTACCAATGATACACAGAAGGAGGAATATGCAGTGCAATACATATCCTACAACACAGCAGAAACCTGGCTCAGCTTATCTGAATTTGGCAACAATGTAACTATTGTTCAACAATACTACTAGACCTTACATGTACCAGAAATGGAAGGCAGCAGTACTCAGGCTGTACCCTGGTGCTGACGCTAGCACTTGATACAACCTTGGCAACCTCAAACAACTTGTCAATCAGACTTTCAATAGCAGCTTAGCAACTTTGGGCAGGTTTTCAGATTACTATCAAGACTTCCAAAGCATTGCTAGATGGCTCCTCACTAACAACAAGCTCTATTGCAACAAGGAACATTGTCTTTTCCAGCAAGGTATCTCCATGTTGCTATGGTCTAAAATCATTTGCTGTCTTGAAATCATGCTTCCTGACCACCATCCTGAGGACCCCTATGATATTGATCAAGTCTTCAAAGGTGCTAAATGGAGTTTAAAGGGCACAGACACATTTACAACCAAGACCAGCAATGGCACCACCAGTATCACCTCATTGCCAGTTGCTCACACCCCAGTCTTGCCATTGCCTACACCTAAGTGGAAAACCCTTGAGTTAGCAACCACCACAGCAATTGTCAGTGCCTTGGAATGTTTGAAAGCCCTCTTGAATAACAACAATGCCCAGCCCCACCAACAGTTCACTAGCAGCACTTGCCACTTCTATGGCAAAACAGGTCACACTATGGTCCACAGCACTTGCATCAAGATGGAGCATATGATTCAACAAGGCAAGATCTGTTGCAATGCTGAAGGCAAGATCATACTACCACCTGGCACTATGATTCCCAACTATTTTGGCAAGCAGCTCTACATGGAATGTATTGAGAAATGGTGCTGCCTTAATCGAGGACAAATTGTTACTGGCAGACTCTCTTCCAACACTAATCCAGACCCAGAGTAAGCAGCTATGCAGCAGTTGCTAATCCATGAGGTAATGCAACAGGACATTGCTATGGGCTGAGTGCTAAGCAAGGAAGAATGGATCAAGGCTTTGGAACGTGAACTGTTTGCATTTAGGCAACCTGGCAAAAAGTTTGATGGTGTACAGGTCCCCCATGCAGCATATCAACCAGCAAACAATACCCTCAAGGCTACACCAGCAACTAGCAACACTCTGGTAACTAATCCCCCTTCTGACTCTATACCAACTCCTGCTGCTAAGCTTGCAGACAAAGGCAAAGCATCTGAATGACCAGTCACTAACAAATAACTGCCTGTCACTAAGGAACCCATTACTCAGCCCCCAGTTCACCCATTTTCTAAAATCCCAGGTTGCTATGCCCCTCCCACACATCAAAATCTTGCTGCTCCAGAGAGAGCTAACAACAGTGCATATTGCACCATGCCACCTATCTACAACATTGAGCAATCTAAAGCAGTTTTTGAAAGGGTATTCAGCACCAAGGTCACAGTCTTGGTTGGTGAACTTTGCTCAGTGTCACAGGATATTGGAAATCAGTTCAGGTGCACTGTCACACCCAAACAACTTGTGGGGGTGAGTGCCAACATAGTACAGGACCCTAGCAACATTTTTGAAGATGCTTTGCCAACATTTGCCATAGAAGAACCTCAGTTTTTGCTAGGATCTAACATCACCACTGCTAATGGACTTACCTCAGACTAGGCCCAAGTTGCATCTGTTGACCCCATCAAGGCTTACATCAATTTGTTACCTGCTGGAGAAGAGCCCATGGTGCTCACTGTCACTAAGAATTCCCAGTCACTTCAATCCATTATGATGCTGATTGATAACAAGGAGGAAATAGAATGCATCACTGATAGTGGCTCACAGATTATCTCCATGTCTGCTGAAATTGCTAGTGATCTTGGTTTGTCTTACAACCCCAGCATCATTTTGAACATGCAGAGCACCAACAGTACAATGAATTGATTGCTAGGATTGACCCATAACATTCCTTGCACAATTGGCAACATCACAGTTTATTTGCAGATTTACATTTTACAGTCCCCCACCTATGACATTCTCCTTGGTTGCCCATTCAATGTTTTAACTAGAAGTGTGGTCAACACTCTTAGCGACATCAAGACCACTATTACTATTATGGATCCCAACACTGGCATGCAATGAACTATTCCAACATTTCCATGTGGCAAATTGAAAAGAAACAATTGTCAAAATGTTTGCTTTGAAACAGAACCACCCCACTGCTTTCATTGCTGAAGACATTGATGATGACAATAGCAACACAGTGGTCATTATTAGCTATGATCATTCAACTGGTCTATCAATGTGTATAGCTTCTTGCAATTTGGACAAAGACATTGTACTTACAGATTCCACCACACAGACAAACCCTGCTTTAACTTATCTATACACTATCACCAGTGATCTTTCAGACTTTTCTTTAGCCCCATGATCATATCTTGTTTCCACTGATTCTTCTAACTGTTTGATTCTTCTAACTGTTTGATTCTTGGACAGACATTACCTTTTGACACAAGCAATACAGGCACTACCCCCACCTATGTTAACATTCCATTTCCTGCACAATTTGTTGCTAACAAACCAACTGAAAGGAAAGGAGTACAGGTGTGACATAGTTGGAGCAACATGCTTGCAACTGCTGCTGAACTTGTTTCTGTCAACAACAGACCTCATAGCATGCTGAGCAATAGATCTTCAATGTTGCCAAGAGGACCTTGACTGCCTTCATGAGAACATTCTTAGCACTCATCACCTAGCTGCCATTTGCTTTGAAGCAGAACATGCTGCTACAATTTGAGACTACAACTTCTAAGCTGGCAACCTCATATTGATGAGGCACATTAGGATCAAGGTGATGCATAACAAAAAGATGAGGCCTCAATACTTAGGCCCTTTGGTGGTAATCTCTCACAGCTGTGGAGGTGCTTACATCCTTTGTGAACTAGATGGTTCAGTGCTGCATTGCCCAGTAGCTGCTTTTTGCCTGGTCCCTCATTTTGCTAGAAAACACATCTCAGTGCCTAGTGACACTTTGAACATCAACACTTCTTGCCTCTGTAAACTTGAGCAAACCAATCTTGTAGATGGTGATGAAGCTGGTGGACAACACCAGCAAAGAAAACTAAAACAGCCTTTGCTAAGCTCTAGCAACATTTCTTGACTTTGCATTTATCATCTCACATATATCCTTTACTAGTTATTTGGAAAAACTGTCAAATACCATACAAAAACATTAAGTCTTTTTGTTTGGCTATTCTTTTATCATGTTACACTTGTATAAAAGCCCTTCACAAACAGTTTCATTACTATCTTCTGGTTTTTGATGCTGCACTTTGCTGTCTGTCACTAGCACTTGGCACACCTCTGGGGGTTTACATGCCATGATGATTTACTGAGCATTTCTTCTATTGTCACTAGCATCAAGGGACAGTTGCTAGCATCAAGTGACAGTGGCTAGTGCATACCAACTCATTCTATTTTTGTGTTTACTTTCTGCTTTTAGTTCATATGATTTTATCTTTCTTATTCTTTCTGATCCATGGCAATATGGTACATTTTCCTTGGGCCTCTTAAGGGGGTCAGTCTACAAAGTACAAAGAGATATGCAGCCCCTCAAGGGGGCTAGTCTGTGTCCATATGATACTACTAAGAATTTATATACAGGAGGGTGGCTGTTGCTAGATGTTGAGGTCAGCATTGTTGCTGGGCATGTCCTCCATCTCCTCCTCCTCCCAGTCCTCCTTGCCAATCCTGTTTGCCTCCTGCTAAGCCAGAGATGCTTGACAGTTGCCCTGGTATCCCACCATGGCTGCCAGCAACCACTTGGTGATAGCAAACCTTGCCCTCACATCCAGCAACTCCTCCCTAGCTCTCTCCAACTCCCTCCAGAACTGCCTCTCCACCCCTGCTGCCCTATCATTGTATCCTTGAAGTGGCATTGCTGACATTAGTAGTGTTGGCAAGGCTAGGTCTTCCTCTAGCCACTCTAGCATGTCATTGCTGATCTGTCACAGTGGTGTGCTAGTCTGAGTCCCCTAGCAAAAAGGTCAGCAAATGTTATCTAGCTAAAAAGAAGACTTACCTGTTGTTGCATGACTGTCTCCTCATTGCTCTCCTTGGCTTTCTCCACTTCCATTGCTTCCTCTTCCACCTCCTGCTTGCCCTCAACCTCCCCTCCACTAACCACTAGCTTGACCTTGGTGACTGTTACCAAGGGAGTCTTCTCCCTCATCTCCACATCCTCCTGCTCCTCCCTTCCTTCTTCACTAGCAACCGTCTTCTGCTGCTTGGTGCTAGCAACTGAACTTGGAGTTGCAGCCCATCTCCATGCCAAAGGCATGTTGTTGTTGTTGTTGCTACTGCTACTGCTATCTTTGTCACCACCCTCTTCCTCACTCTCCACCACCTCATGACTCTTCTCCTGCTGCCTGCCCTTAGCAACACCACTATGTCCCACTACTGCCCCATTCTGTGATGTAGGCAGGCTCAAGCTAGAATGCTTGACCTGGATTGGCTCTTTCTTCTTTGCCAACTTCCTCTGTTACTCCACAAATGCTTGGGCCTGTCAAACAGAGGCTGTCTTTGCAGCAATTTTCTTGGCAAACTTGCTGCCAGTACTCCTTGACAACTTGCTGCTATAGGAGCAGCCTTTCCCTCTGCTATTGCAGCAATAGCAGGGCTGGGCACCAGTAGGGTACCAGCAGCCCTTGGGGTTGTTCTCAGCCCAACAGTTGGTGCACTTGAGAGAATTTCTGAGTGAAACAAATGGAGAAAGTTGCTAGTCACTTACCACTCTCTGATGAACTTTGAAAGCTTGCTGATATGCTCCTATGCCACCTAGTGCCATGCAGGAAACCTAAAAAGAGGACCTAACACTAGTCACTAGATAGGGTAGCTGGCAGTAGGAGATTAATATGTGAGGGTAAGTCAGTAACCATCCCAGAGAACTAGAGCAAACAGGGTGCAAAGTGTACAAGGTGAGAAAAGTTGCTATCACTAGCCTAAGTTGCTAGATGGTAATGGAGGGTTGCTAGTTAAAGCAAGGGAAAACAGATGAAGACAAAAGTGTTGCTAAGGAAGAGCAAACTAAGTGGCAAAAGGGGAGTAGGGGAGAGAAAGGGGAGTGACAATATAGAGACTGAGAGGACAAACATAAACTAGTCACTAGCCATAGTTGCTAGCATCACTAAGTCAAAATACATGCTAAGGGCATCTGCAGTTGGTACCACACAAAGTCAAAGTCTAGTTGGCAAGACTGTTGCTAAGTCATTGTCAATAATGAGCAAAAGAGAGAGAAAGAGAGAGAGAGAAGTGATATCTTAAGCTGGTAAGCTTAGAGAGAGAAAGAGGGAAACTGTACTCTGTTTTTTCCATGTCTTGTCTCTATGTACAGGCAGTATTTATACTGTTTGAAAGTATAGTATGGGAAAGGGAATAAGAATTGTCACTAGTGACAGTGTCTGCCAAAGTGTTTATGATACATATGAGGTGTCAATCTGTAACCAAGTAAAAATATAAGGGAAGTCAATGTGATGCATAAAGGTAATCAATCTCAACAAAAGAGCATGTCTGATGCCAATACCTGAAGTGTGAATGCCATTCAAGTATGTTTGTAAGCTTGACAAGAAAAATGATAAGTAAGAAATCACATGACTGTCAATATATCCATTTTTAGGGTGAAAGGCTGTGTTGTTGCCAAGCAAGCCACTAGCACTAGTTGCTAAGAAAGGTCTTGGCCTTGTCATTCTAGACCCAAAGTTCAGACTCCACATGATATGGCTCATAATTGACAAGTCTCTTGGTTGCTAACATCCCATGCAAAGGCTGCATTGATCCAGACCTTGGAGCTAGGCCTCACATGCTGAGTGTTGTGACTTGTGCCATATCAAATAATCAGCTGCTGTTCAATCAGAAATGCCAAAAATGGTGCTCAGTGACAAGTGGGTCTTATCATTGCCTCTCCTCAGGCAACACCATGGACTTTCCCTTTGCCTTCTCCAACACTACTCCTGCACCCATTTCTGTATCCACCACTGTTGAGGCTTTTCACCAGCAAAGAAGAGCCACCAACTACTTGTTAGTAAAACTATCTTCAACAGTTTCCTGTAGAGGTGTTAATGATAACAGCCAAGAATTAGCAAAAGAACCAAGACTTACTTTGGATTCCTCCTCCTCCTCCTCCTCCTCCTCCTCCTCCTCTCTAGCCTTGCCCTTTGGGGTTCTCACCACTCTTAGCAATGTTGCCAACTTCTTAGTGACACTGCTAGCCACATGCTTGGGAGTGGAAGGCCTGGCCACTCCAATGTCCCCTTGATTTGCAGAAACATTGCTCCTGCAGCCCTTGCTATGCTCCACCCCCATTGTCACTGCCAATTTGTGTGGTGGGTGCTGGAACAAAAATTGGTCATTGGGCAACAAGTCCTCAAAAAGCTAGAGTTACCTTAGCAGCATTGCCAGTCTTAGTCACAGCACTGGCACTTACCATCATCTCAGTCTCCAAGTCTTCCATCAGAAATTCCAAAGAAGAAGGGAGAGGAGCCTATGTGTTGAGGTGTGTCTCCATCAGAGACTTTAGCTGGAGAGGAGGTTTGTATGTTGGAGGAGGGGCTTATCATTTTGGGTGTAGTATCAAGAGCAGCAACAGATATATTTGATTCTATAGATAGGAAAGTGAAATGATTAGCACTAGGCAATGGTGGTATACAGTTCATCCATTGCCCTTTTAAAACCCCTCCTCTAACTCTGTAGGAGTGTCCTCCAATACATCAGCTGCTTCATTGGAGTGGACAGCTGTAGGTGCATCAGGAGAGGGGGTTCCTGTTGCATCCCTTGCTGCTAGGAGTTGGATGAGCAGCTCTTCTTGCTCTGATGCAGACAAGTAGCAGACTTCTAGCCCTTGGGGACAGTAGCAGGCAAAGTGAACTGCCTTTCCACAGCTTTGACACAACCACAGCTTTGACACAATAGGGGAGTAGAGGACCACTGTCAGGAGGTGTCCACATCCATTGGGACTCCTTGGGGTAAGGAGTGCAAGGGAGCAACATGGAATAAAAGGGGAAGAGTTGCACCAGTTTGTGGGGCTGCTAGAGCAGGCATGGAAGGGGGAGCTCAGGGGGTGCACCCACCACAAGAAAGAAGAAGGGTCAAGGGTTGCATCTGCCGCAGCTCACATTGCAGTTCCATCAACTGTCACTGCTCATGTGCCACCTTGTACCGATATTGACATGCTCATCATCTGAGCACCCCTCTGCCATACTATCAATATGATCCATGAGAGAGGGGTGGAGTCCATCACAGAAGGTGAGGCAGAGTTGCAGACCATCTGGATAGCCAACCTGTTCAGCTAAGGCACTGAAAGGGTCAATGTACTTGTCCAGTGACTGCTTTCCTTGACCACACTGGATTTGGTCTCAAAGGGAAAGAGCTGTGGTCTGGGCAAGGTCAAGGGAAAATAACTCAGCTTGGAACTCCTTCTCAAACTCCAGCCAGCCAGAAAAACTCTCAACTCCTCCAGGGCATTGAAGGATGCACAGTGTGCAGGTCAAGGCTCAGCCTGCCTTCATGTAAGAGAGAACCCAAGCAATTTTTAAGGTGTCAGAGGTGAAGGCTTCACCACTCAACTGGATATAGGTGATGCAAGACTGGAGGAAATGTTCCAACTCTATGGTCCCCATCAAATATGTCAGGGAGTGCAAGGCAAGGAAGTTTAGAGCAGGGTGCTAAGGCCTCCAAGCTAGGTGCAGAAGAGAACCTTCCTGCAGCTGCTGGGGATCCAGGAGGAAGAGTAGGAGCAAGGAGGAGACATTCCAAGAGGGGCTGGAGGGAAAGGAGACACTGCTTCAGTGGTTTGATGGAGCCCAGTAAGTTCAGTGGTGTGGGAAGTAAGGGAGGCTTGAGTAAGTTGAATCTGTGTCTCCAGAGACAGCAAACAATTCCAGGCATTGTCCTGGGGGATTGAAGCATCAGGGGGAGGTGCTGGAGGGGTTTGTTGGGTCATAGGAGGAGCACAGGGGGCACTAAGACACTGGTGGGGGAGAGATGTTTTGAGGAACCAAGTAGAAACTCAGGAAATTAAAAAGGGGGCTCTCAGACCAAATCTAGCAACTTGTTCTGCTGCAAGGGTGACCTCTGGAGGCTGTGGTTGAATTTCACAACTGGCAGAGGGAGATCCAAAGTCAATTCAGCATCTACAAGAAGTTCTAGAGTTTTAGCTATTCACCTGGCAGAGAGAGATCCAAAGAGAACAAGTCTAAGGATTCCCAATGCTAGTGTTCATATTTACTCTAGAGCTTCTGGAAAAAACACCCAACAACAACCAAATCTGAAATCAAATCAAAAAGTAGAACTCCATTGTAAATGGCCTCTGGCTTCCAGACCAAATCCAGAGACTTGTTCTGCTGTAAGAGTGACCTCTGGAGGCTGTGGCTCAATCACACAACTGGCAAAGGGAGATCCAAAGTCTATTTGGTACTGTACAGTGTTTACTGAGATAACTGCTCACCTGGCAAAGGGAGATCCAAAGAGAACAAGTCTGGAGATTCCCTAGGCCAGTGTGATGCTTCAGAGGCTTCAGAAGCATGAGAAACAACTGTACAGTATGACAGAGAAAAAAGACAAAAGTGATATGTCAGCAATTGGTCAGCAGTTACATAAGTGGGTGGCAGTGTCAAAGGGGCCACACTTGTCTGAATTATTGACAGAGAACCAGTGTAGCCTGAGGGCTGAAACTAGGACCAATAGATAGGGAAAAGGAAGGAGAATGAAGGAAAACTATAACAGGGGAAATCTGACAAGAACTGGAGAAGAAGAGGAAACAAGTGGGACATCCCCTAACATTGGCTGTATTGAGATGCAGTTGATGACTACCGGACTCATGTAGGGAAATTTAATCCTTTCACCCCTTACACCTTCACTCTGCATAGACTGCAAGTGCTGCCTATGCAAGTCAATAATCTCAGTGAGATGCAGGTGATATGTCACCTCCTTGCAAACTGCATGCCCCCCACCTCAGTGAATCATGTGTATACTTATAGTATATACTTCCTCAATCACTACTGGTCAGGGAGCACATTGCATGCAGACCTGTTCATGTGAGTTGACAATGAATGTCATTGTTGACTCCAAACCATTGGTGTGCCCACTGCTTTGGAAGGGTACAATGGGTGGTATGCACCCACCACTGAAGATCAGGAGCACTTCTGGGTGCTCCTTCAACTCCATGAGAGTAGAGGCCACTCCCCAAACAGCATGGCCAAATGGCTGTGCTATAGTGAGACCAGCATCTTCACTCACCTCCTGCACTGACCTGCAGAGGTAGTGAGAGCCATGCTTGCACAAGTAGAGGAGCCATTTTCCATCGACCCTCCCATAAAAGCAGCTCCAACTGAGGAGGGGCCCTCTTTGTCAGTGGCAATAGCCACTACAGACCCTGCTACAAGCTCTGGTGCATCCTCTCAGTATGCACCTACAGAGGAGTCCATGGAATTGGACAATGCCAATGATTCTGTGGCACCCACAAATCCCCAACCAGTGACAACTCCACAGGTTGTCCCCAGCCCCTCAGATGCAGCCATAGCAACTAACATTGCTACCCCAACTGCTCCTGAGGCTGGATCAAGTGGGATATGGCTAACACTGTATCAAAGCACTGGGTGGACATTATGAGCAACAAGGAAGCAGAGGCCTTGAAGATGGATGAATGGGCCAGGTGAATTATTATTGTAGTTCACCAGTAATATTGGATTAACATATATGGGCTCACTGAGTGCCCATTGAATGCCTAGTGCAGTTGGACAGCATGTTAGGATGCTGCTATGTCCAATTTATCAAGTAGGATCATTGGATCCTACCACTTGTGCAGTGTAGGGGTTTGTACTTGAATTCCAGTGAGATTCTTGGGTGGGATGCTGTATCCCAGCCCCTTTTCTTTGTCTACTGTGTACTCTGATTTTGTGTGGGTCCATTGACAGACTCAAAAGAGGGGGTATGTAACAGAGTGCCTGTTACCTCCTTAGCATTCCATCAGTAACACATATTTAATTATATATTATATTATATGGTAGCATCATATGATCACATGACACTACTCATAAATATCTGTACTGACATTACATAAGGCAGCACCTTACTTCATACTTTGTAGATTAGAACCAATTGACTGGTATTGATTTACAAGGTGTGAACTGTAAGTTGCGTGACCCATAATGGAAATGTTACAGGAATATCCCAGGAAGATACAGACAATCCTAAGCAATGCACCTGTGCTAAGCTAGGATCCATTACTTCAAATGAGAGAGAGGCAATGTTCTCACAACCTTAGAGAGAACTCTGTGGTTTGATGAGTGCTTTGCAAGCCAATAAGTATTGGTTAGTTGGCTGTAAAAAACTTGTGGTAGAAACAGATGCCAAGTATTTGAAGGGAATGCTAAGCAATCCTGGAGTAGGACCTAATGCAACTATTATGAGATGGATTGAGGATGGACCACTCTCTCATTTTACCTTGAGGCATATGCCAGGAAAAACATCTAGCATTGATGGCCTGTCTAGAAGGCTCAAGCAGCCAGGAGATGAGGAGTACCCACCTGTTAATTCAGAGTTGGTGGACAATCTGAAGACTATGCACTTTGAATTCCAGCTAAAACCAACAATCAACCAGGATGTGAGGATTGGGAACCCTTGGCTCTTGAAGAGTTTGCAGATTAAATTGACACTAGAGGGGGCTATCTACAAACAGTAGCTACTGATGTGTCAGACTTTGAACAAGAACTTGATAGAGCAAGGTCTCAAGAAGTGGAACTTGGGAAGGCAGTTCTAAGTCAGCAGCAGACATCCAGAATGGATCCTGTTGCAGCACTATCCCTCTCTCAGCTTCTGTTACCTACAGAGGATACTGAGAAGAACAAGAAAGCAGACTTACAAGCCTACTTAGAGCATAGAAGAGGGGGTGAGAGTGGACAGTGGGATGACTTGCTACCAATCATACAAAGTTGGCTACAAGACCCAAGCAAAGAACCTGAGGGTTTGCAGAGTTGGGACCCAGACAAGTTCAAGAGGTTTGCAAGACAGTTCTCCTTTGATCCAAATGAGAGACTGTACAAGTGCAATCATGAGGGCAGGCATAAGCTAGTAGTCAATATCAATAGACAAATGTTCATGCTTAAATCAGCACATGATGCCTTGGGGCATAGGGGGACTTATGCACCTAAAATGTTGATACAAGAGTGATTTTGATGGCCAGGAATTGATGGAGATGTGCAGTGGTATGTTGGGACTTGTCACAACTGTCAGATACATCAGAAGACAGTTATAAACAGAGCCCCCACAGTGACCTATACACCCTCTACCTTCCAAACAATCTACATTGATACCATGCACATGACTCCAGCTTCAAATGGCTGGAGGTACATTGTCCATGGCAGGTGTGCATTGTCTTCTTGGATGGAAGGGCAGCCCTTGCACAAAGAGAACTATAAAACAATTGGCCAATGGTTATTTGAAGATGTGATCTGTTGCTGGGGCTGCATTTCTGAAATCATCACTAATAATGCTGGTCAATTTAAGAAAGTCCTAGCCTGGCTGGAAAGTAAATATGGAATTAGAGGAATTTCCAATTTCCCAGCCAATGGCAGAATTAAAAGGCCACATTGGGATGTCAGGCAAGCTTTGTTCAAAGCTTGTGAAGATTGGACTAAGTAGTTCTGTTTGTTCTTCCATGTTATGTGGAGTGATTGCATTGCCATCCATCAGAGATTTGGATGTTCACCATACTTCATGGTCACTGGGGCTCTTCCAACTCTACCTTGAGATTTGCTAGAGGCTACCTGGTTAATTGAATTTCCAGAAGGGTCACTATCTACAGAGGAATTGATTGGCTATCATGCTTGGGCATTAGCCAAGCACCATCAACATGTGGAGGAAATGAGAGAACAAGTTGGAAAAGCCACACTCCAGTGGGTATTGAAGTTTGCAGAAGAGCATAAGCACTCAATCAAAGACTTAGTCTTGGTCAAAAACATGCTTACTAAAAGTTCACTTAATGCCAAGATGTTACCATGATTTCATGGGCCTATGGTAGTCATTGCTATAACCAGAGGTGGTAATTATATTGTGGCAGAGCTGGATGGATCAGTGTGGCAGACCAGGGTGGCAGCATTCTGGGCTGTACCCTATAAAGCTCAAAAATGATTGGTACTACCTCACAGCCTTGAGCATTGGGTTGATATTACATCAGCTAAGTTGAAGGAGCTAAGGAAGAAACTCTAAAAAACCTTCTGAAAAGGCCATGTCAGACATATCATTTGGATCAATAAAGCTCCATGAGCCATCAGATCATGAATTGAGTGTTCAAGGTAATAAGCTTGAATATTGATGAACTCAAGAATGGAGCTTAGAAAATAACTTAAAAACTTAAGAGTCACACAATTTTCAGGTAAAATGGCATTATTTGGGAGTACAGAATAAGGGTTAAGAGGAGATATTCTAACCAGGCTGTGTCAAGGCAGAGGCAGCACTGATGCTTACACCATGATGACTTTTGATATTTCCATGGCACTCTTGAGCCTGGCCTATGGAGAATTGGCAAGCCCAATGTTGGAGTCATTGGTAGGGGCGTGTGTAGCTGGCCTTACCAGACCAGAGGTGGTAACTATATTGTGGCAGAGCTGGATGGGTCAGTTTGGCAGACCAGGGTAGCAGCTTTTAGAGTAGTCCCTTACAAAGCTTGCAGACAATTGGAGCTATGACAAAGCCTAGAGCAATCAGTAGATATCACTCCAGAAAAGATGAAAGAGTTAAGGGAAGAACTACAAAAGCCTGCTGAAAATACTATATCAGATCTGTCATTTGGTTCTATAAGGCTTTATGAGCCTCTGGACCATGACATGGAGGGGTCAGAAAACAGCCCCAAAGATTGACAAAAAATTAAGAGTTTTACTTAACAAAATCAAAAATAAGTAAAAGCTTATTAAAGTCACACATTTTCAGGGTTAATGGCATTAATTATTGGGATATAGAATAGAGATATGTAGGGGTTTTTTTAGTAGTAGGGCTAGCTAAGAGTACAGCTATGCTATGTAAGGCAGAGGCAAAACAAGTGTTTACAATATAGGGGTCAGTGGAAGCTCCAAGGAACCTTTGGGTTCAGATGCAGGGGGGTTGGCAAGTTTGATGTCAGAGTCTTTGGGAACTGACTAGAGGACTGGGCCAATAACTGAGGGAAAGAAGGACAGAATGAAAAGAAATTATACCTTGAATGAAACATTGAGTGTGTTGAGGGGATGGGCAAGATTGATGTTGGCAGGGGCTAAGGCCTTGTCCAGATGAGAGAGACAAGCCATAATCAACTTGTACATTTGAAGGGACACATCCAGGAGGTGGAGCTGCTGTTCTGCAGCAAGCTCCACTGCCTTGTACTGCTTCTTGAGGTTTTCACAGGGGGCCAAACTGTGGCCATTGACAACAGGGTTTGCCTCAAGGATGGCATCAATCTAGCCCAGAAGTAGAGGGCTGTCTTGCTGCCAGACTTGTAATTGGCTAAGATCAAAGCTGAGACAGTGTCAAATCAATGAGTGAGGAGGTTAAGATTGGAGGCTGGGAAGGCTCACATTAGCTTTTTGTTTTGAAGAGTGGGTGGGAGATGGATGCAACATCTTGATATCACAACCTTCATGATCATGGTGTTCTTTCTAGGAGAAAAAGGAAGTAAGAGAAGGTTAAGAGGAAGGAAGAGATGGGGGCAAGCTCACTGCTTCTGCCTCATGTTGGCACTGGACTTTGCAGCAGTTGTCCTCAGTTTGAATGATGGCATCAGCAAACAAGAAAAACAACTTGACAGCTGCAGAAATGACAGCTGCCTGGCAATTGAGAACAACCAAAACAGCAGTAAGGGCATTGTAGAGGCCCTGCTGATCAGCCAGGAGGGGAAAATTGGCCTGATCAGCAAAGTTCTGAGGGATTTTTCTGAGAAGAAGAAAGCAAGAAAGAAAAGGGAAAAGTGTACCCAACCAATAGAGCCCAGGTACCTAGCATGATTGGCAGGAGTGCTGGAAAAGGCTGCCACCATATTACACAAGCCAATTATGGCCTGTGCAAACAACAGGCACTGAAGGACAGTGAGGATGACTTGATTAGCATCCCATTTGACAGTGTGTTGAAGCATTCCATAAAAGTCAGGTGGCAAAGGGTATGACAATGTGAGGGAGCAGGATGAGGCAAGGTTGTGATCACAACCTGCAGGTGAAGGATTTTAGGATTAGGCATTTTTGGGGAGTGGTAGGAATGGCCTTTTACAACATGGTGATGGGGAAAGCAGACCTTGAGAAGAGTGCTTTTAAAGCAAGGGTGGTGGAAACAATTGAGTACAAAGGTGGAGAACAAAATTTTCTTTCCTGGATGTTGCAGAAAGGAAAATAATTTTCAGTCAATCATGAAAAGGGAATGAGGGTGCAAGCAGCTTATCAGCATGGTGTAATGACTGAGGGCAGTCATCTCATAAGTGCAGGGAAGTTGATATGCCAGCCTCAAAACAGAGGCATCACAAACAAAAAAAATAAGCCAAGGAGTGGCACAGCCAAACACATGTGATATACCATTAGGGGGTGACTGCCATTGTCATGACCCACTCCCAGACCCCCAGACCTCCCCCCAGGTCACCCTGCTCCTCTGGAGCTTCTTCTAACAACCCCCTGACTCACTCCAGCCTTTGCTGACCCATGGCACTTGTCCCAGCTAACTCCAACACTTCCTTGGCAAACCCTGACAACCTCCTGACAGACTCCAATGCATCCCTTGTGGGCCTCCTCAGATACCCCTCCTCCCCCATGAGGCCCTGAGGCTCTCTGACATGTCCCCTGACCCAGGCATACATCATTGGCTGACCCCTACAACCCACACAACTCCTCTGGAGCTCTCCAATGACCACAAGGAGGACCATGTCCCCATCAGTTCCCATCAGAATATTGCCTCAGCCTACCATCCAATCAGACCCAACACCTGTCAACCCCACACAGCTCTGATGAGCCCCACTGCCACACCTTTGACCCCTAGAGGAGGTCTAGTACTTAGTATATAAACCATAAAGTAGCATCTGTTACCTCAGTCTTGATATTGCTTTACTTGGTTACCTGTGTCTTGTGTTTCCTTCTGTTTCATCTCCTGGGCTCATCTCTGTTTCTATCTTTAGTCTCAAATCTATCTCTTTCTCAGTTCCATCTTGTCTTGACTTTGTCTCATCTCATCTGGCTCTGTTTCCTTTATCATTCCTAAGTTCCTTTCAACTCTGACATCATTATGAACTCTGTGCACACACTATGACCCTTCAAACATTCATATGATAACTCCAGACCTCGCTCTACACTCAGCCCTGGAACTCATCACACTTAATTGATCCCCCATCACACTCTGGCTCTGCTCCCATCACTCATAAAGCCTCTGCTTACTCTGCAGCCCATACACTTGCTTATGGATTTGTACCTGACATCTGCCCAAGCCCAATGTTTAATATACTTGGTCTTAGACTTCCCCAGACCACCCTGAACTTGCTTGGACCACTCCCCATAGCTTCTCCTTGCAAGTATCTGAGGTCCAAACCATCCCCAGAGCGCTAGGTCATAAGCACAGGACATTGTGTCTGCATAGTAAGGATTTGCCCAGCTAAGCTGAGCTCCTGTGGTCAGTGGAACCTGACAGCTGTAGGCAGTTTACCTTGGACTTTGACATCCCACCCTCAGAGCTCTGGAAGGGATGCAATCCAAAGCTACTTGAGACCAAATTCTTGCATCTGGACCTTTGCCCTCCTCCCCTCCATGACCTCCCATGGACTGACTCTCTGTGGATGTAATTTGCCAAACCCCCCATGGAGATGACAAGACTGAGCTCTTCTCTGACACAAAACAGCGGGGAACTTCACCCAACTCCTGATAACAAAGCCAGAAAGAGAAAAGTTACAGGTACAATATTTGCAGACAGGGCAAGGTCCTCATTGACAGTAATGAATCATGATACTGATATGCTGGCCTCAAAACAGAGGCTGGTTGAAGAAGTAAATCCTAAAAAGATAAAACCAAAAACAGCCAAAAACTGTAAGCTGAGTGTCAAAAACTGTAGACACAGAAAAATTTACTTTGAAGAAAAATCACCAAAAGCCTCCCTAAGAAATGCAATACTGAGATAACAAGCCCAAAGGAACACGTCAAGGTCGAAAAGTCAATTAAATGACTAAGAACCAAGCTAGTGGCTGTATCGAGCCGAGACGGCAATCACAGGTCATAATCTGGGATCAGTCATCTAGGCCAAGTAATCTATGTACCACAAAAGACCCTCTCGCGACCACCTATTTCGAAATAACGTGTTTGCCTTACTGTCCTAACCACCAATATCATCGAAGCTGCCATCAGCACCCCCGAAGCTGCCAAAGTCACAAAAAAGAAGGAAAAGACAGGAGGAAAAGAGGCTGGAAAAAGAGTTTAACTGGAAAATAGGCCTGGACAAAGGCCAAGCCTGGAAAATGACTAGGACATTGGCCGATACCATGCGGGGCACAATGATCTGTGTGCAGATAGCAAAGGTATAAAAGGAGCGAGGTTTTGGGGAGGATGGCCAAGCATTCTACGTACCACGGCTCGGATAACCAGTTATCTTAGGCTCACGAGTATAAAGAGGCTTTGGGTTTATTAGTTTATTTGAAACATTTTAATTGAACCCCGTTTAACAAGTCTGACCCGGTCTTTCTTGTGAACTAAATCAAATAAAATCTTATTCATTTACTACGTTCTATTGAGTCGAGTTAGTGTAACTAAAGGCCTGAGCATCTTTGTGAATCGGAGATCTGGCTGAGTTCGAAAAACACAGCTGAACTTTCGATTACGCATCAATACATTATAATTGTCTACACACAGTAAGTCATGAGAGGGCCTCAAGTATCAACGGGACTTCTCCTCCTTTTATAGGTTTTTCGGCAACCTATGGAGAGTGTTTAGGCGGAGCCTGGATGGAGAAAGGGAAGTTTACGTACCTTTGGAATAGAAACCCCATGGAATTCACGTACGACAGTTGAACCGGGGATGGGGTGGATACGGAAGCCTTGGATTATGTCACATATGAACGCCTGCAGTTCGAGGACAGCAATACGCCAGCTAATAGAGTTGGGTCAGTTTAAATCAACATACAGTAACAAAGACTGGAGAACAAACCCGGGGCAAGTACGATCTAGAAGATAACCGGGACTTTATCAGAAATTCGTATGGTAAAATACTTAGAAGAGACGTACTCCCAGCCATAAAGTTCATCAAGTTTCCATACACATTTCCGGGCGTTTTTGTTAGAGGCAGGCTCTGCTCACTTTTTAACCATCGCTCTGGGTCAAAAGACTCAGAGTCCTCGCCCCACACATCCTTCCTCCGATTAGAAGATGCGATATCGATGACAACCCACGTGCCTTTGCTGACAGCGATCTCGGTGAGTGTTCGTCCATCGGGAGTATCAATAGGCTCCGTGAGAGGAAGAACATCGTCAGCACGGTTGCTGCGCGCGATTTGCCCAAGGACAGGGTTCAATCGCATTGTTTCCTGGGATGGAGCAGTCTCAGCTGAAAGTGCCGAAATTGGTCTATCAAACGAGGCGTACCTTGAGTACAGCATTCAGGTAAGGCATATTATCGTAATCTTCCTGAGTGAACGTTACATCGTCTCCGCCGATCTCCACTTGCTTTGTGCTAACTTCCTTGCGAAGACGTTCTTGAACTGTAGGATGGTTGGCCAGATCATTGAGCAGCATTGCGAGAGTGGTAGAAACGGTATCATGACCTGAATCGGTGTTTCGAATAACATCTATTTATGAAAAAAAAATAAGACTTTTACCGGCAAAGAGGATCATGCTGATAAGCTGAAAATATTAGCAACGTCACACGAGGAGAGGAAACCTTACAAACTTAATCTGTGCAATTGTCTCTTCGTTCGAAAGCCTATGCTTTGCTGAGTGTGAATGATTTGCTCGATCTGTCCGGAAGGATTAGTGTCTAAATTGGGATCAAATAATCCGTGGCGAACCCAAGGCAGAGAGAAGGTCGTCGCCATTGTTGAGGCTGCCATTTTGTTCCCTTGTCTCTCGAACCCATGTGCTGAACTGAGCCGCTCGTTTGAAAGTTTTAAAGGCTGAAAGGAAGAAGTTACAGTCAATGAGTGCAATGCCAGCCAGACTCGCAAGCCAGCCCGCCTGTGCGGTTTCACGAAGGAAGAAGCGGAGAGAATCTGTCTTCCCAAGGCAATCTTCGCTGATAAGGATAAGTCCAAGGAGTCAGCTTTCAATACATTTCCAATGAGATACCTAATCTTACTTACAGCATCAAATCAAAGGCATGCAAGATGTCATGGCTCTTAACGGGATCGTCTATCGCGCCAACACAAACGCCGAAGGCAAACATCATGAGAGAGTCTAGAGCACACCGCCTAGTCCAGTCAAGCACGTTCATTGTAGTCATACCCGTATCAGACTGCTCGAAGCATGCTCTCCGCAACGCTGAACGCATCTATGTGGGTGGTTCCAATTGGTAAGAAAAAAAAGCTCCAAACGAGCTCAGGGAAGCAGCGCCATACATTGTTTGAGACTGATTGTACTGACGCAGTCATTTTGCGAATCTCTGCAGGTCCAAATGCTTGCGAGATGACTCGGCGCTGTCGAACATGGTCTGCACCTTCAACGCCGGCAACCCCGGGTCCGAACTTCTCCCTGAAGGAAGCCAGGTCGCGGGGTCTAAGATCCCACTGTCCCGCAGATGAACCAAAGATGCGACGGAGAGCGGCAGGGTCTGAGACAAGCAGAGTATGACGACGGACCCCGACGACACCATGGAGCTTGACAACCCCGCCATAAACTTTCGACCAAGTTAGTGCAGCTGTATCACTGGACGCTGCGGCGAGAGTCTGCATATTGCCTGCCTTTCGTTAGCATTAGACTTAGTCAAGCAGTAAATTTGCACTGACCGGTAAGGAAAGAATCGCTGTCTGGGCCGGGTACCAATGCGACATCGTCATGGCCGTGTAGGTCCTCACGCCAGAGAAGGATCAAGAGGATAGTAAGGGAAGCGGCAGCGAAAAAGAGCTGGTAGATCATTAGGAGTTTCCTTTGCAGCTCGAACTTGGACTGCGCAAGAGGCAGTTATCACGGACTGCAGCTATTTTCATACAGCACGTTTCCATAACGATGGATCACTGCCGAGACCCGAGAATTGCCCGATAAGCCCATGAAAACATTCTTCAATTTTCTGATGAAGTCGATGTGATGGATGTCGAGGTGAGTGAGGAGACGTTGAGGCCAATCAGATTCATGGGTATGTATTAGATAACATCCTAGAGATCAGATAAACAAGGATAAGTCAGAGGGGTCTATGTATCAATATGAAAGGTGCTTGAAAGGAAATAATGTTCTTGATCATGTACTGTTTTGAAATGTCGAATTGTTTTCTACAGCACGTTTTGTCATAGGCTGACCTTATCCTTGTCCACCTGATCTCAGATATTATCGAATTATCGAATACATAATCATGACTCTGATTGGCTCAACTTCCATTACCTCGAGTTCATCAAAACCTTGAAGAACATGTTCATTTTCATTGACCTATCGGGTAATTCTCGGGTTTCGGCAGGCAGTGGGCATCTGACAAACAACTAAACAAGGCTAAGTTGATGGATGATGAAGGAAGTCTATATATATAGATAGATAGATAGATAGATAGATAGATAGATCTCTTAAGAGTGGTGACACAGAAAGTATGTGGTTTGGCCGTGACTAGGCCTGACTATGTAGCCAGAAGGGAACTGTGACATAACATGTGATGCGAGGTTGCTGTAGTAAGCAGATGTCGGGTCACACAAAGCTTGGAGAATCACATAGAACTGAGATAAGTCCTGAATTACGAGAAACTACCCTCTCCTAGTATCTCCGGCCCTTATATATGTAGATCGGTTAGGTAAGGCAATAAGGATTCTGTAGATGTCAGAGATTGTTGGAATCTAAACTTGGGTGTACCTAAGAAACACGGACACTAGTAAGTGATCTGCCTCAGTCCGTAAGATAATTGACTAAATTCTGTACCTAAGAAACATGGACACTAGTAAGTGATCCGCTTTAGGGTACAGTTAGTATAGTAAGTATATGTAGTTAAATGATAGCTCACCCTCAATCCATAAGATAATCGACTGAGGGTGCCTGTTATTGCTACTCTACTATATATGTAGTATGTCATCCATTGTCCATTGTGTAGGTTATGACAATGCAAGGGTGGCCAGTGTGATATAGTGAAAAGATAAAGAAAGAATATGACAATGATACAGGCACACTTACGGTGTCCCTGCAAAGCAGATCGCAACACTCCTCCTCACCATAAGTGTTGCTCCTCCTTGTGCAAAATCATCTACCCAAGACCTAAGATAGCTGGTTGCTGAGCAAACTGTGGAGTCAGTAGGGCTTTTGTAAACATATCCGCAATGTTGTCCTTTGTGTTAATATATCACATGACTATTTCTTAGTGATACTTTATGTCAACGTGCTTGACTCACGAGTGAAGGTGTGGGTCTTCAGATAAGTTTATTGCTGAATTGTTGTTGCAAAGTATTGTTGTTGCTCCTCCTGTGGGGTATCCTAGAGCCTCCATCACCATCCTCAACCAAATACATTCCTGTGCAGCCTCAAAAGCCGCCATGTACTCTGCTTCACAAGATGATGCAGCCACTGTTCATTGTTTCTTTGTCAACCACAATACTAGTCCAGATCCTAAAGACCAAGCATAGCTGCCAACACTTTGCCACATGTTGAGGCAATTTGCCCAGTCTGAATCAGTGAAACCAATGAGGTTAATGGGCCCGTCGCCTCCCAGTCATAGTTGCATAGTACGAGTTCCCTTCAAATAATGTACCACCTATATGGCTGCATGCCAATGTATGCTCATGTAGCAGTCAAGGAATTGTGAGAGTTGCTGGACTACATACTGAATGTCTGGTCTTGTAGAAATGGTGAGCCACAACAAGCTGCCTACTTAATTTTGATAGGGAATGTGATTTATTTTTTCAAGTTCATCGGGCATGAGTTTTGACCTATCAACATGTTGAAGTTTCAGTCCTGGCTCCATGGGTACTGCCAAAGGTGATGCCATGGACTGGCCATATTGTGATACTAGTCAGTCAATTAGGACTGTTTGTGAGAGAAAGACTTGCTTCTTTGGGTGATCCCATTCAACCACAATCCCTACAATATGGTGTGGTGTCCCTAGGTCCAAAATGGTCCATGTTCTCTTCAACTCTTCCTTGAAGTTACTGTTGGCTTCTTTTGAATCTGCAATTGACAGGAAGTCGTCAATGTGTACCCCTGCAATTACTGTGCCCTGATTAGTCTTCCAGTAGTAAAGGCAAGCCTCACATTTCAACTGAACAAATCCCAGTTTTCTCATGACCTCATCCAATGTTCTGTTCCATATCCTCCCCACCTGCTTCATCCCATAAATTGGTCTCAACAACTTGCATACCCAGTTCTCCTTCCCCTCTTCCTCAAATTCTTTTGGCTGTTGCATGTATATCTGTTTGTCTTTGGGTAAGATTCCATTTGGGAAAGCAGTCTTGACATAGATCTGAGTGGCATCCCAACCTAGGGTAGCTGCCATGTGGAGTAAGATTCACCAGGATTCTGTGCATGCTGTCAGTGAGGTAGATTTGTTATAGTCTCATCCTTGTATTATAGTATATCCTTGAAGGACATGTCATGTCTTCCATCTGGTAATCTTGCCATGTTTGTTGTGCTTTATGGTGAATACCGGTTGCCCCTTAAAAATCTTTTGTCCTGTGGGGACATTCTCATGAGGGACCAGTGTCCAGACTCCCATCCCTCTCAGTGAACTTATCTCTTCTCCATACAATGCCTCCCATTTCAGCCAGTCAGTTGACTCCCATGCCTCATCCAGTGTTTTTGGGGTGTCCGGGTCCTCCCCCTGATTGAGACCAGGTCAGCCCTCAAATGCATTAAGCACCATCAGTATTTGATCAACACCATCCACACCCACATCCATGTCATTGTTGTTTTCCACAGCTGCTTGTTGAAGTTCATCGATTGCCTTGCGTCTCTCCATGCATGCATCTCTTATTCCAGTGGCTGCTTCCTTTGATTCTCTAACTGCTTTTTCCAGTCATGATTCCAATTGACCTTCTGGAGCAATCTTCACCATTGGTATTGGTATGTGGTTTGAACATCAAAAAGGCGCCTCTCCTGGTGCAGGCATTTGTTGTTGGTGTGCTGGAGGTTGAATGTGCAGGTCCTCTTTGTTTGCTGGTGGTATAGGGTTGTCAGGCAACCTTTATGGCTCCTCAGGCTCAATATTAGGAATTTGCATGCGCTCGTTGTCATCTGGTTGGGAGGATGGGCTCAGAGAGGAGTTCTTTAATATCGAGTTTATGGATGGAAAATCAGGCTTGTCAACAGTGTGGTCTTTGCATGTTGTCAGGGATGATGTGGTTGAATCTTCATGGCTTTCAATGAAGTGAACATGGTAAGAACTATATACCTTCCTTGACGTCCTTTCATAGCATCTATATGCTTTTGAGTTAAGGTCATAGCCAATTGAAATGCACTCAATCAACCATTCATATATTTTTAGGTTGTGTTTATTGAGGATCAGTACAAATGCTTGACACCCTATCTCACAGATGTATGAGTAATCTGGTTTTCCTCCATACCAGAGCTCATCTGGTGTGACCTCCTCAGTGACCAAAGTTTTTGTTTTACCATGAAGGTGCATTGCAGTTAGATAAAACTCATCCCATAAGAAAGGTGGGCACTTCACAGCATCTCACATAGAACAACCTTTCGCCATCAAGGTTCAGTGCATTCTTTTGACCCATCCTATGTGTGCTGACATGTAAGCAGTGCTGACTTCAAGTATAATGCCCCTTGATTTGTACCAGGCCTTATGTTCCAAGCCAGTGAGTTCCCCATTGTGTCTGGTCCACAGAACTTTAAGCTTCTCTCCAGTTTCATTTTTGTGTGCTGATACCCAAGCCTGCAGTTCACCAAAAGCTTTGCCTTTAGTTTTTAACAGAATCAACCATGGTTTATTGCTATTGTCATCAACAATGTTCATAACATACAGATTTCCTGTATGTGAAACCACTGCCACCTGACCAGTTAAGTCCACCCAGACTTTCTCAAGCCTCTTCATTGCCTTATGCCCCTTGCCCTTCCTCCCTCTGCTTTGGTACAGGCATTCATGCCTGTTTACTGAGAATGCAGTGGTTACATTTTGGGAGTTTTGAAGGGAAAGTTCCAGGCATACTTTTGATCATTCTGGTATGTGCCATCTGCATTATTTCCTAATAATTTGCATGTCTGAGTCTGTTATGCCAGGTCCTGAGATCTGGTGTGGCATGTACTGTGAATGCATGATCAAGGTATAGATTGAGGGCATAAAGGTCCTTTTTTGCAAGCAGAGATCCTGTGGCTATGAGGGTTTGAGTCGATTTCTTGATAAGTGTGGCTCCTGCTTCATTGAATGTAGTAGCAATTCCAGCACGTTTGGCTAACTTGCTGATAGATTATAGGTGGACCATGGACTTTGGCACATATAAGGCATTATCAAGTTTGACGGACACTCCTCCTTCCATGCAAAGACTGATGCTTCTGTTGTGCCTGAATCAAGATAAAATGGCAAGATGTAAAAGGGAATTGTAGGGCTTGATAAGACTGTTTTGTTGTTTTGATTGCAGTTGGTGTGTTTGTACCAGTCAATTCCTACTTGTGGCTCCTCCTCGACTGCAACCAGGGTGTTGAATTCTAACATTTCCATGTCTTCAACCAATCCTGCACTTGGGAGCTCATCCAATGCAAGGCCAGCAAATTTGGCCTTTGCAGGAACAGTAAACTTTCCTCCCTGGGTCAAAATATGGGCTGCAATTGTGTCTGCATCATCCTCAATGATGAAAGCCAACCTGCCAGGTTGGGTTACCATGATTCTTGATGTTGTTTCTACTTTGTCTTTTGTCTTGCATTGTGCTTCATAGTGCGCCAATCTGGCTTTCCTGGATTCCTCCACAGTCTTTCCAGCCATACTGCCACCTTCAAGGATACACCAAGGTAATGTGTGTCCCCTAAAGTTGGGGTGTCCCCAGGACTTACATCCACTACAAATTAGCCTATCATATTTTGAGATCTTTGCTGTAAAAGCAGTTGGTGTTGTGTTGGCAGGTGTGGTGCTTGTTTTATCTGTGTCAATCAGAGTTTGCTTGCCCTTGAGGAATTGTTGAATCTCAGCTGGGCCATATTTCTTAATGTCAGTGGTAGCTGTGAGGTCACGCAATATGATGGAATGGATATGGGCATATGATCTGTTGGATAGGGCTGAGAGTACAGCAATGGACTAAAGTAACTCCTTTGTGACTTCATCAGCATCAAAGGCATGGTCTACTTTCTTGAAAATCCTGTCCACTGTTTCTGTTAGTGATTCCGATGGGGAGCATTTTGTCATCAGAGCTTCTTGGAGCAATCACACTTGTTGAACAGGTACAGTGCCTCCATGTTGTTCCTTCAAGTAGCGCCACAAGCTCAGAGGATTTCATTCCTCCACACACAGTTTCTGCTTGGATGGGGAAAGTGCCCTCTTTATGAAAGAACAAGCAAGACAATTATTTCCTTCAAGGGCATGGTATGCATGTGCTTCACATGTAGCATGTGGAGTGGCAGGTGAGTTGAAGACATATTCCCAAAGCTGTGCCATCAACAGTTCCAGACCCATACTATATGACCAGTCAGACCATTTCCCATCATCTTTGTTAGGAGTATGGCCTGTCCAGCTTGCAGTCACTTTCCCCAGAGGTAATACCAGAGGATTCAAAGAATTGTTGATCCAATGCATCTTGATAATCTGATTGGAGCTGAACATGGGATCTCAGGGCATAGGAGGGGTAGAGGATGCTTTTCCACCATCAGAAGTAGTTACGATGTATTCTCAATGCAAGAAATTTCACAATTTGAAGAATACAAAGAGAGATTTTTACGCAAGCCACACATAGATTAGATTGTTGGGAAAGACAAAGAGATCTCTATGCAAGCCGTGCATAGATTAGAGATGGTCCAGGAGATAGGGTAAAGCACAAGTTCAGATCTGAGTTCCTAGAGCAGCAACACTCCCATAGCCTGTTGGAATCTAAACTTGGGTATACCTAAGAAACATGGACACTAGTAAGTGATCCACCTCAGTCCGTAAGATAATCAACTAAATTCTGTACCTAAGAAACATGGACACTAGTAAGTGATCCACTTTAGGGTACATTTAGTATAGTAAGTATATGTATTTAATGATAGCTCACCCTCAGTCCATAAGGTGTGTGTGTACCTTGATGACATCCTTGTAGTTAAATGATAGCTCACCCTCAGTCCATAAGATAATTGACTGAGGGTGCCTGTTATTGCTACTCTACTATATATGTAGTATGTCATCCATTGTCCATTGTGTAGGTTATAACAATGCAAGGGTGGCCAGTGTGATATAGTGAAAAGATAAAGAAAGAATATGACAATGATACAGGCACACTTATGGTGTCTCTGCAAAGCAGATTGCAACAGAGATAAGACTAAATCAAAAGGAGTGGATTGTCAGGTTCTGCTGACCATGGGGGCTCAGCTACACTGGGCAAGTCCTTACTAGGCGGACGTGATTCCCTGCACTGACAACTGGGCACTCAGAGGTGTTCCAAACACTGGGGACCTGTGAGGATAGCCAGAGGAAATTGATCCAGGCAAGTCCAGGGAGGTCCGGAGGAGTAGAGGATGAGTTGCAGGGAAGGGGGATGGGCTTGGCAGAGTTCAGGCATAAGTCCATGTGTGAGTATTGCAGGTGCAGAGGAGGCGGAGGCTACATGGATGACAGGAGCAGAGCCGGAGTTCTGATGGAGGATCAACAGGGATTGATTGGGTTCAGAGCTGAGCATATAGCAGGGTCCGGGGTTGGTAAAGAGTGTCAGAGGTTCATAATCATAACTGCAGAGTTTGTGAGGACGCTATAGTCAAGAGGACTTGAAGACGATAGACAGAATCAACGAGATGAGATGGAGTTGAACAAAATGAGACAAAGATGAGACAAGAATGAGAATAGATTCAGGCGGAGACATGGAACGATAACAACATGATAATGGAATAGAGATGGGATAAGACCAGGAGACTGAGAATAAGGAAAACAAGACATGGAACACAAAACACAAGAAGAAACAATCAGAAACACATCAGATAAGGCAGGTAGGTAGATAATCTCCAGACTAGAGTACAAGGAGCTATTCTACGTCTTATATACTAACTACTGAAGAGCTCCATGAATGTCGGCTGTGGTGGTGGAGCTTGGTGGAGCTTGACAGAGTTGACGGGTGTCGGTTACAACCAGAGGGCAGGCCATGTTGATATGTTGATGGGATCAATTGTTGACACAGTCCATTCTGAGGTTGTTGTGATACTCCAGGGTAAGTCAGGGGAGCCAGGGTGTTGAGTTGATGATGTGTAATGGGGTCAGGCATGGTGGAGGAGTGGTCTCAGGGGCTCAGGAAGTCCAGGGGAAGTGCTGGCAGCTGTGGGGAAGACATTGGAGTTGGCCAGGGGGCCGTCGGAGTTAGCCGGAGTAGGCATGGAGTGCTGGAGAAGTTTGACAAAGTGTTAGGGGAGGTTCCAGGGGGACGGGGGTTTGTTGGGTGAAGTACAGGGGTCCAGGGAACGGGTCGTGACATGGATAATGGGCATGATTTCCCTACATACGTCCTCCAGCCAAGCAAATGGTTGTTAGAGACTTGGCTTGTTAAGTTGAAAGTCAAGGAAGGTAAACAGGTCCAATACAACAGAAAATGGCTGTGTTCAATGAGTAGAGCATTAGGACGGAAGTGCTTGGTTATAGCAAAAATTCCTTCATTTTTGTGATCCTCCTCCATCATATTGATGCAAAATATAAGTTCTGATTGTACTGATGGACTAGATCAATCAACCAAAACTCAGATTGACAAAGTTTTTTGGGACTTCATTTCACATAGCTCACTCAAAAGTGTTGTAGAAAGTAGATTTTATATGATTTAGATTACAAACTCAACTGGGTCAAGTCTGATCACAAGGCTCAAGCAAAATATAATAATGAAGCAAGTAAAAGTTTGTTGGCCTAAGAAATCTGCTCCCTAGGGATCTCTAGGCCATAGCTAGTACTTTGCTTGGAGTCTCTTCTCAAAATCCCACCCTTTTTATACATCTTCCTTTGTGCATGGACCCAGCCTATTCCTGCATGCTTTTGTCTTTGTCTGGTTATGCAGTCCACCAGTTAGTGGGCTGGGCATTGCAGTCACTACATGGCCAGGTCTTGGCAGCCATAGTTTGTCCTTTTCCTTCTTTTTCTCCCAGTTTATCCTTACCTTTCCAGTCCTTAGTTCCCTCCTCCCCATGGTGACATAGCCATAGATATGGTGAGCTGGCAAGGCAGTCAAACAGGAGTTTCTCACTGGACCAGCTGTTAACATGTTGATGGTCTAACCCAGTACCTATCTTGGCATTGGCTACTCAGGTTGTCAATCATGCCAATATGTTTGCTGATCCCTGGAAATGCCACTTCTCCTGTGCCCTGCAATCTTGATGGCTTGTTTCCTTGGTATTGTCAACTGGCTTTTTGGGCTGCTTTTTCATTTATTCTATGCAGTGGTTATACTTTGTTGAGGTACATCCACATCTACAGTTTTTGACATTTGTATTGGCTTACAGTTTTCAGCCTTTTTTGTACACTATATCATCTTATAATAATATAATGTTGTTGGACTTCTTTTCCCTCTTGTCTTGAGTTTGAGACCACCATATCACCTCCCCCACACCAACTACTGACTGCCCTCAGTCAGCTCAACCACTCAGGTAAGCCTTCTCAAGATTTGATTCCCACTTGCCTTTGAATAGAAAAAGTTTTTCTAGCTCAATCCCTCCTAATCAATCACCCTTTTAGTCTGGGCATTCACCCCCACAGCTCCTTCGGTCCATGCTGTTATCCCAACTACACCCTGCAAAGCTTCACAACCCTCTGCACTGGCTACCCTTGCCACTCCCAACCATTTTGCCAACCTTAAGTGTGCAGTGAAGCATGACTCTAACCAAACAATTACAGCAGTCCTGCAACTTGCCATTGTTTGCTTTGGCTGTCATTGAGATCTGCAATACTGCAAAGGCTTTCCCAGGTTTGGGTGGTGACCATGCCTATTATATTAGTACAACCTGTTTGGTAATTCCTTCCTATTTCCACCACCTTCGACTTCCTTACCCAGTTTAGCACTTCACTGACAGAACTGATTATCCCAGGCTGTTGGAGCAGAAAGGGCAGTGATCATGCCTATTATATTAGTACAACCTGTTTTTGGTAATTCCTTCCTATTTTCACCACCTTCTACTTCCTTATCCAGTTTAGCACCTCACTGACAGAACTGATTATCCCAGGCTGTTGGAGCAGAAAGGGCTTGTGGAGGCCCCAAGCCAAATCCTTCCCATGCCTGACCATTTCTCTGCTGACAATGCCCCTGACATTCAATGTTTCTTTTCTTTTGCTGATGCCCTCATGCATCTGGACAACAATCAGCATGAGGAACAGTGCAAATGTGAGTTATAGGAGGTGAGTTTCCAACTTTACTTTATTCCCTTTCTTGTTCTGACTCAGCTTAGTGACAGTGCCATCAGTGAGGCTTGTGACATTGAGATGCTTAGTTTGACTCCTGCTTGCTCCTCCAAATGGAAGGCTAACATAAGTTTTCAGCCTCTCAAGTGGCATTCCTCATGCAACATTTTGATCAATTGATGCTTCTTTTGCCCCATTCACAAGCAGAGCCCAAGGGCAAACCCAAACCAAAAAAGGTTAAAGTTACCCCTCCCTGAGTGAATCCTCCTGATCTCTTTCATTTTGCTTTCTCTGATCCTTCCTTAGACAGTTTCAAGCTTGGCAGTGATGCTGTGCCTGCCCTGCTGGCTCAAATCAATGCAGCACTTGAAAAGTGCCTTCTTGATGAGGGCAGTGTGGCCCCACAGGCCAAACTCCAAAAGCACTGAGAAGCAATTGACCTTGCTGCCCAGCAACAACTGTATTTTCTTGATATTGGCCTTCAGACCTTCTGCAACCTCTCCACATGGCTTGAACACCTGGACAAAGTCCTAGGTCCTTCTGAAGTTGGATTGAAAAGACCAGTTCTCTTCTTGGTGAGCTCTGAGCTTTTGCCAAGGTAAGGCCAGCTACACAGGCCCCTACCAACGACTCCAACATTGGGCTTGCCAATTCTCCATAGGCCAGGCTCAAGAGTGCCATGGAAATATCAAAAGTCATCATGGTGTAAGCATCAGTGCTGCCTCTGCCTTGACACAGCCTGGTTAGAATATCTCCTCTTAACCCTTATTCTGTACTCCCAAATAATGCCATTTTACCTGAAAATTGTGTGACTCTTAAGTTTTTAAGTTATTTTCTAAGCTCCATTCTTGAGTTCATCAATATTCAAGCTTATTACCTTGAACACTCAATTCATGATCTGATGGCTCATGGAGCTTTATTGATCCAAATGATATGTCTGACATGGCCTTTTCAGAAGGTTTTTTAGAGTTTCTTCCTTAGCTCCTTCAACTTAGCTGATGTAATATCAACCCAATGCTCAAGGCTGTGAGGTAGTACCAATCATTTTTGAGCTTTATAGGGTACAGCCCAGAATGCTGCCACCCTGGTCTGCCACACTGATCCATCCAGCTCTGCCACAATATAATTACCACCTCTGGTTATAGCAATGACTACCATAGGCCCATGAAATCATGGTAACATCTTGGCATTAAGTGAACTTTTAGTAAGCATGTTTTTGACCAAGACTAAGTCTTTGATTGAGTGCTTATGCTCTTCTGCAAACTTCAATACCCACTGGAGTGTGGCTTTTCCAACTTGTTCTCTCATTTCCTCCACATGTTGATGGTGCTTGGCTAATGCCCAAGCATGATAGCCAATCAATTCCTCTGTAGATAGTGACCCTTCTGGAAATTCAATTAACCAGGTAGCCTCTAGCAAATCTCAAGGTAGAGTTGGAAGAGCCCCAGTGACCATGAAGTATGGTGAACATCCAAATCTCTGATGGATGGCAATGCAATCACTCCACATAACATGGAAGAACAAACAGAACTACTTAGTCCAATCTTCACAAGCTTTGAACAAAGCTTGCCTGACATCCCAATGTGGCCTTTTAATTCTGCCATTGGCTGGGAAATTGGAAATTCCTCTAATTCCATATTTACTTTCCAGCCAGGCTAGGACTTTCTTAAATTGACCAGCATTATTAGTGATGATTTCAGAAATGCAGCCCCAGCAACAGATCACATCTTCAAATAACCATTGGCCAATTGTTTTATAGTTCTCTTTGTGCAAGGGCTGCCCTTCCATCCAAGAAGACAATGCACACCTGCCATGGACAATGTACCTCCAGCCATTTGAAGCTGGAGTCATGTGCATGGTATCAATGTAGATTGTTTGGAAGGTAGAGGGTGTATAGGTCACTGTGGGGGCTCTGTTTATAACTGTCTTCTGATGTATCTGACAGTTGTGACAAGTCCCAACATACCACTGCACATCTCCATCAATTCCTGGCCATCAAAATCACTCTTGTATCAACATTTTAGGTGCATAAGTCCCCCTATGCCCCAAGGCATCATGTGCTGATTTAAGCATGAACATTTGTCTATTGATATTGACTACTAGCTTATGCCTGCCCTCATGATTGCACTTGTACAGTCTCTCATTTGGATCAAAGGAGAACTGTCTTGCAAACCTCTTGAACTTGTCTGGGTCCCAACTCTGCAAACCCTCAGGTTCTTTGCTTGGGTCTTGTAGCCAACTTTGTATGATTGGTAGCAAGTCATCCCACTGTCCACTCTCACCCCCTCTTCTATGCTCTAAGTAGGCTTGTAAGTCTGCTTTCTTGTTCTTCTCAGTATCCTCTGTAGGTAACAGAAGCTGAGAGAGGGATAGTGCTGCAACAGGATCCATTCTGGATGTCTGCTGCTGACTTAGAACTGCCTTCCCAAGTTCCACTTCTTGAGACCTTGCTCTATCAAGTTCTTGTTCAAAGTCTGACACATCAGTAGCTACTGTTTGTAGATAGCCCCCTCTAGTGTCAATTTAATCTGCAAACTCTTCAAGAGCCAAGGGTTCCCAATCCTCACATCCTGGTTGATTGTTGGTTTTAGCTGGAATTCAAAGTGCATAGTCTTCAGATTGTCCACCAACTCTGAATTAACAGGTGGGTACTCCTCATCTCCTGGCTGCTTGAGCCTTCTAGACAGGCCATCAATGCTAGATGTTTTTCCTGGCATATGCCTCAAGGTAAAATGAGAGAGTGGTCCATCCTCAATCCATCTCATAATAGTTGCATTAGGTCCTACTCCAGGATTGCTTAGCATTCCCTTCAAATACTTGGCATCTGTTTCTACCACAAGTTTTTTACAGCCAACTAACCAATACTTATTGGCTTGCAAAGCACTCATCAAACCACAGAGTTCTCTCTAAGGTTGTGAGAACATTGCCTCTCTCTCATTTGAAGTAATGGATCCTAGCTTAGCACAGGTGCATTGCTTAGGATTGTCTGTGTCTTCCTGGGATATTCCAAAGCCCACTACCATCCAAGAACTGTCGACTTATAGGACCACTGCCCCTCCTGACTCATAGTCAAGTGGTTTTAGAGGTGCACTTGCAGCTAGCAACTTTTTCAACTGAGCCATTGCTGACTACTGTTCCTTACCCCAAACAAATGGTGTGTGGTCTTGAGTCAACTTGTTGATGGGTGCAGCCACTTTAGCATAGTCTTTAATGAACATCCTAAAGGTACCACAAGTACCTAGGAAAGCTCTGACATCTGACTTGTCCTGGCAATCACCCCACCCCATAACAATGGCCAACTGCTTGGTCTCAGGTTTCTGTCCCTCATAGGAACACCTGTGTCCAACCACTACAATCTCATCTGCACAGACTACTGACTTCTTCCCAGAAAAGGTTCCTCCAGCATATTTGATTCTTTGTAACACTCTGTTTACATTTTGCAGATGTTCCTATACAAATTTCCTAATGCCTGGATTTTCTGGAATAACCTCATAGCCTCCATCTTGCAATTCATACCTGTGAGGTGGACCTCTAATTGGCACATCATCAATATATGGCCAAGTTACATGAAGTATCTCATCTTTCAAGATGAAGGTAATGTCATCATGAAAGATTGGTACTGAATTTGTCCAGCCCATGGGCAGGGTTACCAGCCTTAGAGCCCCAAAGGGTGTCTGAAAGGTAGTATAGTCCCTAGACCTCACATCCAACACTCTCTCATCATATCCCACATAAAAGTCAAAGATTCCTCCATAAGCTCTGCTAGCAAAGTGACTAGCTAATTCTTCAGTTGCTGGTGGCAACTCAGAAAGTGCTATGGTCACTTTGTTTAAAGGTTCCAAGGTGTGAACTATCCTCAAACTCTCACCATCCTTCTTCAATGCTGTGAACCACTGGGATCTGTATGAAGAGTTTGGTGGCTTATACACTCCTGCCTATATTTTCTACTTTATCATCTGGCAGATTTTATCTCTGAGTCCAGGAGCAATGGGAATGTTCTTCAATACCCAAGGGGTGAGGAAATACTGGCATCACCACAGAAGGGAAGAATTCCTCCTGAAGCCTACCTCTTTGAGAATCATCCCATGCAAAAGCCACATTCTGCAGCATCATTAGATAATGTACTGCCTTCATGTCCTCTGGCCACAAGAAACCATCACTATGTACTTGGTCAATGATTTCTTTGCACTCAGTAGTATATCTTCCTGTAGGTTTGAAATAAGGTGGATTTGGTCCAACTATGTCATGTATGCTAGTGGATCTCCAGTGATGCACCTTTCAATTCTAAACTCCTCAGGAGAGGTCCCCAGTACAGGTTTCACCTTTCTAGTAACAGATTTGTATTTCTTGGAAAATACTTGTGCAGGTTCTCCCACACCTGTTTGGATATACTGCTAATGTCTTCTTGTCTTTTTTTCCAACCCTCTGCAGCAATGCCCTGCAGATACACATTTCTCAACTCCTGGTTCTTGAATTCACTATTGTTTATAGTGTATCCAGTCACCACTACTTCCCCATTCTCCTTTTCTCCAAACATCACTGCTACATCTCCCTAGTTACTGACTAGTTCATCAAAATTCAAAATTTTGGATCACCATCTCCCCCAACACCTCTCTTTGGCACTTTTCCTCCTTGAAGAGTGGGCAGGGCTGTCCAGCAACCAGTATAAGGATCTCTAATAGTTATGATGGCACTGCCATCTTGAAGATTTTTTATGTTGCTTTCTGTCAGTGTGTCAAAAGGACAACCTGGCAAGACAGTATAAGCTGGCTTGACAAAGGTATGCACTTTGCTTGTATGTCTTCTATGTGTGTTAGTAATGCATCATTAGCCAAGCTGTTTGGGCATCCCCAAATGATGTGGGTAGGACTAGGCTGTCTCTGCCTATTATACCTTCAAATGTTTTTTCCAGGCACTCCAACAGTTGTATAGGTCTATATGCCCTAGGTTCTGAGTAGTCTGGTTCTTCAGTTTGCAAAGGGCTACTGCAATTTCCCTGCACCATAGCTTTGGCTGGTATCTGGCTTGAATGCAATGGTGCATGAAGGCAAATATAATGCCCTCTTCAGCTTCCTATGCCCATCTTGGCATGTTAAATAGTTGTTGGCTCTTGCCCAGTGTTTTTTTTGTGCTGTGTTGGTATATGGCTTCCTTCACCTCCATGCATGTTACTGGCATGTGTTCATGCTCTTTAGTTTGTACCATGATCAGGTCTGGTATGTTGTTTTCTGCAAGTTCAGGCTATGTTTTGAATGGGCATATCTGAGTGCATCACACTTGTCCTCATGTTCCACTGCTGTTTCTCTGGCTGGCCTCTTGATTGCTGGGGAAGGGTATTCCCTTGTCCCCTTGGACCATCCCTTAGGTCCCCATATTGAGTACTAAAGTAGTTAGTGGTTTTTCATAGCACATGGTTGATTATTTTGTTTTGGGCACCCCATCTTGTTACATAGGCGTAACCGGCATCAGCTGAAAAGGGATCAGGCCGGAGAACTAGCCGGAGTGTCCGTAATTACCACCCCCGGTTCGTACTGCAGGACTTAGGACACAAAGGTCATGTGTAAAATAGGTCTTGAAAGAAAATAAACGTATCATCATCATCTTGTTACATGGGCTCTTTGTTGTTTGCATAACGCTGTCCTCCTATCATTGGCATCCCCTAGTGCCTTGGTCCACATGGTCCTGGTTTTTCTGATGGTTTTCATTCCTTGGTTGTCTCCCCCGTTGCAGTTTTCTTTGCTTTATTATGATGTCAATGTCAGTGTCCGGTTCCTCTGAGGAGCGGTCGGTGTCAAGGTTGTATAAACTTACCCACCTGTCCTTGTACTTCGTATTTCCTGGATGAATACCTCTTTCCACTTGTTCAGTTTTACTTCTTCAACGTTGTAGCGTGTTCCTGTTATGTTTTGGATTTCAATGGCTCCATGGTCTATGATCCATCGCAGTGCGAAGTGATCAGATCCGCATGCCAAGGATGGGTCTATGGCCCATTCTTTTGTTGCATCTATTACAGCTGCCTCCACACATAACCACATATTATGAAGTTAATACAAATACAATAAGAAGTCCGTGTACCAGAAGGCTATTGTATGTAATAAGGAGGTCCGGCGGACGCTGGTCCATTCCGATGTCTCGCATCATCTTGTTCTCGGTGCTCTTGCTCAGCACATTTATCACATCACATCCCAATTCCCAAGCTCAACATCCCAGTCAGTATATAATGCCTTTGTGAATTGTTCTTATGGTTATCAGAAATTTGCATATCATACATTGAACAATCTCAAAAAATAAGAACCGTTAATTCAGCGAAGGATTGATATACTGTACAAAACTATCAAACCAAAGCAATGACATGTTTGAACAACTCGGCCGCACGTTCAGCGAGTGCGTAAACAGTTGCCTGCGTGTGTGCAGCAGGCTGGACAGGAAGGACAGAGCAATCAACAACATAAACATTCTGTGTTCCATAGACCTTAAGATTGGAGTCAACGACACCACCAACATTGCGAGGTGCTATGGAGAAATGCCATCAGTGAGAGAACAGAGACAAAGACAGAAGAAAACCTACCAAGGAGTGCAGTACCCTGGATGTGGTTAGTATAACTGAACTGGGCCTTGATGTACTTCGACAGATCATCAATACTGGTAACACCAGCAACAGGAGAGATGGGAGCTGTTGTACAGAAGAATATCAGCAGTCGTCATAATCAATCAAGAGACAACAAACCAGCAATGAAGTCCGAAAGAGGAGGGGTGTTGATAATCTCCTGAATCCGTTTAGCACCAGCAGCCAGGATATACTGATACCATTGTGAAATTACAGTCCATCTTAAATTATAGACATACCAAATCAACCGGGTTCTGGAAGAAATTGTATTGGATTTCAGGGTACTCGGAACCATCACTTGATTTGATGTGCTATGGAAGGTTCAGAGA
Organism: Termitomyces sp. T153; assembly: GCA_018296165.2. Lineage (NCBI taxonomy): Eukaryota > Fungi > Basidiomycota > Agaricomycetes > Agaricales > Lyophyllaceae > Termitomyces > Termitomyces sp. T153. The sequence goes on along the minus strand of JACKQL020000021.1, from coordinate 798,861 downwards.
TCAACAGTTTACAGACCATCTGATAACCATACCACATAGCCACGAGAGAGGGGATGAAGGTTGACAGGGTACCAAGTAAGAGTCGAGGGACCGTTAACGGGACTCGTTAAGGAGATATAGCCCTCGACCCAAGGGGCCTCCTGCTCGTAGAGACGCTTATGCAGATCCCACAAGGCATTACTGAGACCTTCAGGCTGGGCGTTCAGGAGCAATTCAAGAGTGTCGAGATTACCAGCACCAAGAGTAGTCTGGAGGGATTCAACTTGAGGAATAGTCAAAATAACTGGAATGGTGACCAGGAGACAAGATAGATACTCACAATTCAGGAGGAAAGGAGACCCCGAGGATGGAAGGCTAGTGTTCAGCTGCCACTGCATCGCAACCAGCGGCTGTTCATTTAAGTTCTCGCCAACACCAGGAAGGTCAACGACGGTCTGGATACCGAGTGACGAAAGGAGCGTGGCGTTGCCAATACCTGAACGCTCGAGGATCGGAGGGGAGCCCCAGACTCCGCCAGCGAGAATGACAGTAGTCGCGTTCTGGCATTGAGTATCAGTGATGTGTAGTGCATCAAGTACGCACTACCTACCGCTATATGGCTCTCACCGTTGACATCGACATACTCGACCCCACTGGCGATGGCTTGTCCGAAACTGACTCCCGGATTGGACTTCCATACGATCCTGGTCACAGTGGAGTAGAGGGAAACCTGCAAGTTAGGACGATATGAGTAAGGAAAGTCTGCAGACCGTTAGTTTATCACACTTCAAAGAGGCGGTCTACGACTGACAGTATCCAGTAGCCTACAATTGTGACGTGAGTTAGATTGTATAGTAGTATTCAAGAATGAACGAACACACCGAAGTGGAGCGGGTTATGTTTGAAGGAAGACGGGCGTTTGTGACGTGCGAAATACCGACGACATCGCCACCAGCCTGGTCAGGTGACTTACTGCCACCAGCGTTCACAACGCCTTTGATGATGGTATTATGGAACCTCATACAATAGATCAGCCGCGATAAATCTGCGTTACGAGAGTCAAGGCATACTCGGGCGCGACGCCGCCGTACGAGGTCGGAAGAAGACCATTTGTACCATGATCGCCCAGGACGTATTCGATGTTGTCGGTTGCTTGAGGTTCAAAGAAGCGCTCACCCAGTTTGGCAGCAGCAAACAAGTTCTCGAAATTCCTATAGGTACACTTGAGGTTAATCAAAATTGAAAGGTCATCTCAACATACCATCCGGTGTTTCCAAGGGTTTCCCACTGGTCGTATTCTTTGGCATCACCGCGATCATAGACATCCCCTACAGATACGAGATTAGTAAAGCAGCGACATCAGGAGGGGGTATACTTACCGTTGATTGCAGATGAGCCACTGATGGTCAAAATGTCAGAATACTCCATGAATGACACTGAGTTCGACGTACCCAAGAACCTTGCCACGGGGCCCAGGTGGTAATATACGATAGTCAGCATATTTGAGTGGCTCGGTTGGGAAGGACCAATCAATATCTGTACCCCAAGCTGCACCGATACGACCTATGTCGCTGATGTTTACGCTGCAACAAATAAATGAGGTATGGCAGCTATAATAAGATCAGAATCTACACACTTTCCAAGGCCATCCCCACCAGCTTCAATCACGAGCACTGAGACCTTGGGATCCTCAGTAAGTCGATTGGCTAGTACAAGTCCTGAGATTTTATTTGAGACAAGATACCAGCATTGTGTTCATTTAGAATGGCTCACCGGCAGTTCCACCGCCAACGACAAGGTAGTCAGTCGCAGCTGGAACGCAGTGGACCAACCCAGCTGCAATGAGTAGACAAGGAAGAGATGACAAGAGAGAGAATATTCTCGGCATGGTCAATCACTCTGACTCGGGGGAGTGAAAATACTTATGAGAGAACGAGCGCTCACTCAACTTAGTAAAAAGCATCGTTCTACGGGTCAGGCTTTTACGATATTCGCCTTGTTCGGCTATCTAAGAGACCTCGCCACCCCTGATCAAGATGTAGCGACGTTAATTCCAAAAGAACATAATCCTTCGAACGCATTTTGCGGCGAGCTGGGAAACGGACGGTGTAATTTCGGATGAATAACGAACGACTCGTCTCCATCGTTCGGGGCAATCTTGGGATCGCAGAGATCAAAATGGAGCGTTTCCGATATCAGTTCCACAAGGGAAAACTAAACCAGGGTTAGTATGGGTCTATCGTTGTGAAACGTGCTGGAAGTAAACGATGTTGCAAAGGGTGACAGGTGTCGCACTTTGCCGAATTGACCCTGTCGATGTCTGATCCCGCCAAAGCGAACACATCAGAAGATATCCACCGATGCCGTATTTCAGGCGAGCCCATACCCACCTTCGGAAAATTGTAACTCTGACGAAGCTGTCCTATTTAACCACGGTGCCGTACTTTTTCTTGGGTTCTCTTCACTGAGAGGCCAAATACAGAATTGCTCAGTGGCCGGAGACGATTACCAGTCAAATGTGGACTTTGAGGAGAATTGCTCTGAGAGCATGAAATAGGGTTGCCGGTGTATTCTCGGATCATTTTATCTGTTCTCGATTACTGACTTGAAATACAGGGTACAGGTCAGGAAGAATCGTCTCTGATTCTGATCTGGATGTGTCGGACACCTCCCACCGTACGGCCGGAGATTTCAAGCGCACTGAGCTAAGGGTAGAGATAAATACGCAAGCGCATCAGGAGATCCGAATATAATATTTTTGATGTCAAATAAGACCTTCACTGGCTGTAAGGAAATAATGTTTTGAGCTAAAAGAATTTAAGAAGGAATAATGTAATTAAATTCGAAATTTTCTTCAAGTTTTTTTGGACAAAGGCATCAAAGGAATATTGCGGATTTATTTACAGTTGGTAGCGTATGCGATAGTACTTGGCTTAAATCAAACAGAGAAATTATAATACTTGTTAAAAGTTTCTTAAGCTTTTTGTTTAACATTTAAGATCAGCCTATTGAAAGCAAACTTTGACAAACGGGGGGGACCTGTGGTGTAGGCACATCACACAAGTCGAACTCTTTAAATGGCCTTGCACTGGCTTAATACAGCAAAAGGCTCTGGGTTCAAACTGTGTCTCTACACCTGGGCATCATATCCATGGGTGCCCAGTGGTCAGCTACTTTAGGGGAGGTTTAGTGGATATTATGGTCAGAAAAAATGGTCATTGAGTCCCACACTGCCCCATTTGGGGCATGCACAACATTCCTACCCTGGTCATTTGGAGGTCCACTGAGGAAATACTGGAAAAGAAACCTGTTATGTCATTTCCAAACAGCATATTTCCAATGGAAAAAGGCCCTAAACAATGGGAGAAGTCTTTTTCTAAAGGAAAAATATGTCAAAGAAATGGCATGACAGGTTTCTTTTTCCATTTTTCTAATGAAAATATGTTCCAGTGCCAGCAGTGCCCTCTGGGTTGGATGTCACAGATTGTCACTCCTTAATAAGGTGGTAATTTCAAACTTTGCTTGGAACAAGAAAGAACTGAGTTGGGACAAAGTGATCAGACAGTACTCACTATATAGCACATATGTACTGGGCAGGAAATATTTTAGTTACTGCAAGGAGGATTGTATATACCATAAGTATCAAGAGAATAATATGATGCAGTAAGGGGTTGATTATATGGTGACCAAGGTTGATTATTGCTCAAATAGTACTGGGGTTGGATTAGATGGACCTTGATAAGACCCACTTGTTGCTGAGCACCATTACCAACATCTCTGACAATCTTATCTTGGCAGCACCTGACTTGGACACAACACAGGACTTGGCATTTCTTGGTATTTTTCTCAGTTCTCATTTCACAGATCACACATGAGTGATGTGGCATTATCATGTGTGGTGTAGCCCCAAGGTCTGAAAAAACATAGCCATTTGCATGGGATTTTGGTGACCACAAGACTTCTAGATCATGAGCCTCATCATGGCAGTCTAGCTTTTGGGTCTAGAACAACAAGGTTGGGACCTTCCCTTAGTGATGATCATTAGAAATATTGTTTAGCAACAATGATACTTCTCTTCTTGAAATGGACATTAAAGAACATGTGACCCCTTACCCATCATTTCTCTTGTCTCACTTACCTATAAGAGAACTTCTGGAAAGATACATAAGAGGACTTATCTGGGTGAGCCATCATCAATGTCCAACTTGGATTGATTTATTATGTCCCATCAATGGGAACCACAAACAATATTTTGGGGTAACCTGGGGTAACATATAGGGTTACTAGTGCTCAATATGGCTAATTGTGGCAGAGATCTATTTTGTCTGACTCAGAGGATAGTATGAACATCTGGGGAGGCATAGTATAGACACTGATTTGAGTTGTTCTGTCAATCAACCCTTCAAACTGGGAAGAACTTGCAACAATGTCAGAAAATTCTCAGATACCTGATCAGGCTCATAACCAAATTAGGTGAAATCAGGCCATCATGCATTCCTAATCAGACCTGATTAGATAGGTGTTCATCTGATCATAGAGCCAAATTGTACCATATTATTACCACAATACCAGTCCAAGACAGGGGAGTGATCTGGAACATCAAAGTTATCTGGGACATGGAGGCCATCTGGAACATGTCTGAACTGAACAGAGGTGGCTGAGGGGGAGATTTAGGAAAAATGAATGGGTCATGACAAAGACTGGGAGGTACCTAGGTGGGCATTGGTGTCCCAGGCAATCCTCTGGGTAGCATGTGGGAAGAGTCCCTTTAGTGGAGTACAGCAAGGAGCATTGCCAGTCTGGAGGCATTCCCTGACTGATAGAGGGGGCTTAGAGTGCCTAGTTCTGATCCAGAACCCAGTATTGGGGAGCAGGCACAGCATAGCAATTCATGGGCAGGGCTGGATACAACAGGGCATAGTCAGTTTTGGGTACTGGCCTACCATAGACATCAGTAAGGTAGCCAGCAGGAAGGTATGTGGGATTATATGTAGACATTGGGAATGGGGTAAGGGAGAGTCTTGATATTATTTCAGATTCCACTGACTACAGGGGCTCAGATCCAGTAGTCAAGTCCTTACTAGGCAGACACAATGTCCTATATGTATAACCTGTGTTCTGGTGGGGTCTGGATATGAGATACTTACAAGGGTAAGTCTAGGGAGTGGTCTGAGTAAGTCTGGGAAACTCTGGGGAAGGCTATAGGTAGGGCAAGTAAGGGGCAAGCATTGGGGTGTCAGGCACTAAGTTCTGGGGCTAGTCCTCAGGAAAGAGGGTCTACTTGGGCCATGCAAGTGAAGGGAGCAGGACTGGGGCTTGATGGAGTTCAGGAACAGAGTGATGTGTCCTTGAGCCTAATGTGGAGTGAGGTCTGGGGCTGGGGGAAAAGATATAGGGTTACAGAGATGAGAACAGAGATTGGAATGGAAATAGAGTTCAGATAGTCAGGCACACAAGAGGGGAAACTGAGATAAATGAGATGAGACAAGAGTTGAGGCAAGATTGAGACAAGACAAAATGAGATGAGATTGAAATAATACAAGATAGAGACTAGAGCAACAAGATAGAGACTGGGCACATCATAGGTAATATCAAGACTACTGTAACTGATTTTACTCTATGACTTAAATACTGGATGTAGGAACTCTTCAGAGACTGTGGTTGGGTTGTGGGGTTTGTCAGGCCACATGGGTTGGGCAGGTGTCAGTCCTGATCTTGCATGTGGGCTGTGGTGATATCCTGACAAGAATTCATGATGCATGGCATGTGCCAGGGGCTGGGAGAAGCATCAGAAGCACCTGGGAGCTCAGTGGGGGTCAGGAGAGTGACAGGGCCTACTAGGGAAATGTTGGGGTTTGCCAGGAAAGTGTCAGAGTTTGCTGGGGCAGGTCCTGGGGTTGGACAAAGGTTGGGGTGGGTTGAGGGAGCATTGGTGGGTACTTGAGGTTCCTGGGGTTGTTCAGAGAGAGGTCTGGAGGTCCAGGGATGGGCCATGACAATCTTCTTATCATGGATCCTCATGGATCCTGTAGTTCTATTCTACTGCATTGAGGCTTTTTGAGTAGAAGGATACAGAATGCCACTTGCCATCTTTGTTTGACTGCTGGGACAGCACTGCTCCTGTGGCAAAGTCAGATCTATCAACTTTGGCATGGAAGGGAGAGTTGTTATCAGGGAATAGAAGAACTGGTTTACAGGTAACAGCTTGTTTGAGTGCATCAAAGGTAATTTGCTACAAGGACTCCCATTGCTATGCTATGTCCTTGACAGTGAGGTCAAAGAGAGGACAAGCATAGTGAGAGGCATCCTGAATAAACCTCTGCTAGAAGTTAACAAAGCCCAAAAAGGCCTGGACTATTTTCTTGTTCTTTGGCTCTGGCTATCCTGCTACACCTGCCAGCTTGACTGGTTCCAGGCCATCCCATGCAAGATGATTAAGCCTAGGTACTTGACCTTGGTCTGCTCAAACTTTCACTTCTCAAGCTTAAGGTAGAGCTGGTGTTGGCAAAGGCATTCCAAAACAATGCACATGATCCAACAATGTTTATCCAAGGTCTTGGTGTAGATGAGGATACTGTCAAAGTATACACAACATTCCACAATCAGATCACAGAAGATGTTGTTCATCATTGTCTGAAAAGTGGCAGGGCTGTTAGTGAGACCAAAGAACATTAGCAGAGGTTCAAAGAGTCAGCAATGAGTTGTGAGTACTGCCTTTCCCTCATCTGCTTCCTTGATGCACACATTGTTGTAGCCCCAATAGACATCCAGCTTGGTAAAGTAGCATGTGCCTCCTAGGTTGTTGACAAGTTGAGAGATGAATGGCAAGGGGTTGCAGTTCTTCACTGTCATTGCATTCAAGATGTCAGGGGACTACTCTTTTCCAAGTGATCCCAGCCATTCCCTGCTGATCCCAGCTGCTCCCAAGCAGTTCCAAGTCAATCCCAGGCCACAGTCCCAGCTGTTCCCAGCTGCTCCCAGTACATCACTACTCTGCACCTTTTCATCTCTCCCTGCTTCTCTTCACTTATTCTTACTCCTTTATTAGACAAGGCCCTCATGCCTGACCCTCAGTTTCCCAACCTTGCTCCTGCCCAGAGCATAACTTAGACTTCCAGAGCTTTGGCCATTTTTGGACATATCACATTCTTTATGTTCCAGATATGGTATAAGTGTAGCTGCAGTGCACTGTACAGTTGGCTTCCATGTTTCTGAAGCCTCTGAGCATCATACTGGCATAGGGAATCCTCAGACTTGTTCTCTTTGGTTCTCCCTCTGCCAGGTGTAATGCTTGTAGACACTGTACAGTACTGAATATACTTTGGATCTCCCTCTGCCAGTTGTGTAATTGAGCCACATCCTCAAGAGGTTGCCCTTCCACAAGACTTGATAGTCCTGACCCAGAGAAGAGACACATCCTTTATCTTAATAGAAAAAGACTGGGGAAGCTATTGAGGACTTCAAGGATTGTATCTGGCCAGAGCTAAGCCACATATCCAGCTCATGCTGCTTGCAAGGTGTGAGCAGATAGATTTTGTAGCTGAAGGGTTCTGCACTGGGTAGCAGCTCAATTGTGTAGTCCCATTGCTTGCACTCTTGCAGCAAATCAAAAGATATCTTGGAGAATACATGCTCTCTCCTGGAGTTCACACCCAATGCCTTGGACATCCTCATAGAGGGCCTCCCTATGAGAGAATGCCAAAGGGTGGGAGGGGGGATCCACAAGGTCAAGATCAGCATAAGGGAGATTCCCTCCACAACAGGTCATCCCTATGAGGGAATGTGAGGAAATGCCATAGGGGGAGAATCCAGAAGATCAAGATCAGCATAAAGGAGATGCCTTGCATGGCAGGCATGCATGACAGCATGCTCATGAACCTTTGCTCTGTGCTCCTTGCAGGCCTCTTCTACTCAAGTTATGCAACAACAGGGACAGCAACTCATCTTCACTTCACCCTTTGTCCAGTCAATCTCAGAGCTGTTTCTATGTGGTCAGGTGAGCCTCAAAATTATATATTGCTTCCTTAAGCTGGTAAAAGTAGCATGTTCTGAGTGATTCTGGTAGTGAAGGACCAGATCCACCATAGAACAGATGGAGCCTGCTTCATTGAGCATGCCATCTACATTGTAAATGAGGATTGGACAAGAGAGGGGGTGGTGAGGCAATGTTGTTGCACATATCCAATAATGCTATGGATATGCTGGGTGTCAGGAATGTCATTTCTACCTGTAGCTTCAGGGATTTGGCAGGAGGGGTGGAAGCAACAATGTAATGGTGAGGGAGTCAGCCTTCCCAACCAGAAGTCTGAGGGAATGGGCAAGGAGGTATGTTCCCAGTGGAGACTTTCACTGGAAGGGGAGTTTTGTATGTGAGAGGGGGGACTTATTGTTTTGGTCATAGCATCAAGAGTTGCAACATATAAATTGGATATTATGGACAATGGGACAAAATCATTAGTATAAGGCAATGAGGGCATACATATCACTTATTGCTTGCATCAAAATACTCCTCAGACTCACCAGGCACAACTCTTCTGCAATTTTAACTGAGGGGGAAACTGCAGGCATATCTGGAGAGGGGGCTCCTGCCCCATCCTGGGCTGCCAGGAGTTGGACAAGCAGCTCTTGCAAGTGTTTGCAGGATCAAGGGAAAAGAACTCAGCTCAGCAATCCTTCTTGAACTCTGTCCAATCCTCAAGACTGTTTACTCCTCTGAGGCACCAAAACACATGCAATGCATACATCAAAGCTCAACTAGAACTCATGTAGGAAGGGGCCCAGGCAATTTTCAGGGCATTGGAGGCAAATACTTCACTGCTCAGCTGGATATAGGTGAGACAGGACTTAAGAAAATGTTCTCTAGCCTTATGATCCCCATCAAAAATATCAAAGAGTGCAGGGTGGGGAAGTTTTGAGTAGGGGGCCTAAAAGTCCAAGCTAGGTGCAGAAAGGAACCTTCCTGCAGCTGTTGGAGGTGTAAGAGCAGGGAGGAGGCATTCCATGAGAGTCCAGAGGGAGAGGGATACAGCTTCAGTGGTCTGATTGATCAAGTTTAGGAGGGCTATGCATTTGAGAAGGCCTTGGTCAATGGCCTCGATAGTAAATGCTCAATTGCTTAATTCATATATTTTGCAGGCAGTATTTTCAATTGATTCCAGAATAGATGTGTAGGTGGAGAGAGCTTCACAGATCAAAGTTGCCTGCTTTACAGGTCATTCACACTGAGCTCTCACCTTCAATGCATTGTAGCACTGTTTGGCCATGCTGTTGATGTCAATGTTCTCCTGCCACTTAAGATACAGAGTGCAGATCATGCCAATGATGAGACTGTTGTTGCTCTGCCAGTTGGTATGAGCAACAGGCTCAGTAGTAGATCTGGTGCTGAGATGAGGCATTCAGGCCTAGAGTTCAGCAGAAATATGTATTGATCCATACCAGTCTGTTTTAAGAATATCTTGTGTTTCTTTGACCATTTAGTAAATTCCCCAGTAGTTCAGTTGCAAAGGGTCTCAGAGGCAGGCCAGTGAGCATTCAGCCTCATTTGTCATGTGCAAGGGTAGGCTGCATCTGTGGCCAGGTTTACAGTACTGGGAGGAGCAGATCCCATCATAGAGTGTAGGGAGAGAGGGAAGAAAGAACCAGAATGCAAGTAGCATGCCAAGAGAATAATGGAGTCACAGTTTAGACAGTAAAGAGAGGGTGGTGTCAAGCATGATGGTGCCTTATGCATTGTAAATAACATTCCAACAGGGTTTAATCAGTGCCATTCCTCAATGTGTTTAATGTAAAAGAATTTACCAGTGATAAGGTAACAACCTATTTGCACATATATTTTGCAATTCACACTATAATATTAAATTCTGCACTATTGATGGTACTCTAAGTATCCTGATACTCAATAAAGAGATACACCACCCATGTTACTGAAGTAACCAGGTGGTATTGTGGAAGCTTCCCTATCACTATTTTTTCGAAAGCATATGCTACTCTTGTATTTGGATGCCCAGAGGGGATGTCAAGCTTCGTTCTTGGCCACAGTGGAAATGATTTTTGTAACAAACCAGAGTGAAAATGATATTTTCATGACAATTCACATCGGAAAAGATACTTTGGCAGATCACAATGGAAATAATTTTCATGATGGAAAGAGAGCACTGCCTGTCAGAGTTTGGTGGGCTCCATTAAAGAGGCCCTGATTGAGGATAACAATACATTAGGTATGTTCTACTATTGTACAGTGGACTCCACCAGTCCCATAGGCTATGACACAACTTTTGTATGGACGTAGGACTTATGTATGTCTCTATGTAGAGTATATATGCACTATAAATCTGGCGGGAGACTCCACATGGCACTATAAATCATGACAGACACGAGGCTTTTCACGGAAATACATATCCAGCAGGAGACACTACATATTGCTACAGGACTTTCACTGACTGATCATTCACGTCACTATTTACAATGCTAGTCTGAATCTATTTTTATGGCATGTTCGCTGTAGGCAACAGCAATGCAAGATCTTTCTCAGTATCAGCCCATTCCCTCTCCACTACCTGTGCATGTTTGCGACTACGCATGCCGAATATTGCAGGAAATGGCTTGGGGGCCGTGCCGAACTAGAGAAAAGTTGAAGGTCCACCCATCTTCTCTTAGGGCTACGAAATAAAAACATACGTCTGGATTAAACGCGGAATCGTCAGAAGTGTAATTGTGTCCCGGCGTCCGCTTGATGTCAAACGTCCAGAGCCAGAGTGAAATGTTGATCCAAAGGGAGCGCTCAGCGAAGGGAATTCCAGGACATACTGTATAACTTAAACTTTGCCATAACTTCAAAAGATGGCAATAGAAACATACTACGACGTCCCCATCCAAAGGCAGTGGTGGAATAATCGCTCTTCAACTGACCCTTCTCATCAAGCCAGCGTGCGGGGTCGAACCTGTCGGGATCACGATACACGACCGGGTCGTGTTCGATGATCCTAGCAACCAGTGTTATACATTGTGTTGGTGAAGAGATAAGAGCTAACCATGGAACCCCCATGACCGTGGAACCTTTGGGAATGAAGTATTCCTTGCCATTGTACTCAACCATGTCGTCCTCCGTCACCTTGTGAGGAATTGCGAACCTAGGTCTTCTGTAAGTTGAACCGTTTATGCAAGATGAACACTAGACAAACCTTGCAGCAGGGCGCCAGCGTAGCACCTCTGTAGAATGACTGAGATCATTCAGGCAAAGAACAGTGAAAGACTAGGTACCTCGGCAGACAGCCTCGATATATGGCATCTTTTCACGGTCAGCAAAATTCGGAAGGCGGTCAGGGCCAACGACCTCGTCTAGTTGTCTCTGGGCATCATTGAGCCAACCTGGGTGGCACATGCATGCGAGTACAAAGGTCTGGAGACCAGTAGCGGTCTACATTAAAGCCGACTTCTAGTTGTTTTTCGATGTTGTAAAAATACACGAACCGAATGAGCAGCAGCCTGGCAAGAAATTCACTCGGTTGTCGAAAGTCAGTAAATATAAAGGGACGTACAATAGAGAAGAGATTCAGAAGTTCACGGCAATCTCCGTAGTTGTTATCCTTACCACCAAAGTATTGCGCCCACCTATATACCACCGAATGAGATAGCCAAATGCGGAGAAAGGCGGCCAACGCACGTATCAAGGTGAGAATTGTTCCCTTCAATGGCATCCCTCGCCATGTTTCCATAAAACATCTCTTCTTTCCTCCTAAACTCTGCAGCGCGCTTACGCCACGGCATAGGTCCTGGAATCCAATCAAGGTAAGGAAAGACGTTTATAATCGACGCCGCCTATCAACAGTAGGAAGTTCCGTGATTAAAGGTCTGGTAAGTAGTAAACGTACATTGGAAATGGAAAGTCCAAATTCGTCGTTAAGCTTATGTCATAATTCTATGATTGACAAGGCAGGGAGACAAAATATGGAGCTCACCGCGACAAGGTCTTTGAGTAATTGTTCATGCCCGGTGGTGAACCTAACACCGAACATTGCAGAGATGATGATGCTGACTGCGAATCTCCAAAGGAAAAAGGATGGCATATCAGCCATGTTTTCCGATGCAAATTGTTTGGATGATGCATTACCTATCAATGTGATGATACCATCTTGATGTTCCCAATGAATTCGGAGCAGTGGCATAGAGTATGAGTGGACATACTCTTCGGGTTTCTCGATGATGCGCTGCAGCGTTAGCATTGCCTCGAACCTGTGGAGTTGATGCGATTTTCCGGCACGTACGGAGCTCATGACTTGAGTAGTGAGTTTCCTACCAATGCGAAACGTCCCACTTGGGTCATAAAAGCCCCAGTATCTGTGGCGTCTCTTCAGCATATGATGAAACATTACGTGTTCATTCTTACTTCTTAGCAGGGTCAATATATTTCCTCTAAAGAAAGGGTGTTAGAGTTTCATGAGGGATTACGGATGGTATTGACGACACCATATAAGGTTCAATGGGTCGACCAGAGTACTTAGCCGATCGCTTGTCCATAAGCTCCCTTGCCAATTTGCCATCTCCAATGACGATGACATTCTTGGTTTGCAAATCATGAGTGAGGTTCATTTGTCCGTCAGGAAAACATACAGTGCCTAAGAGATTGAGGTACACAATACCGCCGTATTGATTATACAAAGTTCGGAAGTAGGTAGCGAGGTGCTATACAATGGCTCAGTAAGAACCAGTGTTTGGTATGAGCAATGTAAAATACCTTGGTTGGAACTTGAAGCACGTTGCCTACGAGCGGTAGCCCGTGTGGGCCCGGTGGCAGCTTACGCGCTGAATTGTTAGAACGCGTACAAAACGCTCCAAGTGTGATGATGAGTATAGCCGTAGCAACCAACTGAATACCATCCAGCATGTGAAGAAAGCTTGGGGGGAAGTTGATCGTCAATATCGCTCCGCCAAAGAATCCCGGCGGCTATAAGAATGAAGTGGGTTAGGAAGTTCTAGTTCCTATTGCTCCTATTGATTCATGGGATTTGACGAGATCCGTAAAAATGGAGTTTAGCCATTTTGGCAAATATCAAGCGAGGAGGATATATCGGATACGACACTACACACATCCTCACACATCTCGATGACAATCCTCGGCACACCGATAGACCCCTTCGACTTACCTTGTCTGATACCCACTGTCTGCCGAGACCCGAGAATTACCCGATAGGCCCACGAAAATGGACCATTTTTTCAAGATTCTGATGAAGTGGAGGGTGATGGAAGTTGAGCCAATCGGATTTATACGTGCCTCAAATTTAGCCTGAAATACGCTGTTCTGAACAAAGGTCTTTCTGACGTGACAGACTCTTTTTAGGACACACGATGCAGAAGCATGGTCACAAAATTAGATTGTTGGAAGATTCTACGAGAACACCGAGAACACCGATAAGTCAAAGGGGTCTGTCAATATGAAACGTGCTGTAAAGGAAATAAGGTTCTTGGTGTATTCCCGGATCATTTCCCTTTTTGTGATGTTGAATCATTTCTAGATTAAACTATTTAGCAACCCTCCTTTCTCGGAGAAACCCAGGATTCCTCGAGATGACTATCCAGAAACCCGGGCTCCCGATATTTTAGAACGAAACATATCACGTCCAAGCAATATATTAATGACTGCTGGCCAACAACAGCACCATCCAGGTACTACAGTCGCGGACAAGGAGGCTCAACTAATTTTTCCACTGAATTTTCTGCGATGTATCTCTTATACTGAATACATTCTGAGTATACAAACATGCCAATAAGACCTCAATAACCTATATTCCACAAGCTGTCTTGCCCAAAATTGGCTGAGGGGTCATAGTACCCTCGAAATTTTGGCCATACCCTAAAAGAAACTTAGAAATCACAAGAAAAATGTGCAATTAATCTCTGTTGCTGAGCTTATTATCATCCTAAAATTGGGAAAAAATCAACAAGAGTTTGTGCCAGGAAAAATTCAGAGATTATGGGCCTTCTGACCTACTTTGATCACATGATGTGCACCCAAACTAACATCATGTGTCTAGGTTCACTTACCACTTCTAGCAATTTCTGTACCATACTGCATGCAAGTGGAGATATCTGTTCATTTAGATAATCCATTCATTGAGCTCCTGCAAGAGCTTGTCAAGCTGTGCATCAGGCAAAAAGCCACTTATAATATATTGCAATACATTGCATGGGAAAAATATAATGGTAACATTGTAAAGAAAATTGTAGTTTTTATACCAGAAATTTTTATGGCTTGTATATAGTTTCGGAGCAACTATACTTTTATTTAAAGATCATCACAAATGGAGTTCTTGAATTTGTCCCATAGAGCCTCTTAGAGTGACAGGAGCACAGTGGAATCAAATAGTGCAGAAGAGCTGTCTGAGAGCTGATCCTGATTGGATTGGAGCAGCTCCAGTAAGACATTGCCTCCATTCTGTATCATTTTCCAAAGGACTTAGGGTGTTCCATTACAGTTCATGCAGCTTACACTTCACACCTTGTAAGTCAAAACTGGTCAATTGATCTTGTCTATGAAGTATGAAGTAAGGCACTGCCTTACATAATTATAGTATGAGTATTGAGAGGTAGCATCATGTGATGCTACTGAATAATAATAAGTAAATTAATATTATACAATATGCAATATAGAGGTAACTGGTGATCCATTACATACCCCCCTTTTGAGTCTATCAACAGACTCATGACTAATCATGTAACAAATAAGGGGTTTGGATTCAGCATCCCACCCAAGAGTCTCCACTGGGACCCAAGCATAGGCCCCATCAAGGCTGGGGTAGGACCAAATGATCCTACTTAATAAGATCCACAGTTGGAGCTACACTCAGTGGAGGAGCCATGGATGCTGACTCCACTGCTGCAAGGGAGGCACTCACCACCTCTGCAGGGCACTGCAGGAGGTGAGTGAAGATGGCTGCCTCTCTATAGTGCAGCCATTCTGCCACACTAAGTAGAAAGTGGCCATAACTCTTGTGAAGTTGCAGGAGCACTTGGAAGTGCTCCCAGTCATCAGCAGTGGGTGCATACCACCCATTGTACCACTTCAAAGCAGGGGGTATGCCTATGGTCTGGAGTCAACAATGGTGTTCATTGTTGACTCTTGTCAACAGGTCCACATGTAACATGCTCCCTGACCAATGGTGATCTAGGAAGCATATACCATAGGTATACACATGGTTCACCCAGGTGGGAGGCATGCAGTTTGTGAGGAGGTGACATATCACCTCTGTTTTGCTGAGATTGTTGATTTGTGTAAGCAGCACTTGCACCCTAGGCAGAGTGAAAGTATAGGGGGTAAAAGTAGTAAATTCCCCTACATGCATGTGGTAGTTGTCAACTGCATCTTGGTAGAGATGAGGCTGAGCAGCCACCATAGCAAACAGTCTCATATAGGCTGTTTGTGTATGTGGTGTAGTTGGGGCAAGTGCTGACCCAGTATGTATCCAAAGGCTGAGTGTTGGTCTATGCCATATCAATGCATTGATGGCCACATCTGAATACAGGTTCTGAGAACCTGGGTGGCCATGGTGCAAAATCTACTGTGCTCATGTGTCAATGTTGAAATGACAGCTGATTGGAGCTTGATTAAGTCCCACTCTCCATGTGTTATTATCTGTATGGCCAAGCATTGCAGAATCTGACCAAATTTCCCAAATCATGGACAGCATGTAGCCACTGTTCAACTCAAATAGTACAAACTTAGTTAGCTCAGATATGCTCACATTAATTACAAACTCAGTCAAGTCTATCCAACTTAACCAGTCCTTTTGATTTGGGCATACTACAGTATGCAAGATCTGACTGACATTTCTATTGGCATGCTTGGTCTGTCCATCTATTTGTAGATGGAAGGACATTGACATTAGGAGCTGAGCTCCTAACAATTTAGGCAGTTCACACCACCATTTGGATGTGAATTTAGAATTGCAGTCACTGACAATAGACCTTGGAAGACTCTGGAGTCTCACAATCTCATGCATGTAGATCTAGGACAGCTGCAATACTGTCATAATTGTGTGCACCAGTATTAGGTGCACCATGCTTGTCATGCAACAAATAACTACCCAAAGGTAGTTAAACCCCTTGGACTCAGGTAAGGGACCTATAAAGTTCCTTTCTATTGAGTCCCATGGCTTAACTGGCATGGGCAGGGAGTGTAATTTCTCTGAAGAGACCTGATCGCTCCTTTTTGCCCACTGACACAGTTGACAAGTAGTGCAGAATGCATGCACATCTGCAACCATGGTTGGCCACCAGTACCAACAAAAAATGTCCATTGCTCTCTGGGCACCAAAGTGCCCAACCACATGATGTGCTTGGTTGAGCAATTTGGACACCATCTTCCAATCACAAGGTATACATAGCACCTTGTGGTCCAACAGATTGGTAGTCCAAATCAGCTTGTCCTTCAGCCAGAAGGACTTATAGTCCTCTGGCCAACTTTGAAATTCAGCAAAGAGCTTGTCTTTGCTATACAAGACCTGGATTTGATGGAGAAAGTCTCTGTCAGATTGATCCTGTGGCTGCAGAGACTGGGTCATCCCAAGGATGGCCTCACCAAGAGTCATATCTCCTGCATCATCAGGGCTCACAGACCCCTGGTGAGCCTGCACTGATCCTTCCCTGCTATAATTAGTGGCAGCAAGCTCTTGTGCTTCCTCATCACAAAGTTTTTGACAATCCCACACCCACTGGCTTCTGTGGCTTAGCCCATTGCAGACAGCACAGATCTGATCCAGTTGAGCCTGCATTTCCTGCAGGCATGCTGGGAGCACATCATCCTCCTCTGGGTTGATTTGTGCATCTGCCTGTACATAGTTGTAGATGTGGTGCACATCTTGAGGAGAATCACTCTCAAAGTGGCAGAATAAACAGTCTGCTACTTTATTGAGCTCTCCTTTGACATATATGATGTCAAAATTAAATCTCAACATATAATCCATCCACCTCCATTGATGGAGTGATAGATTCTGTTGAGTTTTGGAAAACTTGAGAGCTTTTAAATGCAGTCTTAGGTGCATCTGAAGTACATATGCTTACTTGCTCATATGCATCTGTGAAGTGAATTTTTGACCTCACTGGCATACATGCTACATCCTCCCTAATGCTTTCTTGATCAGGTAAGGGGAATTATGTCCTTAACTGTATTGTCATTGTGTTGGTGTGCATCTAATGTGATCTGCAAAGAGCCATCCTTCTTGGGGATGCATAGTAGCAGTGCAGCCAGATTGGCTACATACAGCTCCCACCACTTCTCTTGCACCTTATCCTGCAGTTGCTGCTGAAGTGACTTTGGGCACCTTGGCATGAAGTACAAGTACTGTTTGCTCTCATCTATGAGATTTATTTCATGATTGATCTCATGCTATGGAGGAAATTCCTCCTTTGTTCCATTGATAATGTCCTGAAACTTGTCATACCACTGCTGCCAAAGGCAAGGAACATTGCCTTCTGCCAGCTTGAAAGGCTATGCCTTCCCTTTGTCTGCTTTAGGCCAAGAACAATGTTCATCCTTGGCTAACTTCAACCATGAAACTGTCCTTGTATACTTATCATGCAATGCCATCAGACAAATTTCTGATTTGTCTGGAATATTCAGCTGGGCAGGCCAATGTTGTGTCCTACCTTTTGCTTCAGTCCACAAATAATCAAATGCACTAAGCTCAGATATCTCATCCTCCATAGCAATTCTGTATGCTTTCATGGCAGGGGTTGATCTTCTTACCCCTTCTTGCTGTGTCAGGTCTGCTATGACCTGATTCCACTCTTGTGGCATTTGTGGGTTATATGCTCATTCAAGAGTCAGCCTTGGGATTAGTCTATCCCAAATTGTTCACTCATTTGCTGACAAGAGATTAATTTGATCCTTCTTCTAGCATACTCTCCCCCCCTCCTAAAGAGTATTCTTCTGATACTCTTCTTCTGAGACCAGTAGAGATAGATGATTGCTGGGCAGACTATTTGTCACCTGAACCTCATCCTTGTGTGCTACTTCATTCATGATGGGCTGCTTTGGTCCACCAGGGGGTCAGGGTCACTTGTTGTGCTGCTTCTCCACAGTGTAGAAGCATTGCACCCAATCATCTGCATCTTTCAGCCCCAATTTATGAGCTCATGTTGCTACCCCTTCAATGACTACATGGTCATTCTGGAAGTCAAAGAGGACATTGTGTGCCCTCATGGATGGAGTTTCTACAATCATGTCATAGCAATTGAAGTTTGCAATGCCTACATAGACATTACAGAACCCCACAGGAACCTTCATTGTCACCCTGGCCCCATAGTTTATGATCAAACAACTTCCAATTGTTCTCAGCTGCAGGGTGATTGGGGTGGCCAATGGTGCCACCTGTATCCTGGCCCCATGGGTGAAGAATAGTGTAATTTCAGAGGTTGTACTTTTAGAATTCTATATCATCCACACTCTTTGGCCATTCACCTCCACCCAAGTGACAAGACATTCTTCACTTTGTGCAGGCAGCATTGGTTGGTCCATGGCATCTTTAGCCACCATGATCTGTACCTTGCACATACAAACCTCATTGCTAGGTTTGTGCACCCACCCTATGCTCAGCAGTAGCAACCTCAGTGAGAGCAAATAGTCCCTCTATATCACAACCCCAGGTATAGTAGTCATTCTTGTGTGTTTCCAATTCAATGTACTCTTCATCATTCTCCTCAGTCCCTTCAGACTCAGCTGCTTAGTCATAGTATGTGCTGCTCACATGAACACTTGAGGGGCAGGCTTAGCCAGCTCTCTGCATTTGCAGATAATATGCCTGATCTTTTTACACTTGTAACAGTTTGCAGATTGCCCGGCATCCTTGCTTGGTTGGCCTGAATGTTTTCTCTGTAGCAAGATGCTTTCTCACCATCTGCAGTGCTCCCCCACAGATTAAGGAGGGCCTGGGCCCACACTGACTCACAGAGGCACAGGCCTCAAGGCTGTGCATGCAGCAGGCCTTCTCACTAGTCTAGATGGTTGCAGGCAGGCATGATGTCTGGCCACCTCTGTTTGCTTAGCCAGGGCAGTGCCAAGCTTTGGCAACTGCACTGCAGCTAGTAACAGTTGTTGCCCTGACTAGCTCTTCATGCTGCACTCTTAGTAGTGCACTACAGTCTTGATGCTGTTCTTATAGGCTTTTGCCTCCAAGACAAACTCCTCAACAGTTTTCACTTTTGGAGCTAGTCTGCTGTCATGTATCAATGCAACAGGCATATTAGAGAGTATCCCCTCTAGAAACTGCTCACAAATTGTGGCTAACTCCAACACTTCTCTAGAAAACCCCAACAACCCCCTGGCTAACTCTGACACACTCTCTGCAGTCCCCCTCCAAGCTCCTAGAACCCTCCCCTGCTGCTCCGAATGCCAGTGTATGCTACTGATGTGCCATCCAAACCTACCCAACCAGCCCTAGTTACTTTAGTCTTGATATTACTTTACTTGGTTACCTGTGTCTTGTGTCTCTTTCTGTTATATTTTCTGGTCTTGTCTCTATTTCTATTTTTAGCCTCAAATCTATCTCTTTTCTCAGTTCCATCTTGTCTTGACTTTGTCTTGTCTTGTCCATCTCTGTTTCCTTTATCACTCCTAAATTCCTTTCAACTCTGACATCATTACAAACACTGCACACATGCTACAACCCTTTCAACATTATTATGATAACTCTGGACCTTGCCCTATACTTAGACTGCCTTCTAAACCCATTTATGGCCTCTTGAAGTATCTGGTGATGCCTTTTGGAATGACTCACTCTCTTGCCACTTTCCAGTACTTCATGAACAACATCTTCTATGACATAAACAACGTTTTTGTTATTGTGTATCTGGACAACATTCTGGTCTACTTGAACTTGCTGGAGGAACATCCAGGGCACATCTGCCATGTCTTAGAACAACTCTAGGAGTACCACTTTCACACCAAACCTGAGAAGTGCTCCTTTCACACCACAGAGGTCAAATACTCAAGAGTTATCATCACTCCAGACAGCATGTGCATGGACTCTGCCAAGGTTAAGGCCATCCTCAACTGGCCCCTGCCCTGGAACATCAAGGAGTTACAGTCATTCTTGGGGTTTGCTAACTTTTATTGCCAGTTCATTGACAACTACTCTGGAATCACCAAACTCCTCAATTGACTCATGTGAAAGGACACCCCTTGGGACTGGGACAGCAAGTGTCAAAGTGTATTTACCCTCCTAAAAGCCTTCACCTCTGCCCTGATTCTTCACCATTTTGACCCCTCCCTACTAATAGTGCTTAAATGTGATGCCTCTGACTATGCCATTTCTGGCATACTCTCCCAAATGGACTCTAGTGATAAGGATCTCCACCCTGTTGCCTTCTAGACCCACTTGATGATCCCTGCAGAGCTCAACTACAATATCTACAACAAAGAACTCCTTGCCATTGTAGAAGTTTTCTGACAGTGGAGGGCCTACCTCAAAGAATCTCTGCACTGCATCCAAGTCTACTCTAACCATAACAACCTGCAATACTTCACAACCACAAAACAGCTCAGCTGCCACTAAGCTCACTGGTCCAAAACCCTCTCAGAGTATGACTTCACCATCCACTATCACCCTGAACAACTTAGCACAAAACCTGAGGCCCTTATCCAGAGGCCTGACATATATCCAAAGAAGTTGTTTGAAGCTGAGCAGAATGTGTTCAACCATCAAGTAGTAATCCTCCCTGAGCATCTACATGCTGTGCTGATTATATAAGAAGAAGGGATCCTCCACCAAATCAGAAATGCACTCCTGGACCCCTTCTTCACCCAGCATGACCTCCACAATAACTCTGCCAATAAGTCAATAGTCAATAACTCCTTAATGCTATCTCCAGACCACTGCCTCCTGCTTCAGAGTGGAATGGAAGAATCCATGCTCCAGACCACAAGTCCATTCACTTTGACATACTCCTACAACATCACAATCACAAACTCTGAGGACATCTAAAAATTTATAAGACCCTCCAACTCATTTCCAGAACTTACTTTTGGCCAGGAATGAAAAGCACATCACACAATACATAAGGGCCTGTGACCCATGCCTCCAGGCCAAAGGACCCTGCCACCACTCCACAGCCTGCTGAAGCTCTTCTCTATTGATTGCTGCTCCTAGTTCTTAATATCAATGGACCACATTGTTGAGCTCCTCAACTTTAAAGGCTTCAATGCAATCCTTGTGATTGTCTGCCATCTCACCAAGCAAGCTCTTTTTATCCCCTGCCACACCTCCAACAATGCTCCAGATTTTGCCAAGCTATTCCTTGAACATGTATTCTCCAAGCACAGACTCCTGGGCAACATCATCTCCAACCATGGCCCACTTTATGTCTTCCACTTTTGGCAATTGTTATGCAAGGCTCTCAAAATGAAGACCAACTTATTGACCACTACTTTTCAGAGACTGATGGACAGACTGAATGAGTAAACCAGATGTTGGAACAGTATCTCCACTTCTATGTTAACTATTTACAAAATGACTGGCACACAGAACTCCCTCTTGCTGAGTTTATCTATAATAATACACCTCACTCCACCACTGGAGTCTGCCCCCTTCTATGCCAACAAAGGCTACAAGCCCTGGCTCACCTTATCCCTCAAGGATATTGTTGCCCACAAAGTTGCAGAAGACCTCCACTCCCTTGATCAGTTCCTCCAAGACAAGATCAATACTACTAATTTAGCATACTCCAAGCATGCCAACACTCAATGCAGTCCCACCACCAACTAGTCCCCCAGAACTTTGGTATGGCTCAATCAACACAACCTCAAGACCTGGAGACCCTCCATCAAGCTCAACCACAAGCAACTTGGCCCCTTCAAGATCCTCTGGAAGAACTTGACCTACCTCTGGGCCTGAAGGACCTCCACCCCATCTTCCTTGTCCACCTCCTTGAAGAATATGCCCCAAACCTTTTCTCTGGACAATGCCCCAGCCAACCATGCCCCATCAAGGTCAAGGACAAATACTACTACAAAGTTGATCAAATCCTTGACTCCCACTTGGTCTGCAGTCAACCCCACTACCTAGTCCATTGGAAGTGCTATGGACCCAAGGACATCACTTGGAAACTCCACAAAAACCTCTCCAGAGCCTCTGCCAAACTCTGGGACTTCCATCAACTCCACTCCACCAAGCCCCAGGACCCTCAGGACCAGTGAACACAGATGGCATTAGTGGGCATAACCCCTGTCTCTAGACACATTAGGGATTCAACTGCCACAAGTAACCTCTGTGTGTTTTTATCTTCTTATTCTCTCACACAATTTGAAAAAATTAACCAGAGCAGAGGTCCAGGAAAGTCATGTAAATATGCTACAAAATTATAAAATATTACAAAGAAGGCCACTGCAGAGTATAAGATGAACAAGATAAACCAAGTCCAAGATCCCCCCTCACTCCTCCTCTGCCTCCATAATCACCCCCACTACTTCTCCCACCAGGTCCACCTCCATCTGAGCCACAACCATGGCCAGTGTCTCTGGATAGCCCAGGAGAGGCTCCTCCACATCTGTGGCCAGCTTCCATCATGACTCTGGCTCCACCACATTCCTCTGACTGTGCCCCACCAACAACTTACCCATTTGGCCCATGCCCTGCTTCAACTCCACAGGATGATTGCCAGGCATCTGCACCAGCCTATCCTGAGTTGATGCAAAGGCAGCCATTGCCCTGTCAAAGAGCCCTGTCAAAGAGAATCCTGTGTTCTCTGATCCAGTCTATTGGTCAAATCAGTAGGATTGGAGCAATGAAATAGTGAGACTCATGCATGATTCCCCTCTGCCTTGAGGCCACCTTGTTGGCAAGCCACTCCTCTTACCTCTGCACAGCCTCTAATGCCACAGGGGGCACCCCAGTCTCAGGATTGCCCTACCATCCCTCTGCCCCTTGTCTCATGCACACATCCTTCTGCTCCAGCCATTCCCACAGACCCTGAACCTCCAACAATTATTCTGTGGCCATCCACAGAGCAATCTCCTGGTCCCATTGTGCCACATCTCTGTCCCTCCTGTTGCATCTCACTCCCTTTGCATCATGTCCCAATCCTTCTTGATTCTCTAAACTTCCTCTCTTCAGGTTGCCAACAGCCTCTATAACTCTTCTACTTAACAGTGCAGAAGAGCCTTGGACACCAACCAGGACACCCCTGCAGACTGTCTGACTGGGACCCCAGAGCCCAGGAAATACACCTGGAGGCATAGAGGTCCTGCCATCAACTCTTTACCCTGAGCCCTCTTGCTTGGCCCCACCTCTAACAATGGGAACACCTCCACTTACCTTTGTCACATGCTGTGGGAGCCTCCTCTCTCTGCCTGCCCTGCAGGGGTCCAATCTCCACTGTTGGCCACTCTGCACTACCCCTGCCCTCCACTCTGGACCCCCAACCCAACGTTCTACCCCTCCACTCCTCCTCTAACTATGTTGCCACCCACTCCCAACTCCAATTCTGCTCCATGATGATGCAAGTGGCATGCCAGCTCAACAAGACAAAGCACTTCTTATGCCTTGACTGACATGGAAGGCACACCAATGTGTCCTACTGCAACCCCAGCACTGGCACCTCAAAACTACACTGCTCTCCCTGTCAAGTGCAAAGGGTGCACTATACAACTGAATTAGCCAGAACTGGGTAAAAAGAAAGTCCACTAAGTGCTCACCAGAGCCTCTGCCTAGCACCATACAAGGGTGGAAAGACCCTGTACTCATCTCACCATCTCTGCAAACTTCTCTGGAGTTACCTCCACCTGTGCAACACACAGTTCCTCCAGAACAACTTGCATAACCCTCAGACCAAAACTTGGTCTTGACAATTGCATCAATAGCAACTGCTCCAGAGCCCCTCTGCAAGAAGAATTCCTAAGCAGAGCCACCCCTGCCACAAATAGCTTTGATCAGTTTGAAACTCTTTCTGATGCCCCTCATACTCTTCCCACACCTTGATGCAGTTGTTGTCTGATGGCAGAGGGGTAGGAGAGGCTGATCAGGATGTTGTGGCTGACAACAACAAATATGTAAAGGATGACATTGAGAGAAAGTTAGGAAAGCACCAGAGTATGTCCAACCCTTTTAAATTGATTGGGAGGAGCCCCTGACAAATGGCAGCAATGCTTTAACTTTATTATCCATGCTGCCACTCACTGCAGTTTGATCAATATTGCTTGAGCTTTAATTCCCATGCCTTCATGAGTCTCTAAACCCATGCTTTGCACCTTGAAGGTCTCAACGCTAAAGGGGGAGTGATGTCACAACCCACTCTTAGAAACCCGTGACCTCTTTTTCTTGCCATCTTGCTCTCCTAGAACTCTCCAACTCTCCCTTCAACTCTTCTGACCTGCATTGACCCATGGCGCCCACTCCAGCTAACTCCAATGCTTCTTTAGCAAACTCCAATGACTCCCTGGCTAACTCTGACACATTCCCTGCAGGCTCCAGTGCTTCCACCTCCTCCTCTGAGCTTTTGAAACCCTCCCCCACTGCTTCCAATGCTGGCATACACCACTAATGTGCCACCCTGACCTATCCAACCAGCCCCAAAACATCACAACAACCCTGAGACAACCCACATTCCCATCTGATCCCATCAGTATATCACTGCAGCCTGCCTCTTGATCATAACCAACACCTGTCAACCCTGTGTGGCCCCAACCAGCCCCACTGCCAGAACTGCTGTCCCTGGAGTGGCCTCAGTAGTTAGTATATAAGTTGTAGAGTAGTGACCGTTACTCTAGTCTTGATATTACTTTACTTGGTTCCCTGTGTCTTGTGTCTCTTTCTGTTACATTTTCTGGTCTTGTCTCTATTTCTATTTTTAGCCTCAAATCTATCTCTTTTCTTTATTCATCTTGTCTTGACTTTGTCTTGTCTTGTCCATCTCTGTTTCCTTTATCTCTTCTAAATTCCTTTCAACTCTAACATCATTACAAACACTGCACACATGCTACAACCCTTTCAACATTATCATGATAACTCTGGACCTTGCCCTATACTTGGCCCTGGAACCCATTGCCCTTGATTAATCCCTAATCAAACTCTGGCTCTACTCCCATCACTTGTGAAGCCTCTGCTTACTCCACAGCCCATACACTTGCTTATAGACTTGTACCTAATGCCTGCCCAAGCCCAATGTTTAATATACTTGGTCTTAAACTTCCCTGGACCACCCCAGACTTGCTTGAACTGCTCCCCCTAGCTTTCCCTTGCAAGTATCTGAAGTCCAAACCATCCCTGTAGTGCTAGATTATAAGTGCAGGACATTCCATCCACCTAGTAAGGACTCACCCAGTTAAGCTGAGCCCCCATGGTCAGTGGAACCTGACATTCTCCACTCCATGCTTGATTGCCAGACCAACTCAGAGGGACATTTCCTCCCTAATCAGCTGGAAATTGATGTGCTGTAGGGCTGTTTCTAGCGCCAACATGCTTGTCTATTAAGAGAGAGTGAGAATCTCACTCTTCCCTCTTAATTGACTGAGTCCATTCTGGTGGAACGTACCCTTCAGGCCATGCATCATAGACACCTTCTGATCATCCATGTAGGACTGTCCAAAGTCTTCCATGTCACTGTTGTGGAACCATTGCAAAGCAATTCTGTCTTTCCATGTCAGTGCCCTATGCATAGACCTAGTAGGTCTACTACAGCCTATCTTGCTGCATAGTCACATGGCCTTTTCTCAGGCTGCTGTGGTGCCTACCTATAAATGGACATGGCATTGCAGATGATGCCTGTGATCCCCATCCTGCACTAAGAAAACCATATAAAAATCCATAAACTTCACTGGATCAGTTAGGATGATCCCCTCACCCAGAAACCACTGAATTGCTATGTGCTTAGCTACTCAAGCAGCTAAGTGTTGCTGAGTTGAAGTCTTAGAAACCTCAACCTGGTTCTGCTAGAATACCAACACCCTCCTGTGGAGGATGTCATCTGTATTCACTCTACCATCCATATCTGAGGTGTTTCCAACATCCTCTGGAATCATCTCAATGAATGCTGACAGTCTCACTGCATAACTCCAGCTCATAATCAAATAGGGCCATGGGCCAAGTGAGGAGCATCTTTCTCACTCCTCAGCAGTGTAATCACTATCAAAGAGTCCATATGACCTCCTGCAGCCTCAGGAAAGGATTTCAGACCTTCCACTTGCAGTGCAGTAGGTGCATATAAGGGGTTTTTCTCTTTGCCCACTGCCAACATTGCACCCTCCAGCTCTACTGTCAGGTACATCTGAGTAGAGGGCACTCAAGTGCCCTTTATAATGAGGCTTGTCAGACAACCCAGGAGTAGTCAAATGGGAGTAGCTGCTGACAGCTCTCCTGGCATGACTCCACTCTCTTTCCCCATGCCATGGTGTGACATAGCAAGATCTGATGGTTCCTGTGGAGCAGTTTGCAATGCTCCATTGAACTCTGGTTTGGACCTAGGCCTGAACACCTGACCTTCTATGGTCACCACCATGCCCATTGCAGAAGGTGAACATTAAAATTTCAATGTCCTGATTGTAACTAGTGGCAGTGAACTTCTTTTCAGAAGTTTGGCTTCTTGCTTTGCAAATGAATAAATGCTCATTTGACTTAAAAGAAATATACCATTTCCATTACAGTACATGCAGCTCATAGTTCACACTTTGTAAGTCAAAACCAGTCAATTGATCTTGTCTCTGAAGTATGAAGTAAGGCACTGCCTTATATAATTATAGTATGAGTATTTAGAGGTAGCATCATGTGATGCTACTGAATAATAATAAGTAAATTAACATTATACAACTTGTAATAAAGAGGTAATGGGTGCTCCATTACATATGGCCTTGCATGCCTCCTTGTAAGGTGGATAGGTATGGCCACTAACTGTCCTGAGATTAGCCCATGATGTTGCATTGGTCACAACTGTCAGGAGCATCTAAAGGTAAAATCTTTACCCCTGTTTGGGTCAAGCAAAGTATATCCTTCCAACAGCTATTCCTCTTTGCCTCTCCTTTCAAGTCCTTTTAGAAGCATTATAGACAAACTTGGTTGGAAAATTCTGATAGGTGGTGTCATTGTTAGGGAATGGGAATTTGGCATTTGCTTCAAAACAAGGAGTGAGTGCAGTCTTGTCTGCATTGGGCCAGGCAGCTACCATTTTGAAAGGTCTATTATTCTAAAAGTAGACCTCATGTTGGCCTTCCATATGCACAGTCAAGTGGTACACTAAAGGATATTCCCCATACATGTTATCTTCAAAAATGTGCCAGCAAGATTCAGCTGCAGAAATGTATCTGGTATCTAGGTGTTCCTTGATTCCATCCCTCTAGTCCCTCTGTTCTCTAGAATATCCCAAAGTTGTCCTATCATGGCCTTTGTAGATTGGAACATAGAAGGGAGTTTAGAGGAACATTCAACCTGAAGTTCCTAGATGAAGCAGTAGAGGTGGGGGACCAGATTTATGCCACCACCTTACATTTACTGCCCTCTACTGCAGAGATTTGAGCAAGCCAGACCACACCAGTGGCTGGCTCAGGCATTTGTGCTCCAGAAGCAAGTTGAGTGAGGCCTTGGAGAACAGATCCTCAAATGCATGGATGGTGCTAACTTGGAACTCCTATGGCGCAAAGTTAGCACCATCCATGCATTTGAGGATCTGTTCTCCAAGGCCTCACTCAACTTGCTTCTGGAGCACAAGCAGTGGAACCATGCCATTGAACTATTGCCAGACTCCACACTCTCCAGCTGTAAGGTCTACCCACTAGCACCTAGGGAGCAGGATGAACTCAATGCCTTTCTGCAAGAGAACCTAGACTTTGGTCACATTTTAGCCCCTTAAGATCTCCAATGGCTTCTCTGGTCTTCCTCATTAAGAAGAAAGATGGCTTGCTCCAACTGGTCCAGGACTACCAGGTTTTCAATGCCATAACCATGAAGAACTGCTACCCCCTCCCCCTCATTTCCAAGCTCATCAACAATTTCTGGAGTGCACAGTACTGCACTAAACTGGATGTTCAGTGGAGCTACAACAACATGCACATTCAGGAGGAAGACAAGTGAAAGGCCACCTTCTGTACCAATCAGGAATGGTTCAAACCTCTTGTCATGTTCTTTGGACTCACCGATAGCCCAGCCACCTTCCAGATGATGATGAACAACATCTTCCAAGACCTCATTGCTGAGGGAAATTTGTAGTGTGCATATAGCTCAACAACATCCTCATCAACACCAAGATGCTGGAAGAGCACCACTGTATCATGTGCCTTGTCTTGGAATGTCTCTGCTAGCACCAGCTATACCTCAAATTAGAGAAGTGCAAGTTTGAACAGACCCAGATTGAGTATCTGGACCTGGTCATGTCACACAGAATGGTGGAGATGGATCCAGTGAAGGTAGTGGGTGATGTGGAATGGCCAGAGCCCAACAATAAAAAGGAGGTGCAGGACTTCCTAGGCTTTGCAAACTTCTACTAGAGGTTCATCCAGGACTTTTTGCATCACATCCACCTGCTATTTGACCTCACTGGGAAGGATGTTCCATGGAGCTGGAGGTCTCTGGAACAGACAGCTTTCAGTGCTCTCAAGCACACAGTTACCTCTGGACCCATTCTCCTCTTTCCAGACAACAACTCTTCCTTCTGAGTCAAAGACAATAGCTCCAACTTTGCCACTGGGGCAGTTCTCTTGAAATAGTCCTTGGAAGATGGGAAGTGGCATTCAGTGGCCTTCTACTCTAAGAGCCTGAATGCAGTGGAGCATAACTACAAGATCCATGACAAGGTGATGCTGGCCAATGGGTGCTGCAAACCTGTACTGTAGAAACATCTGAAAGCTTGACAGCCTCTCCAATGCCTATGTCTCCAATTGGAGCCCACAGTTCATAGTGGACTTCATTAGAGAGTGCTACTGACTACTTGGCATGAAGCTCCACACCTCCACCACCTACTACCCACAGTCCAACAGCCAGACTGAATGCATAAACCAGGAGTTGTAGCAGTACCTCCATCTCTTCTGCAATAAACACCAGGATGATTGGGATGAACTCCTCCTCAATGCAGAGTTCCAGTACAACAACCAGGTCCATATGTCCACTCAAGTCTCCCCCTTCTTCCTTGACACTGGACAGCACCTGCACATGGGTTTTGAACCCTGGGCCCAGCCCTTGGAAAATGAAGCAGTAAACAAGTTTGTGGACCAAATGAGGAAGTCACAGGAGGAGGCTTGGGCAGCTCTTGCAAAGGCAAAGGATGACATGGTGCAATACTATGACTGCAGAAGGACCCCAACACCAAAATACTAGCCCAGAGATTGAGTCTACTTGGATGCCTCCAATATTACAACTACCTGACCATTGAAAAAGCTCTCACACCACTAGCTGGGACCTTTTACAGTCAAACAACAGGTAGGGCCCATAGCTTATCAACTCCAGCTCTCCACAGGAATATGCCAGCTCCATTTGGTGTTCAATGTAGTCAAGTTGTCTCCAGCCCCAAAGGACCCCATCCCAGGGCAATGGCTGCCACTCCTGCCACTTCTAGTGGTGTTTGACAACAATGAAGAGTATGAGGTGGAGGAGATCCTGCATAGTCATCTATTCTGGCAGCAGCTACAGTACAAGGTGAAGTGGAAAGGTTACAGAATTGAGGACATCTACTGGGAACCATGGGAGAACATGCATGCCCTAGAGCTTATCAGAGAGTTCCATTGGAAGTACCCAGATGCACCATGTGCCATTTGAAGAGTCTGTCCCATCTCCCCAGTGGACTAGGCAATCCAGAACTTTTTCTACCCTTCATGTCAGAATGCCACATGCCAGAGAGGGGGTGATGTCAGGGGACTTCAAGGGGACTTCCATTTTTGACCTCCATAGCTTGTTCCAACACCTCCACAGCTTGCCCGACATCTCTGAGGCTTGCTCAAGACCTCTAGAGATCTCCAGAGACCCACAGGACTTTCTGTATTACCTCATTGATCACTTCCCTAGGGTTAGGAGTAGCTCCAGTCTTCTGTACAGCTGTTCCCATGCCTCTGCCATCTGCTGATGCATTGCACCAAGCAGCAGAGATCCTTAGACTTGTTCTCTTTGGATTCCTCTCTGCTAGGTGATTAGTTACTGTTGTATCATCATCTACTTGCTAATATACTTTGCATTCCCCTCTGCTAGCTGTGTGACTTAGATCTGCCACTCCAGAAGTTGCCTTTACAAAGGGGCATAAAGGCAGCTAAGAGGCAGGCAAGGGGTGAGCACAGCAAGCCAAGCATGAGTAGCAATGCTGGGGTTCTTACAGTCTGATCAATGGATAAACCTGGTGAACACTGTTATTGTTCAGTCTGAGGATATTCTATCCTGCAGACCATCCTATATACTACATTGTTAGGAATAATGACCAACATAACTACTGCATCTGTTGGCAGTATGTATGGAAGCCAGGCTAACAATTAATCTATACTGAATAAGGTCCAAGCATGTTATTCATGGAAGGCAACTAATGGGGATAGTGATAAGACCCAACTGTTGCTGGGCACCATTACTGACATTTCAGACTATCTTATCTAGGCAGCCACATGATGTGGACACAATACAAGTATGTACAAGACATGCAACTTCATCATGTGGGATCTAGCCCCAAGGTATAGAACAATGTAGCCATTGCATGGGATCCTAGTAACCACAAGACTTCTGAATCACAAGCCTCATCATTTGGAATTTAGCCTTTGAATCTAGAACAATAAAGTTGAGACCTTTCCCTAGCAACAATTGCTAGCAACTTTACCTAGAAATAACAATACTTTTTCTCAAAAACAGATATATTAAAGGCTATGTGACTACTTACTTATCATTTCTCTTGTCTTGCTTATAAACAGACCTGAATGGCATCTACTCTCCAGATATTGACATTAAGTATGCTCTTTTTTTGTTACTGACATTTATTATCCATCTTGTTGACATTATGTACAAATACTTGGTTACTATACTGACATCCAGTATGTATCATGGACACTTTGGCAAATGCTGATGCTGGTGGTGACTATATTTCCTTTCTAAATACTATACCTACAAAACAGTATAAATACTGCCTGTACATAGAAACAAAAAGACAACAACAAGTGTATTTTTCTCCTTAGTAGCTCTCAGCTTACCAGCTTCAGACTTCTTTTCTTTTGTCTATTCTTGTCATTGTTAATGGCTTAGCAACAAGCCACCAGTGACCTCAGACTTGATTTAGCATGGGTACCAATTGCAAGTACTCTTTAGTGTCTTTGTCTCAGCAATGCTAGCAACTATGGCTAGCAACTAGTTTGCATTTGTCTTCCAGTTTTTACCAACATCACTGTTCCCATCACCTTCCTGTTGCCAGGTTCTTATCAACCTTTGCAAACTATTTTTGTCCTCTCCTTTTGTCCATTCTCCCTGTCCTTAGTAAATTTGCTTCCACTCTATCCCTAACAACACTTTTACTTCCTACTACTTAGTCCCTCTTTCTTAGTGAATTTGCCTACACTCCTCTTAGTGACTCTTTTGTCTTCATCCCTTTCTCTCCTTATTACTTAGCAACTTAGCAATTTTTCATAACAGTTCAACAACCTAGGCTAGCAATAGCAGCCTTTCCTACTTGCACTTTTACTTCATTCCCTGACCATTTTAGCACTCTAGGTTTCTGGGACATTTACTGATTTGCCCCCACTATTTCCTATTGCCAGCTACCCATCTGGTTGCCAGTGTTTAGTATTCTTTTGTTTTTCTGCACAGCAGCTAGGCAGCATAGGAGCACATTAGTGTGGGCACCCCTAGCCCTGACCAACCCAGCTTACCTCTCACCAGTGCATTACTATGCCTACTCTGGCCCTTCCAGAACAGTCTGGTAACTACTCCTCCTTCTTGGCTCCAACCTCCTGTTCCAGCTCCACCTTCTCTGAAGCAACAACAAGTTGAAGCCTACATTCAACAGCACAATGAAGTCCCCTGTTCCCTCCACATCTCCCCCACAGAATTCACAAGATGCACTCATGCCCTCCTTCTCAGCCTTAGGTACCATAACACCTCCAGAACCCCAGAAGTATGGGCAGACTGCCTTCTCAACTTCTATAAATGCTATCAGCAGGGCACCCTCCCCAAAAATACACAAGGTACTCTGGGAATTGATGCAAACCTTGAAAATGAACTCTGTGCCCTGGTCAAAGAAATCCACACTAGCCCAAACCCTTGCTAATTCAAGCACCCACTATATCCAGCCTGCTCCTTTCATGCACAATAAGAGGAACCCATCAAAGTGCAAAACAAAGCCCCAGCCCCCATTCCATGCCAGCAGGAAGAGCTCAATGCTGCATCCAACATTTTGAAGTCCTTCAACCCCATCCAAGGACTCTTTGACCAATCTGCTGCTCACACTCTGGCTCTTTCCACATGCTCTCAAGCAAACTCTATACCCAGTGCCTTCCATACCTGGGATCAGTCCACCAAGCCCAAGCCCCACACTCAGAGACCCCTCCAGCTTCTCCCTCCCAACAATGACTTTGTTTCCAACTACACCCTCTTATACATTGACAAGCCTGAAAACCCTGGCAGAGAACCTGTCCCTTGCAACAGAGTTCCAAAATCTCTCTAGAACAGACCTCCACACATTGATTTCTGTGCCCCTCATGGTAATGCTCCTCTAAAGACACCCCCACCCCACCAAAACATTCCAGCTCCACCATGTCAATGCATAGGCTCTGAAATTCCTCAGCCCCCTTTCTCTGTTGAAGCTGATTAGCTTCAAATGGCGAACACTTGAGTTTCTTGGGGTTCTGTACAAGTACCATGTTGAGTACTTTGAAAAAATGTAACTAGGTTACATCTTGAGGTCTTATGTGTCATGACCCATCTCCAGACCTCCCTCATTCTGAACAACTCCAATAGCCCAAAGCAAATGCCAGCCCCCCCCCCCCCTCAAACCCCTATGGCCTCCATCCACCCCTAGCACTTGCTATGGCAAACCCTGATTCTTCTCCAGCAAACTCCAGTGCTTCTCCCAGTAGGCTCTGTCACTTTCCCCACTCACACCAGAGACCTGAGTGATTCCAACACTTCTCCCAGCCCCTAGCATATATCACACATCAAGGATCCACATCAAGGTATTGCCATGACCTGCCCACCAGATCAGACCTGATACATATTGGGCCCATGCTGCCCTGATAAGCCCCACTATTAGACCTGCAGTTTTGGATGAGATCCCTTGACAGTATTTAAGTCATAGAGTAATATCAGGTTACTATAGTCTTGATATTACCTATGTTAGTACCCATTTTGTCTTGTTGTTCTGAATCTCTGTCTTCATATAGTCTCAATCTCATCTTGTTGTTGTCTCATTCTTCATCTCATCTCATTCTTGTCTCATTCTCATCTTGTCTTGTCTTGTCTTGTCTTGTCTCATCTATTTTCTCTTCTGTCTCTATCTGTTCCTATAGCCTGTCACAACCCACTCCCTAGACTCCCGACCTTGTTCCTAACCTGCTTGCTCCCCCAAGCCCTTCACAATGCCCCACCAAATGCCTCTGACTCACTGCCCTAGTTCACTTGACCTGCTCTGGAGCATCACAACAACTCTGGAGTGGCCTGTGTCCCTAGCGTTGATCCCATCAGAATATCACTGTGGCCCACCCCTTAATTGTACCTGACACCCATTAACTCCGCACAGCTGCGTCAAGCCCCACTGCCATACCCACTGTCCTCTGGAGCTATTCAGTAGTCAGTATATAAGTTGTATAGTAGCTCCTCATACTCTAGTCTTGATATTACATTAACTGGTTACTTGTGTCTCATGTTTCTTTCTGTCTCTATTTCTATTTCCAGCCTCAAATCTATCTCTTTTCTCAGTCTCATCTCATCTTGCCTCTGTCTCATCTTGATTGTCTCTATTTCCTTTGTTTCTCTAAGTTCCTTTCAACTCCGATGTCAGTATGAACTCTGCACGCATGCTACAACCCCCAAACATTCTTACGACAACTCCAGAGCTCACTCCACACTCAGCCCTGGAACCCATCAAGTCTTGATTGACTCCTCACTCAACTCTGGCTCTGCCCCCATCACTTGCAAAGCCTCCACATACCCCACAATCTATTTGTGTGCCTCCAAACTTGTACCTGATGCCCACTCAAGCCAATGTCTAATATACTTGGTCTTAGACTTCCCTGGACCACTCTGGACTTACTTGGATCACTCCCCTTAGCTTCTCCTTGCAAGCCCCTACACTTCACGCAAACCCTGGAGTGCTAGGTTATAAGCACAGGACCTCATGTCCACCTAGTAGGGACTTGCCCAGTATAGCTGAGCCCTTGTAGTCAGTGGAACCTGACATAGCTCTGCATAACTGCTGAGGCCCTGTTCTGAGCTAATTCCCAGGTCCAACCATTCTGTACCTGATCTGCTCTTAGCCCCCAGCCCCACTTCATTCACTTGCATGATCCCAATGCCCCTGTCTACTTGATAACCACCCTGGAACTTTGTATCTTACACTCCAGCACTTGCTGTCAGGACCCATACCATTTCCTCCTTCCCTTCACCATTATCCATCCTCAGATTCTACACAGTCCCTCTCTAGATCTCAGCCACACCCCCAGATCTCAACCACAGTTCTATTTCAGCCACACCCAGGTTTTATCCACCCCTAGAACTGCTTTTCCTGTTCCAGATCATTTCCACAGGCCCAGATCACTTCCACCTGTTCTAAATCACTTGCAAGATTGCTTCTCTTGTTCCAAATCACTTCCTGCTATGACTTAGATCACTTCCACCTGACTCAGATTACTTCCACCTGACTTAGATCACTTCTACTTGACTTAGATCACTTCCACATGTGTTAGATCACTCCTATCTGACTTAAATCACTTCCAGCTTCCCCTTACAGTAGTGTCCTGCAGCTATATAAGGTCCCCTAGTCTGCAGCTATACTCCAGTCTTGAAATTACCTATTGTGTCTGCTTTTTACTTGTGTTCATCCCCCTGTCTCTTCCTCTTCAATCTATCAGTTTCCAGGTTTATCTTCCCCAGTTCTCTTATATCTCACCTCAACTACATACTTGTTGGCTATCAAGTCTACCCAGGTGGTTCTTCTGCTCTGTAGGAGCCCTCCTATGGTCAAGAAATCCTGACACAGATCCTGGATTGATGTGTTGGAGATTGTAAGGGCAACCCCTGGAGGCTGTAGCTCAATCACACAACTGGCAAAGGGAAATCCAAAGTCTATTCAGTACTGTACAGTGTCTACTGAGATAACTACTCACCTGGCAAAGGGAAATCCAAAGAGAACAAGTCTGGGGATTCTCTAGGCCAGGTGTGACA
The DNA here is from genome assembly GCA_018296165.2 of Termitomyces sp. T153. NCBI lineage: Eukaryota > Fungi > Basidiomycota > Agaricomycetes > Agaricales > Lyophyllaceae > Termitomyces > Termitomyces sp. T153. The sequence continues at coordinate 763,576 of JACKQL020000021.1, read as the reverse complement.
ATTCAGAGGCTTCAGAAGCATGAGAAACAACTGTACAGTATGACAGAGAAAAAAGACAAAAGTGATGTGTCAGCAATTGATCAGTAGTTACATAAGCTGGTGGCAGTGTCAAAGGGGCCAGACTTGTCTGAGCAGTCACTTGATGAGTACATTGACTCTTTTTGCACCTTAGTTGAACAGGCTGGATGTTTAGACAGTCTGCAACTTTGCCTAACCTTCTGTGATGGACTTCACCCCTCTCTTATGGACCACATCAACAGTATGGCAGAGGACTGCCTAGATGATGAGCATGTCTATACCTGGTACAAGGTGGCATGTGAGCAGTGGCAGCTCATGGAACTGCAACATGAGTTGTGGTGGATGCAATCCTCAACCTTTCCTTTCTCTTGTGGAGGGTTCACCCCCTGAGCTCCCCCTTCCACACCTGTGCTAGTGTCCCCACAAGCAGGTGCAGCTCCTCCCTTCACACTTCACATTGCCCCCTTGCACTCCCTACTCCAAGGAGTCCCAATGGATGTCAATGCCTCTTGATAGCAGTCCTCTACTCCTCTGTTGTGTTGATGCTGTGGGAAGGCTGGTCACCTTGCCTGCTACTGTCCCCAAGGACTAGAAGTCTGCTACCTGTCAGCATCAGAGCAAAAAGAGCTGCTCATCCAAATCCTTGCAGCCTAGGATGCAATGGGAACCCCCTCTCCACACCTATAGCTGTCTACTCTGATGAAGTAGCCAATGTAGTGGAGGAGGTTCCTACAGAGTCTGAGGATTTTTAACAGGGCAATGGATGAACTGTATGCCCCCGTTGCCTAGTTCTAATTGTTTTGCCTTGCTGTTTGTAGAATCAAATACATCTGTTGCCATTGTTGATACTACACCCAAAATAATAAGCCCCTCTTTAAATGCATGAGAATGCCATCTTCCCCATTGTTACATTGTTGCTTGCACTCCTTCAACCAACTCCCTGGAGCTACAGGTAGAAATTGAGACAACAGACACCTAGCAGACCTGAAGTGTGGTTGCCCTGCTTGACAGTGGGGTAACAGGCCTCTTCCTCAACACAGACTATATGCAACACCACCTCACCACTCACCCCCTTTCCCATCTTATCTCTGTGTACAATGTTGATAGCATGCTCAATGAAGCTGGCTCTATTCCCTCCATAGTGGACCTGGTCCTCCACTACAAAGACCACTCAGAGCAAGCCACTTTTGCTGTCACTAGTTTGGGAAAGCAAGACATGATCTTGGGGTTCATCTGGCTACATGAGCACAACCCAGAGATTGACTGAACTAAGAGTGAGGTGAAGATGAGTCATTGCTCCCGTCACTGCACTACCTGTGCAGAAAAAGCCCATAAGGAGCAGAGAGCCAAAGTTTGTGAGTGTGCTGATGTGCATGCTTGTCATGCCAGGCATCTCCCTTATGCTGATCTTGACCTCCTGAGTCCCCCCCTCTGGCATTCCCTTATAGAGAGGCCCTCTACAAGGATGTCCAAGGTGTTGGGTGTAAATCTCCAGAGGGAGAGGGAGGTGAAGGAGAATGGACCAGTACTCCAGATGCAGAGTCTCCAGATGAAACTATAGAGGTGGGTGATGGGTCATATGCTACAACCCTCTGCTCCCCTCCTACAGTGGTAGAGATTTGGACCAGTCAGACTACTTCTCAATGTCTGGCTGAGGCATTTGCAGCAAATTCACAGCCCAAGCCTTCCTGGAGCACCATTCCCAATCACCTCTATGACTTTGAGGATGTATTCTCCAAGGCCTCCTTTAATTCACTTCCAGAGTGCAAGCAGTGAGATCATGCAATTGAGCTGATACCAGATGCTGAGTCCTCCAGCTGCAAAGTCTATCTGCTTGCACCCTGTGAGCATAATGAGCTAGATGCTTTCCTGCAAGAGAATCTTAGCTCAGGACAAATACAACCATCCAAGTCTCCAATGGCCTTCTTAGTATTCTTTATTAAGAAGAAGGATGGGTCTCTTTATCTGGTTCACAATTATCATATGATTATTGTGTCCTGAATGTGATGACAGTGAAGAACCACTATCTTTTGCTGCTCATCTCAGAACTTGTCAACAACCTTCAAGGTGCATGCTACTTCATGAAGTTGGACGTTTGTTGGGGCTACAACAATGTATGCATCAAAGAAGGGGATAAGTGGAAGGCAGCATTCCAAACTAATCATGAACTCTTTGAACCTCTGGTGATGTTCTTTGGTCTCACCAATAGCCCAGCCGCCTTCCAGACTATGATGAATGACATTTTCTGTGATCTGATTGCAGAAGGTATTGTCTGCATATATCTTGATGATATCCTCATCTACACAAAAACTCTGGAGGAGCATTGCCAGGTCATGCACATTATCTTGGAATGCCTCCACCAACACCAGCTCTATTTAAAGCCTGAGAAGTGTGAATTTGAACAGACTAAGGTGGAGTACCTGGATTTGTTCATTTTGCATGGAGTGGCCAAGATGGACCCCATTAAAGTTGCAGGTGTAGCAAAGTGGTGGCCTGAGCCAAGAAACAAGAAGAAAGTTCAGGCCTTTCTTGAGTTTGTTAATTTCTATCAGAGGTTCATATAGGATTTCTCCCACCATGCATGTCCCCTCTTCAACCTCACAGTTAATGATACAGCATGGCAGTGGGAGCCCACACAGCAAGCTGCCTTTGATGCCCTCAAGCAAGCTGTGACCTCAAAGCCAGTCCTCCTGTTCTCTAATGATGACTCTCCATTCTATGTGGAAGCAGATAGCTCAGACTTTGCTACAGGGGCAGTCCTCTCTCAGCAGTCAAAGGAGGATGGCAAATGGCATCCAGTAGCCTTCTACTTCAAAAGCCTTGATGCAGTGGAATGGAACTATGTGATCCATGACAAGGCAATGCTGGCAATTATTCAGTCCATTGAAGAATGGCAGCATTTCCTCAAGGGAGCACAGCATAAGTTTGAAGTCTGGACAGACCATAAGAACCTGGAGTACTTCCGTTCCACTAAGAAACTCAATTGATGTCAAGCTCTGTAGTCTCTGTATCTGGCCAACTTTGACTTCCCACTGCACTGCAAACCAGAGCAAAGCATGGGCAAACCAGATGCACTGTTTAGGTGCACTGACCATGGCATAGGAGCAGGAGATAATGACAACATTGTCCTCCTCAAGCCTGAGCTCTTCGCCATCCATGTGCTAGAAGGGATTGCAGTTCAAGGGGATGAGGCAAACATCCTTAGGGACATTTAAAGAGAGAACAGGGAGGGTGCATAGGAGGATGCAGTTGCTCAGGCTGTGCAGGCCCTACAAGCTTGATGGGCAAGTGGAGTCGAGTCAGTGCATGCAGATGAGTGGGGTCTTTAGCATGGGCTTTTGACCTTTAGAAGACACATTTATGTGCTTAACATTCCAGAACTTTGCCAGTGCATTGTAGAACAACATCACAACTCTTGAGTAGCTGGACATCCCATAAGATGGAAGACACTGGAGTTGATATTCCAGAACTATTAGTGGCCACAGATCTCCCAATATCTAGGCACCTACGCTAGCACCTGCAACCTCTGTCTCTGCACCAAGCCATGCCACCAAGCACACATGGGCCAGCTCCACCCACTCTCTATTCCAGCTGCTTGCTGGAGTGTTGCATCAGTGGATTTGATTGTGGAACTTCCAGATGCTCATGGGTACAATGCTGTGATGGTAGTGGTGGACCTCTATGACAAACTGGCTCACTTCATACCTACCCACACCACATGCTCTGCCTTGGGAGTGGCCAGTTTGTACCAGAAGAATGTCTAGAAACTCCATAGTCTGTCAGACAGGTATGTCTCTAATCAGGGCCTCCAGTTTGTGGCAGAATTCACTTGAGAATTGTATCACCTGCTAGGAGTGAAGCTCCATACCACCATGGCCTATCACCCTCAGTCAGACAGGCAGACAGAACATGTTAACCAGGAACTGGAACAGTATTTCTGCTTGTTTTGTAATGAGAGGCAGGATGACTGGGATGAGCTGCTGCCAGATGTAGAATTCCAATACAACAACCACATCCACTCTTCCATGTAGATGACTCCATTCTTCCAAGACACTGGCAGGCACCCTCACATGCAATTCAAACCTCAGGCATGCCCCTCAGAGAACAACTCTGTTAACAAATTTGTGGATTGGATGAGGAAGGCACAGGAGGAGGCAAAAGCTGCATTGGTGAAGGCCAAAGAAGACATGGCATGGTACTATGATTGCAGACAGACTCCTGCCCCAGGTTACAAGCCTGGAGACCATGTGTACTTGGATAGCTCAGACATTAAAACAGCAAGGCCATCCTAGAAGCTGTCACATTGTCATCTTAGCCCCTTCACAGTGGAGAAGAAGGTAGGGCCTTTGGCATACCAATTTAGACTTCCAGCAGGCCTCTGCCAACTGCATCCAGTCTTTAATGTGGTTAAGTTATTTCCAGCTCTAGAGGATCCAATCCCAGGCCATTGCCCTGACCCACCTCCACTGCCAGTCCTGGTCAAAGATGAGGAGGAGTATGAGGTGGAGGAAATTCTGGACAGCAGAGTATTCTGAAGAAAGTTGCAATTCAAGGTGAAATGGAAGGGATATGACATTGAGGACATCTCTTGAGAACCACAGGCTAATGTTCATGCATCAGGCTTGGTCCAGGACTTTTACCATAGGCATCCAGATGTCCCAAAAGCCATACAAGGCATCTACTCTATTTCACCAGCTGACCAGGCAATTTGTGACTTCTTCTACCCAGTGCATCCAGACACTCCATGCTAGAGGGGAAGTGATGTGAGGGGACATCCCACTTGCTTCCCCTTCTCCTTCTCCAGTTCTTGTCAGATTTACCAACCTATAGTTTTTCTTCATTCTCCTTCCTTTTCCCTATCCATTGGTCCTAGTTTCAGCCCTCAGGCTGCACTGGTTCTCTGTCAATAATCTATAGTATATGCGACGACTCCTGGAAAAGTGGCTGTGCGCTCATTATATGCGATGACGAATCTTAAGAAACTGGGTTCCATCAATCCTTATGTAATGCTTATATAAAATTATGTAAGTTGGCTGGCTTCAAATTTTTGGCCTTTTTCTTTGGTGTGTGGCAAAGATCAATCATTGCACCGAATCACTCTTTCTTTTGACCTCTCTTTCCAATATGAAGCATCAACCATTCTCTCTGCTCTGATACTGTGAGAAGAAGCTTTGTTTGGCCTGATAGACTCTACTGACCCTCTTTTGGAGGTTTTTACACTTAACTGGCCATGTATGCTCTACTTTTTGTCATCTCCAATCACTGATCATAGCTGATAACCAGATTTTCACTATTGCATCCTTCTTTAGACTTTTCCTGAGCATTGAGTAGCTTTCTCTTTTTTCAGGTGGGCTTTCTTTTCTTTGCTTAATTGTCCAATAGCTGATTTTGGTGGTTGTTTCTATATTGAAGCTGAATTGGGCTAGGTGTACTCTTTTTTTGAGTGTAACTTTTAGGGACAAATCATGGCTGAAATCAGACTTCACTACATTCTTCATTAGGCTCCCTTTCTGAGTGTTCAGTAGCTTTGCAGGTATGCTTTTTCTATATTTGTCTGAGAACTAATTCAAGTATTATCCATTTTCTTTTCTAAACAGTTATTGGCTTTCTGCTTTTAAGGTAGATCTCTTTCAAACACCAAATTGCTAATCTCTGTGAATTTCAGCACCTAATGTATATGAGTTGACAGTGTAGTATAGATATTCTCAATAGTTCTGGGACTTGGCATTGAGTTTGAAATACAAGGACCTAACCGAACGAAGTGAGGTTGGGTCTGGGACTTAGCATTAAGTTTGAAATACAAGGACCTAACTGAACAAAGTGAGGTTGGGTCTGGGATGAAGCATTGAGTAGAATATCGAGGACCTAACCGAACGAAGTGAGGTTGGGTCTTGGATGAAGCAAGAGCTACAGGCCCGTGCCGAAGGCATGGGGCGTAGCTCGTCTATATATTATGCGATGACTCCTGGGAATGTGGCTGTGTGGATGACTTTTTGGGATTCTGCTGAAGTAAGCCTGACTAATGCTGACCAATTCTTACATAAGAATTGCCTTTTAAGGGTGAACACCATACAAGTTGGCTGTTTTTGGCTGTTTGAACATATTTTCTTGAAAAAAAAATTATAGTAGACAACTTTAATAAATAAATACTATCTTTTGACCATGTGTCAAAGGTGCCAATTGGTCTGCAGGAGTGAAAAAGGCCAAACATGATTTAGTGGACACTGTTTTTCACGCCTCGCATGTTTTTGGACACAATATGACCAAACAATGGGCATTTCTGAAGTTGTGGAAAGGAGGCCACATGACAAAGTATGTTTGATCACATCTATTGATTGATTGATGTTGATTAACAAGCTTATTAGTAACTCCTTAACCACATTGAGCTATTGATACATCAAATATCTCATCATGCAAGTCAATTCTAATGGTTTTTGACTGTTAAATTGCTTAACAATGGATGTTTCAGGCAACCACCTACTACTCCTGAAAGCCAAAGGCAACAAGCTAGGATTCAAAGGAGACTTGAACAATTACAAATGACAGATCCTGAGGATTGTCGTGCAAATAGAAACAATAGATCTTTGGAACAGATCAATACTGTGGTTGTCCCACCACTTCAATTGGGGCCAGGGGGTATCAATCAATCTATGGGATCTGGGGATATAGGATCTGGGGGATTGAGGCTTAATCACCAATCTATAGCCACCACTGCTGGCTCTTCAGAAAGATCTATTAGGCAGTTAGCACCTGCTGATGATCCATTCTCTATGGTCATTCCTGAAACTGTTTTACCTGAAGGATGGAATGCCCCTTTACAGAATCCCTTACCTAGATTGGTGCCTCCTCTGCCTGCTCCTATACAGAAAAGAGTCAATAGACTCAATCAGCCTATTGCAACTATGGGTATTCCTGAAACTCATCTGCCTGAAGGTTGGAATGCCCCTTTACAGAATGCCTTGCCTAGAATGGTGCCACCTCTGCCTGTATATGAAAGAGTCAATAGGCTGGGACCAGTCAATCAGCCTGCTGTTGCTCAAGCTACTGTGGATATTCCTGAAACCCATCTGCCTGAAGGATGGGATGCCCCTTTACAGAATCCCTTACCTAGATTGGTGCCCCATCTGCCTGCTCCTATACATGGAAGAGTTATAAAAGCTCCTCTACTAGAACCTATGCCCATAATGGTACCACCTCCCCCTCACACACTAGCTCTATTTCAAGAGCAACAAAGGCAGAAACAGAGGCAACAGGAGCAAGCACTAGCAGCCTTGCAAGAGCAACAAAGGCTGAGACATATTGCTCTAGCTGAAGAGCAGAAGAGGCAGCAAGAGGAGGCACTAGCAGTGCTGCAAGAGCAACAAAGACTCAGACAAATGGCTATAGCTGAGGAGCAGGAGAGGCAACAACAAGCATTGGCTATTCTGAGCCAGGAGAGAGAAAGAGAGAAAGAAGAGCAATTTATACCAGAAGTTAGTTTAAGACAGATTTAAATGCTACTTTAACTAATAAAGTTGAACAGCATATAGATTTGAATCCTGAACATAGGCCTTTGAATGCAGCTATGGCTGAAAGGATTTTACAAGGCTGGCAACAGCAACATGAAGCTGATCTGAAAGAGGATTTCAATGATTTAGGTCCTCAGAATGATATACCTTCTGAGGATGACTTGGAATATGTTGATCCTGCTAGACATCAAGCACCAGAGCAATTGGATCCTCCCCTTGATAATCCATTGGGTCCTCAGGATGAACTACCTTGAGATGATGACTTGGAATATGCTGATCCTGCTGGACATCAACCAGCAGAGCAAATGGATCCTCCCCTTCATATGCCATTGGGTCCTCAGGATGACATACCTTCTGATGATGACTTGGAATATGTTGATCCTGCTGGACATCAACCAGCAGAGCAAATGGATCCTCCCCTTGATGTGCCATTGGGTCCTCAGGATGACATCCCTTCTGATGATGACTTGGATCATGTTGATCCTGTTCAACAGAGACCTGCAGAAGACTTGGACCCTGCTCCACCCAACCATCCAGCAGGACTACAAAATCCTGCTGAACAGCGTCCCCTTGAGCTTCCTATTCCACTACAGCTTGGTCCTATTCAGCCTGTTCCAAGAGGAAGGCAACCTTACTTGATTGAATACCCTCCACACTATCTTGGTCCTATGACTGTCATATGTCCACACTGCCAAGCTTTACATTTTGATGCTGAAAAGCTCACCAAGTCTACTAGAAACAGCCCAAAGCTTGGCATGTGTTGCTTACAAGGCCAAGTAAATTTGCCCAGGCTTCGAGATGCTCCAGCAGATTTATTGAACCTGCTCCATGGGCATCATCCTCTCTCTGACACTTTTAAAACATCAATCCATCAATAGAATGCAGCCTTTGCATTCACATCTCTGGGAGTCAAAATTGATCATGCCACTACCAATGCTCCTGGACCATACAGCTTCAAGATTAATGGAGAACTACATCATTTGACAGGTGCCTTGCTTCCTATTGAAGGCAATCTGCCTGTATATGCACAGCTCTACTTTTATGACCATAATTAGCAATTGGCTTTTCGTCAACAGAACAATTCCAGGCTGGACCCTCAGATAATGGCCTCTTTGCAGGATATGCTTGCTAGAGTCAATCCCTTCATTGACCTATACAAGCAGGCCAGGCAGATTATGGGAGAAGTTCCAGAAGGCCAACCACAAAGGCTTTCTGTCAAGCTTACAGCTGATTTTGGAGATCCTCAACACTACAATGACCCCAATGAACAGGAGGGTGTTGCAGCTGTAATTCCTGAAGATGGCTCAGAGGAGCAATCAAATCATCGTGATATAGTCTTGCACTTGCATGGAGGGGAATTGAAGCAGATCAGCCATCTACATCCATATTACACTCCATTGCACTACACAATCATCTTTTCCACTGGAGAGCCTGGATACCACATTAACATTCTTGCCAGACATGGACCACAAGGGCAACAAAGGACAAATAAGGTCTCTGAAACCTCATATTATGCATATAGGCTTCAACAAAGAACTCTGGAATTTAATGCTGCTTTACTCTGGAGTGGGAGGCTATTTCAGCAATATGTTGTTGATGCATGGGCTTCAACTGAGCAAACAAAGTTGAATTGGGTTTGGCACAATCAGAAGAAGATCAGAGCTGAAGTCTATCAGGGAGTGGTGGATGCTGCTGCTGGAGATGAAGAAGTCACCCCACAGAGCCGTCTTGTCATTCTTCCTTCCTCTCATACTGGAAGTGAACAACAAATGCAGCAATTATTCCAGGACTCTATGGCTATTTACAGGCATTTTGGAAAACCTGATCTCTTCTTGACTATGACTGCCAATCCAAAGTGGTCAGAAATTGAAGAAGCTCTCTTGAAGGAACCTGCAGTCAATGGGAAGAAGCAAACAGCTGCTGATCGACCTGATATTGTTGCTAGAGTTTTTGAACTCAAGAAGAATGCTGTGGTGAAGGAGATCAAGGAAGGTCTCTTTGGCAGCTGTGTGGCTTATGTTCATACCATTGAATTCCAAAAGAGAGGACTTCCACATATGCACATCTTGATCTTTTTCCATTGCCATCACAGGATCAAGGATGCACCTGATGTGGATTCCATTGTCTCTGCCCAAATTCCAGATCTAGTCACTCAGCCTCAATTGTATCAGGTATTGGCTTTGTTGGAATCCTAGATTCAGTTACTTATCTTTGTTGTCAGGTTGTTACTACCAACATGGTTCATGGTCCATGTGGAGCTGCCAAACCCAATGCTAAGTGCATGGTAGATGGCAAATGTTCCAAGAAATACCCAAAGGAGTTCCAAGAGGCTACTCAGTATGGAGATAATGGCTATCCTCAATATGCCAGGCCTGACAATGGACACTTCTTTGAAAAGAATGGTCATCATTATGACAATCATAATGTTGTGCCATATGACCCTTATCTCTCAGCCAAGTACAAATGTCACATCAATGTGGAGGTCTGTGCTTCAGTGGAAGCCATCAAATACATTCACAAGTACATCTACAAAGGCCATGATAGGACCACTTTGGAGATTGCTGGAGAGCAGAGGGATGAAATCAAGGAACACTTGGATGCCAGATACATTTCTGCAGCTGAATCATGCTGGCACATCTTTGAATTCAACATGCATGTAGAGCATCCTCCTGTATATTGATTACCTGTGCATTTGGAGGGCCAACATGAAGTCTACTTTCAGGATAATGAACCTTTGGAGATGGTAGCTGCTAGGCCTAATGCAAACAAGACTGCACTCACTGCTTGGTTTGAAGCCAATGCCAAATTCCCTGATAACAACACCACTTATCAGAACTTTCCAACCAAGTTTGTCTATGAAGCTTCCAAAAGGACCTGGAAGGAGAGGCAGAGAGGAACAGCTATTGGAAGGATGTACTTTGCTTCACCAAAACAGGGAGAAAGGTTCTACCTCAGGATGCTCCTGACAGTTGTGACCAATGCAACATCATGGGCTGATCTCAGGACAGTCAATGGCCACACCTATCCTACTTACAAGGAGGCATGCAAGGTCCTTGGTCTTCTAAAAGATGATGCAGAATGGAGGCAATGACTTGCTGAAGCTGCTCCAATTCTACTGTGCTCCTATCACTCCAGAGTCTCTATGGGACAAATTCAAGCACTCCATTTGTGATGATCTTCAACACAAATTGGAGAATATCCAGCAGTACAGGGACAGAGTCTTTACTGATGAAGATGTCTATGACTATGGTCTTTATCTGATCAATGACAATTTGAAGAATTTTGGCAAGACTCTTCAAGACTTTCCCAATATGCCAGAACCTCAACAAGTTTGGAATGTGATTCCAGGCAAGTTGGACATTGTATAAAGAGTTGACATTGATACTGATCAAATAATTTCAGGAAATAGGCTTTTGCAAGAAGAAACAGATTATGATGTTGAGGAGTTGAAGAGAAGGGTGGATGAAAACAAGGCCAGGTTTAATGGTGAACAACTGGGGGCCTTTAATGAAGTTATGGACTCTGTGGACAGCAAGTTGGGCAAGATGATATTCATTCACAGTGCAGGTGGATGTGGCAAAACATTTGTCTGCAACACTTTGGCTTCTGCTGTTTGGTCCAATGGAGATGTGGCATTATGTGTAGCATCATCTGGGATTGCTGCCTTATTGCTGGAGGGTGGTAGAACTGCACATTCAAGGTTCAAAATCCCCATTCCTGCTCTGGATACATCCATTGCCAATATCAAAAGAGGAACTCAGTTATCTCAACTCTTACTCCAGACCAAGGTTGTTATTTGGGATGAAGTCCCAATGCAACACAAAAATGCCATTGACTCTGTGGATTGAGGGTTCAGAGACATCCTAGAGAAGGATGTTCCTTTTGGTGGAGTGACTGTGGTGTTTGGAGGAGATTTTAGACAAACTCTCCCAGTTATCCAACAAGGACTCAGGCAGCAGATGATTCAAAAGGTGAAGACTTTGGGATCAGATTCAAGTCCACTACTTGCTTCAAAACATGAGATTGGATCAGACTCCTGATAACATTGCTCATGCAGCTTGGTTATTGGATGTTGGTGCTGGAAGAAATCTTGGGCCTGGAGAAACAGTACAACTTCCTGCAACTATGATCTGTGATGACAGTTCTATCAAAGGATTAATCTCTTCCACTTATCCTCATATTAATCACTATCAAGATGATCAAGATGATCAGTATTACCTGGACTGAACCATTCTTTCTGGCAAGAACTCTGATATAGAGGATATCAACTCAGAGGTTCTGCAGAGATATCTAGGAGAAGAGAAGGTTATGCAGGGTGCAGACTCTGTCATGTCTAATGATGGAAATGTTAATGATCTGACATTGTATCCAATGGAATACCTTAACTCTTTGAAAGCCAGTAATTTGCCTTTAGCTAAATTGGGTCTGAAGATTGGTGTTCCTGTCATGCTGCTCAGGAATCTGGATACAACTAAAGGACTTTGCAATGGAACAAGAATGATTGTCACCCACATCAGCACCAGAGTTCTCAGATGTCAGATCATCAGTGGGGATGCCAAGTTTGCAGGATCAATTGTTTTGATTCCAAGAATCAACATGGATGTCTCTGAAGAGGATTTGCCAATTCCATTGCACAGGAGACAATTCCCAGTTTGATTGGCCTTTGCTATGACAATCAACAAGTCTCAGGGTCAATCAGTCAAGCATGTTGGATTGGACCTTCAATCAGGAGTTTTTCACATGGCCAACTTTATGTTGCACTCTCTTGGTGCACATTGGGAGATTGTATCAAAGTCATCTTGGACTCAGAAAACACATCAAGAAAGACTGCAAATATTGTCTATCAGGAAATCCTGAATGGTTTACAAATGTAAGTGTGACTTTGGTTGGATTCAGTCAACAAATTGCTAACTTCTATGAACTTCAGCACCTAATATATATAGTTGGACCATGTAGTATAGATATTCTCAATGGTTTACAAATCAGTGGCAGCATCTCTAATATATACCAGTGGACATTGTAGTATTTCGTTAATAATGTAATATAGATACATGATTGGTTTATACATAAAATCTCAGTGTATTGAATTGTAAGAGAAAAACAATACTTAGTCAACAAAATACAAAGACCTAACCAAATGAAGTGAGGTTGGGTCTGAGACTTAGCATTAAGTTTGAAATACAAGGACATAACCAAACAAAGTGAGGTTGGGTCTGGAATGAAGCATTGAGTAGAATATTGAGGACCTAACCACACAAAGTTAGGTTAGGTCTGGGACTTAGCATTAAGTTGGAAATACAAAGACCTAACCAAACAAAGTGAGGTTGAGTCTGGGACTTAGCATTGACTTTGAAATACAAGGACCTAACCTCACTTTGTTTGGTTAGGTCTGGGATGAAGCATTGAGTAGAATATCAAGGACCTAACCAAATGAAGTGAGGTTGGGTCTGGGATGAAGCATTAAGTTTGAAATACAAGGACCTAACCAAACAAAGTGAGGTTGGGTCTGGAATGAAGCATTGAGTAGAATATTGAGGACCTAACCAAATGAAGTGAGGTTGGGTCTGGAATGAAGCATTGAGTAGAATATCGAGGACCTAACTGAATGAAATGAGGTTTGGTCTGGGATGAAGCAAGAGCTACAGGCCCATGCCAAAGGCACAGGGCATAGCTCATTCAGACAAGTGTGGCCCCTTTGACACTGCCACCAGCTTATGTAACTGCTGATCAATTGCTGACACATCACTTTTATCTTTTTTCTCTATCATACTGTACAGTTGTTTCTCATGCTTTTGAAGCCTCTGAAGTGTCACACCTGGCCTAGGGAATCCCCAGACTTGTTTTCTTTGGATTTCCCTTTGCCAGGTGAGTAGTTATCTCAGTAGACACTGTACAGTACCAAATAAACTTTGGATTTCCCTTTGCCAGTTGTGTGATTGAGCTGCAGCCTCCAGAAGTTGCCCTTATACTGAGGGCTGAAACTAGGACCAATAGATAGGGAAAAGGAAGGAGAATGAAGGAAAACTATAGCAAGGGAAATCTGACAAGAAATGGAGAAGGAGAAGGGGGACCAAGTGGGACATCCCCTGACAGAGATACAGGAGAAACAATGGAAAGAGAGTGCATGTATCTTGTGCAGTTAGCAGGGACACTTCATCAATAGTTGCCCTAGATGCTAGGTGATGGGATGTGCTGTATAGACTATTGACAACAAAGACTGCAATTACTAGTTTATGGAAAACAAGTCAGCAGTTTAGATCTCAAAGATACACTAAATGATGGATCAGACACTAATGTCTTCTCTGCCCTAGCTGCATTCTTCTGCACAATGGTTCTTTCTTCAGATACCCCCCCAGCACACCTCCCCTTGCACTCCTCTCACATCCTCCTCCTCTATAACACCCTCCTCTGTCCCCATTGTTCTTGTTTTTTTATGGCTCCACACCACCAATCTCACATAAACTAGCCCAACCTTACCCTCTGCCTTGACTAGAATAGCCCAACTGACTCTGGACCAGTTGCCTTCAATCTCTCACCCAACTACAAGGGCCTAGAAAATGCCATGTATGTCTGCCAGACTCCTCCACAGCTCCACTTGAGGTCTGCACAATCTTTCATTATCAATGTCTCACTGGGCAACTCCCCTGCAGTTCTCCCCGCCCTTGTCAACAGTGGAGCCTCTAGCACCTTTGTCAACAAGCAGCTCAACCTTCCCCACAACTCCCTCAACAAGCTCCTTGAGCTCCAGCCCTTCCATGGAATCCCTGCCTCAATCAGAATTACTCAGTATCACAACAGCACCCTCATCCTCAACAACAATTTAAGATTTCAGGCCCAGCTCCTTGTCACCCAGCTTCCAAAATCAACCCCAATTGTGCTTGGACTCCCCTGATTGTAGAACATCAACTCTGAAAATTGACTGGAAGGACCTCACCATGCAGTTCCCAGGCCCCAAAGCAAGTCAAGCAGCAGCTATTCTCCTCTGCCTCTAGCCCCCCTTGAGCTCCAATGTTCCTGATCTCAACTCCAGCAGCTTCAGAGCTACCCAAAACCCCACTACCCTCAAAGACAACCCAGAAAGGGAGGAAAGCACATCTCCACCCTAGTCCTCCTTAAACACCCTCATCACATCCAAGTCTACTCCAACCACAACAATCTGCAATACTTCACCACCACCAAGCAACTCAGCCACCAGCAAGCTTGCTGGTCCAAAACCCTCTCCAACTTCACCATCCACTACTGCCCCAATCAACTTGGTCCAAAACCCAACATCCTCACCTTGATGTGTATCCAAAGAAGTCATTTGAGGCTGAGCAGAATGCATTCAATTATTAAGTAGCCATCCCTCCTGAGCATTTGCATGCCATGCTGATTATGAATAAAGAAGGAATCCTCCACCAAATACAAAATGCACCTCTGGACTCCTTCACCCAGCATGACACCCAAAACAACTCTGCTGACAAACCAGCAACTGACCAACCCTTCACACTGTTTCTGGATCACTGACTCCTCCTCTCAAAAGAACAAATCTATGCTCTGGACCACAAGTCCATTTGCCTCAACATACTCTGGCAGCACTACAACCATAAATTCCAGTAACATCCAGGAATTTGTAAGACTCTCCAACTCATATCCTGGATTTACTTTAGGCCAGGAATGAAGGACATTACACAATATGTACAGGCCTGCCAACCATGCCTCCAGGCCAAAGTACCCTGCCACTGCCACTACAGCCTGTTGAAACCTCCACCATTGGCCACCAGCCCTAGTTCTTGATTTCAATGGACCATATTGTCAAGCTCCCCAACTCTGAGGGATTTGACACAATCCTCATTGTTGTTTGCCAACTCAGCAAGCAAGCCCTCTTTATTCCCTGCTCCACCACCCACAATGCTCCAGAGTTCACCATGTTATTCCTTGAACATGTATTCTCCAAGCATGGACTCCTGAAAGACATCATCTCTAACCATGGCCCTCTTTTTGTCTTACAGTTTTGGCAGTCATTATGCAAAGCTCCTAAACTAAAGACCAACCTCTCCATCACCTACTACCTGGAGACCAATGGACAAAGAAAACAAGTAAATCAGACATTGGAACAGTATCTCTGCCTATATATTCATTATTGACACAACAACTGGCATGCAGGACTCCCCCTTGCCAAGTTGACTTACAATAACACCCCTCCCTCTGCCACTGGAGTTTCTCCTTTCTATGCCAACAAGCACTACAGCCCCCAGCTCACACTGTACCTCAAGGATACCCTCTCCCATGTTGCCCACAAAGCTGCTGAGGACCTCTGGTCCCTCCACCAGTTCTCTCCAGAACAAAATCAACACTGCCAACTAAGCCTATTCCAAGCACACTGACATCTGATGTGACCCCACCCCTGACTGGACCCCCAGAACTCAGAACTCTGGCATGGCTTGATCAATGCAACCTCAAGACCCAGAAACCCTCTGTCAAGCTCAACTACAAGTGACTTAGCCCCTTCATAATCCTCCAGAAGGTCTCAATCCATGCCTACAACCTAGACCTACTTCCAGGCCTAAAAGGCCTCCACCCAGTTTTCCACATCTGCTTCCTCAAAGAATATGCTC
This sequence comes from Termitomyces sp. T153, assembly GCA_018296165.2. Taxonomy (NCBI): domain Eukaryota; kingdom Fungi; phylum Basidiomycota; class Agaricomycetes; order Agaricales; family Lyophyllaceae; genus Termitomyces; species Termitomyces sp. T153. Next base: position 747,453 of record JACKQL020000021.1, on the reverse strand, counting down.
TGGACCCCTTCCACAGACAACAACCCAGCCAACTGCCACCCATTGAAGTTGAGGACAAATACCACTACAAAGTAGACCACATCCTCAACTCCTGCATCATCGATGGCCAACCCCACTATCTGGTCCATTGGAAGGGCTATAGACCTGAAGACAACACCTGGGAGCCCCAAAGAAACCTTTCCAATGCCCCCACTGAACTCCAGAACTTCCACAATAACACTCCACCAAGCTCTGGAGCCCCTGGGACTAGCTAGTACAGATGGAATTAGTAGGTGTAACCCCCACCTCTGGATCTACTAGGGATTCAACTCCCACCAAAGACCTCCTGCATGTTTCTTCTCTCCTCTCTTTCATGTGAACTAAAGTTTAACTATTTTCATGCCAGAAACCCAAAGTTAAATTAGTCCAAAATACAGTTGGTCATAGACTATGGTTACAGAATGGTACAACATATCAGCAGGTCCAATGCAAGCAAGACAATGTATGAGTCTGGGCCACCTCACTCTCCTCCAGAACTCTCCCTCCTATCCCCCTGACCAAATTAACTTTCATTTGGGTCACTACTACAGCTAGGATCTCTGGATAACTGGGTAGGGGCTCCCCCACACCCACAGCCATCTCCCACCATGCCCCAGGTTCCACTGTGTTTTGCCTTTAGTGCTCCATTAGCAACTGCCCCATCTGCCCCACCCTTAGACCCAGCTCTGAAAGGAAGTCTCCAGGCATCTGCACCAGTCCATATTAAATAAATGTGAGTGCAGTAGATGCTCTGTCAAGGAGAATCCAGTATTCTCAGATCCAGCCTGCCAGGTCATATCAGTACAGCTGGAGCAAGAAGAAACAAAGACTTACACATGATGCCCCTCCACCTCAAGGCTGCCTTATTTGCAAGCAACTCCTCCCACCTCCTCCCAGCCTCCACCACTGCTAGGGATACACCAGCCTCTGACACTCCATGCACCCTTTCTTCTCCATGCCCCACCCATAACTTCAACTGCTCCAGCCACTCCTCTGCCTCCCTTGCAATCTGTGCCTTCAGCTGGACCAGCCACTCCCTCAACCCCTAAGCCTCCATAGTCTGCTCCATGGCCATCTGCACAGCAATTTCCTGCTTCCACCATGCTATATCCCATTTCTTGCCCACCCTCCAGAGCTCTTTCTTCTGTGCTGCTAACAACCTCATCAAACTCTCCACTTGCTAGCATAGGAGCTGCTCAGCAATGGGAGGCATGGGCTTAGGGATATATGCAGACTGCCCCATCAAAGCCTCCAAGCTAGGAGAGTACACATGGTGCTCCAGAGAACCCACTATGCTCACCTCTACCTAGAGCCTCTTACTAAGCCCAGCCTCAGGAGGGAGGAATGTTCTCCACTTCTCCTTGTCCTGCATGGTGGGTGCCTTCTCCCTGTAACCTCTCTGCAGTGGCCCCACCTGCCCCACCTGCCCCATCAAACCTCTGCCCTCTAACACTCTGCCCTTCCATCCCTCTCCAAGCTGCTCTCTCACCCATGCCTGCTCCTGACCCTACTTTGCAGTCATGCACACCATGCACCACTCCCATAAGACAGGGCACTTCTCATCCCTCATACAACATAGAAGGCACATGGAGGAGTCCCAGGGCAACTCTGCTACTAGCACCTCAAACTCACAGCATTCCTCACACCAAGTGTAGGGAGCACACTGGAGACTGTCTCAGCTGAAACATGGAATGTTACCCCAATGACTTACCAGGGCCTCCACCTGGCACCACTTCAAGGTTGGGGAACCCTGCAGCCACTCAACCACTACAAACCTCTCCAGCATCATTTCTGCTTGTGGAACCTGCTGGGCCTCTGGAACAACCTGCACTATCTCTGGCCCCAGGCTTTGTCTTGACAAACATATCAATAGTGCTGAGGCTGGCTGTGCTGATGATGCTAGAGCCTGGGGAGTACCTGGACAAACCTGCCACCACTACAAATAGCTCTGTCAAAATCAGTAAATTGGCCCTGACATTCACCACCATACTTATGATGTTGATACATTGAGTCAACCCTTCTCTGGTCTTGGCACTAGTCAAATTCCTCTCACTGACCTTTGTATTTGGCCCAAAAGTTGACATGGTTCTCATTCAAAGGGAGTGGGGTCAACAATGATGAAGCTGATGATGATGCAGAGGAAAATATGGAGGCAAAGTTGGAAAGCACCAGAGTATGTTCTAACCCCTTTAATCAGTTAGGAGGGACTTCCTGACAAGTGGCAGCCTTGCTTCAACTTTGTTCCCCATGCTGCTGCCACTGGCTGCAGATTGATCAATATTGCTCTGACTTCAATTTCCATGCCTCCTCCCACCCCCAACTTGTACCCCATGCCTCAAGGGTCTTGATGCAGAAGGAGTTGTGATGGTCACAACCCATCCTCAGGCCTCCAGACCTCCCCCAAGCAAAGCCCACTTCTCCAGGATACTGCCAATGCCTCCTCAACCCACCCCAATCTTTGGCCACCCCTGGCACCTGCCCCAGTAAACTCTGCTGCTTTGTCAGTCAACTCTGCCACTTCCTTAGCTGATTCAAATGCTTCCCTGCTCCCCACTAAGCCCCTGGTTATCCCGAATGCTTTCCTGAACCATGACATACATCACAGGCCCACACCAATGTGTCACTGTAGACTACCAACTAATCAGAACTGACACCTGTTGACCCTGTGTGGCTCTGACAAGCCCCACTGCCAGACCTGCAATCTCCAGAGGAGTTCCCATAGTTAGTACTTAAGTCATAGCATAATATCTGCTACAGTAGTTTTGATATTGCCTACTTACATCTGTGTTTGTTACATTTTGTTTCTGGTTTTGTCTCTGTTTCTTTCTTTTGTCTCATTGCCTCTAATCTCATATCTTTCAATTCCATTTTGTCCTTGTCTCATCTGCCTCAATTTCCTTTCACATTGCATGATTTCCTGTCAACTCTAACTCCATTCCAATCTCTGTACATATCTCTGTTCACACATTTATGGCTCTGTACATTCATATCTAACTCCAGACTTGTCCTACAATTAGCCCTGAAACCCATCAACTCTATCCAATCCCCCATCAAACTTTGGTACTGCTCCCATTGCTTGCATGCCTCTTAATCATCCTACAACCCCAGTATCCACCCCAGACTTGTGGCTGATGAAATCCCCAAGCTTGGCCCTCATTGTACCTTGTCTTAGACTTCCCCAGACTTCCCCAGACTTGCTCAGACTTGCTCAGACCACTTCTCTTAACTCATCCTTGCAAGTATCTGACATCTAGACCTCTCTGGGATGCTAGGGTATAAGTGCAGGATGTCATGTCCACCTAGTAAGGATTTGCCCAGTTAAGCTGAGCCCACATCAGCAAAACCTGACAGGACCTAGGCCCAAATACCTGACCTTCCATAGTCACCACCATGCCATTGTGGAAGGTGAACATATATTTCGATGTTTTGATCATAACTAGTGGCAGTGAACTTCTTTTTAGAAGTTGAGCTTCTTGCTTTTGCAAATGAGGAAATGCTCATTTGACTTTAAAAAAATGTAATGTTTCCATTATGGTTTGCACAGCTTATAGTTCACATCTTGTAAATCAAAACCAGTCAATTGATCTTGTCTATGAAGTATGAAGTAAGGCACTGCCTTATATCATTACAATACAAGTATTTGATAGGTAGCATCATGTGATGTGACCATATAGAATTAATAAGTAAATCAATATTATACAATATGCACTAAGATAGATAACAGATGCTCCATTACAGCCAGGAAGAGTATGTAAAGTTCCATAAACTTTACAGGATCAGTTGGGATAATTCTTTTACCTAGCAACCACTGGATTGCTATATGTTTAACCACCCTTGTAGCTAACCATTGCTTTGTTGAGGTCTTAGGGACCTCAACTTAACTCTGCCAGAACATCAGCACCCTCCTATGGAGGATGTTGCCTGCGTTTGTTCCACTGTCAGTATCAGAGGTGTCTCTGACATCCTCTGGAATTGTTTCAATGAATGCTAACAGTTCTACTGCTCTCATGCTCAGCATGGGCCCAGCTCATGATTGTATAGTGCCATAGGCCCTGTAAGAGTCTTTATCACTACTCCTTAGTAGAGTCACCACCATAGAGGAGTCATGATGATCTTCCATAGTCATTTGGAAGGATCTCAGACCTTCCACTCACAACACTATGAGCACATACAAGGGGATTTCCCCTTTGCTTGCCATCACCACTGCATCTTCAGGCTCTACCTTGGGGTATAGCTGGGTAGAGGGCACTTGAGTGCCCTCAGTTGTGACACATGTCTGACTGCCTAATAGTGGTCAAATGGGAGTAACTGCTGGCATCACACTACTTTCTCTCCCTACACCATGGTGTAACATGGCAAGATCCAACATTTCCTGTGGAGCACTCTGCAGGGCTCTATTGAACTCTGGTTCAGATTGAGGCCCAAAGACCTGACATTCCATGGTTACAACAGTGTCCATTGAAGAAGGTGAACATTCAACCTTTTAACATTCTGATTGCAACTAGTGGCAGTGAACTTCTGTTCAGAAGTTTGGCTTCTGCTTTGCAAATGAATCAATGCTTGTTTGACCTAAACAAATGTAATGTTTCCATTATGGTTTGCACAGCTTACAGCTCACACTCTGTAAGTCAAAACCAGTTGTTGATTCTGTCTACAAAGTATGAAGTAAGGTGCTGCCTTACATAATTACAGTAATTGTACTTATAGGTAGCATCACATGATGCTACCATGTAATAATAATATAATAATCATCAATAAGTATAGTGTCATGACCCATTCCCAGACCTCCAGCCCTCTTCTCCAAACTGCCCTGCCTGGAGTTCCTCCAGACTCACCACAACCCTTGTCCACCCATGGTGCCTGCTCCAGTTCACTCTGACACTTCCACAGCAAACCCTCATGCATCCCCTGTGGGTCCCATCATTTTCCCTTCCCCTCCCAAGCCCACAGGCCCCTCCAACATCTCTCCTGACCCAGGCACATGTCACTAACTTGCCCCCACAACCTACATGACCACTCCAGAACTCTCCGACAACTACAGGGTGGACCATGTTCCTATCAGTCCCCATCAGAATATCACTGTGGCCCACCACCTGATCAGAATTGACACCCATCAACCCTGCATGGCTCCAATAAGCCCTGCTGTTGCACCCTCAATCCCTGGGGGAGGTCCAATATTTAGTATATAAGTCATAGAGTAGCATCTGTTACCTTAGTCTTGATATTACCTGCATGACCTTGGTTACTGTTTCTTCTTTTGTTCTGTGTTTGTTATGTCTCCCAGCCTTCTCTCTGTTTCTATCTCCAGTCTCATATCTCTCTCATTTCCATTTCATTCTTGCCTCTGTCTCATCTCAACTCCATCTTGCCTTGTTTGCCTCAGTTCCTTTATTGTTCCTAGGTTCCTTTCAACTCTGACATCATTACAAACTCCATGCATATGTTATGACCCTCCAAACATTCATAAGTTAACTCCAGACCTTGCCCTACACTTGGCCCCAGAAACCATCACCATTAATTGATCCCCATCAAACTCTGGCTCTGCTCCCATCACTTGCAAAGCCTCTGCTTGCTGCACTGTCTATACATTCACTTACAGACTTGTGCCTGATGTGCCTCTAAACCCAAACTCCACCATACCTGGTCTTAGACTTCCTTGGGCCACTCTGGACTTGCTCAGACTGCTCCCCTTGACTTATCCTTGCAAGTGTCTGAAGTCTGGACCACCCCAGAGCACTAGATTATAAGTGCAGGACATCATGTCCACCTAGTAAGGGCTCACCCAGTTGAGCTGAGCCCCCATGGTCAGTGGAACCTGACATATAGTGATGCACAACTAAGGATGAGTAACAGGTGCTCTGTTACATTGGGACAGCTTTTTGAGCTACTGTACATGATTGGTTTATATATAAAATCTCAGTATTGAATTGCAAGAGAAAAGCAACAGTTAGTGAACAAAATACAAAGACCTAACCAAACAAAGTGAGGTTGAGTCTGGGACTAAGCAAGAGCTGTAGGCACAGACCATAGCTTATCAAGGTGACTCCATGTTTGGAAATGGCCAGTGAATGTTTGGAAATATTAGTAAGCAGTAAATAGGTCACCCAAGTAGCCCTTAAAAATTTAACCCAATATGTTTTATTTTATTTTTGCACTCTTCTTGATGAAAGATATCCCAGAATCAAAGACTGCTTCAAACTGAGGTTTAGATAGATCTTGTTCCAACACTCAGTAGTTTTTCTTCCTGTGCATGGTGCCAATTGAGATTCTTGACCCTCTGTTTGAGTTTTGCATTTTCCTTTTCTGTGAACAGGGCTGCTTTCTTCTTCTCTGACTGTGCAACAATATTGTGATTTGCTGGTCCTAAGAATGTAATGTGTCAATGAAAATTAAACCTCTGTAACTCAAACTGGCTGGATTAACACATGCTTTCTTTTCTCCACTGGTCCAATAACCTGTTTTATCTCGCCATTGAACTCTTCTAGTTCCCCCTACAACAGTCTCCTGATCCGAGGCCTTATCAAGAAGTTCGATCACCTTTTCCTCATCAGTCAGGTTTCCTTCGTTGTCCAACCAATCCTCTCAGTCAGGTTTCTTTCGTTGTCCAACCAATCCTCATCAGCAGGAGAAATGACCTCATGCTGTGAAATTCGGTGCAGAACATCATCTCGACGTGTTTTGATCTGTTTCTTGAGATGATCAAAGCCTGCTTTGAGTGTTTCAAGAGGCTTTTTCACTGAAATTATAATATTTTCCGTAGATTCTCCTCTCAATGTTGAACCTTGGATGCCACCCCACTTGCCCTTTGATAACCTTGTACATGGGTAACCCATAATCTCCTGCGAACATGCTTGGTAGAACCAAAAATCTATGGATTATTGCAGTTTATGAGTTACGAGAGCTATGGGTTCTGAGGGAGTTGACTGTATTTCTCGCTCGCTCGCTCACATATTACAAATCCTTCTACAAAAATGCTACTAGACTGTATACAAAAAATGGCAAAAGTAATTTCGCTTCCCGACACATGACAATAAGGCGCAATCAGCGGGCTGTAATTCCTTTCAAACATGGGGGACAAATATTCGAGTAGGTATACACAATCTCAGAAAGCATCCTCAAACGGTGATTGTGACCAAAACTTGTTAAAACTTCTGGCCGACAATATCCTCACTGATAGTCCAGAGCTTCTTGGCATTCTCCTGCAGATGTCAGGGTGTCAGATGCTGCCCAATCTAGCCAGTATCTATTTTACCTTGTCAAGGGCATAGGGGGCAGCCTGCTCATTGGATACCTTGCAGTCGACGAGATAAGCACCGCTCTTGTCGGCAATGGAAGGGTCAAAACCAGCAACGATATGACTGTGCGAATCATCAGCACTGACTACAAAGAACGGAATCAAAAACAAATTATACGTGGCCGTGGACTGGGAGACAGTACGGACCCAGTCGCCCTTGGGTGAGCCATCGGAATTGTAGTAATCAGAGAACTTCTCATAGTCCTCCTTCGTCATGTATTGATGCAGCGATGTAGAAGCTCCTCCAGGCTAATACACTGGGTCAGCAATTACATATTTGTGCGTGTATCGAGGGCTCTACGTACATGGATTGAAAAGACCTTCAGCTTGGTATCTTTGTAGCGCTCAGCGAGCTCAACAGCGAAGAGAATGTTAGCAGTCTTGCTCTGGCCACTGGAGGAACGTCACGCGTCAGCATCTGTCTCGAGATCACAGAGAAAACTGAGATACTAGGCAGTCCACTTGTCGTAGGTCTTGCCCTCGTCGAAGCCAATGTTGTCGAACCTAACGGGACCCCAGAAGTGACCGACAGATGAAACTGAGACGATACGGGGAGCCGGGGCCTCAAGGAGCTTAGGAATGACAAGGTTGGCGAAGAGAAAGTTGCCGATATGGTTATTGCCGAACTGGGATTCGAGTCCTTCTTCGGTCCTCTGATAAGGTGTACCCATCTACCAAAAGCGATGAGCCCAGACGATCTTGCGACCAGAAGTTCCACGTACAATTCCAGCATTAAGGATGAGAACATCCACGGGTCCGTCGTAAGCATGAACTTCAGCGGCGGACTTGCGAATCGCAACCTGTGAATTCAAGTCGAATAGAAGCTCCTTGAGCTTCGCCTGTGGGAACTCAGCCTTGATAGCATCGGCAGTCTCCTTGATCCTTCGCGCAGAGTTACTTTAAATCAACAGCAATCTGGTATAAAGTGTTCTCGCCTTACTTGTTAGCGCTACGTCCGGCAAGTACGACTTCGGCACCCTCGGAAGCCAGGACACGAGCAGCTTCAGCACCAAGACCACCAAGAGTGACACCAGTGACGATCACTGGTCGTGATAGACCGTTCACTACCACACTGCAAATATAGATGAGAAGGGCTTACCCCTCTTGCCCCTGATCTCAGGAGAAAGGGTCTTGGCGACGTCGATGGCATTGATATTGCTGTCGAAGGCAAGCATCGTAGTGGTGTTCAAACACTTGTTACTTGGTTGAAGAAGAAATGGGGTTGGAAAGTGATTTATAGTACGAGAAATAAGAAAGGGCCAGAGAATATACAGGATGTCAGACTCATAAATCGGCACGGTATATATGCAGAATTTTGATCTATTTTGATCTCAAATGCACCGAGGACGACATTGCACCAAGTGTCAGTGTGGAAAGGACAGAGCTTTTTACGTAATACAGCACCTTTCGACTTACTTGTTTGTATGATGTACCCACTCCTTACCGAGACCCGAGAATTACCCGATATGCCCATGAAAATGAACAGTTCTTCGAGATTCTGATGAAGTCGAGGTGATGGAAGTCGAGAGGTCAATTGGATTCCTAATTATGTATTCGAAATGAGATCAGACAAAGCAGGAAATGATCCGGGAATACAACCACCTCATTTCCTTTACAGCACGTTTCCATATTGGATAGACCCTCCTGACTTACCCTTATCCTTAGAATATTATCTAGTCATAGGTGTGAATCCGATTGGCCTAGGCCTCAACTTCCATCATCCCTCATCAGAATCTTGAAGAATATGTTCATTTTCATGGGCCTATCGGGTAATTCTCGGGTCTTGGCAGAGTGGGTGTCTCAAACAATAAATATAAAGGGTAAATCGAAGGGGTCTATCATTATGAAACGTACTTACGCCTGGTTTCCTTCTGGATCACTTCTGATCACTGGCTCGGAAATTGTCGTTGTGGGAAATTGTCCGCAACTGTAGATCCCTGGCTAATCTCTATCTCCGGATACGTCACTAGTTGAGCAGTGGGGGCGTCGATAGTCGTTCTGATTTACTTCTTCCCGCACAAACAGAAGATCTCCTTCGAACGCTGTCTTTGAGTCTTGACCTTATACTGAAAATACCGTGATTTCCAACCAAGTGATAGACCCTCCAGATGACCATGATGCTTGCCGCCGAATATCACCCTGGCGAGACTCGACTCTTAATGAAGGACAAATATCTGGTGCCTTCCGCCGGACCAGGCCAGGTGGTACTACAGGTAGCGGCTTGTGGAGGTATGCTGCACGGTTGCTACTCTATTTTGGACCATGATGCTCATAGCGTTGACCTAGTCTGCCATTCCGACATTATGTTCATTGATGGCCAAGTACTTCCCGTACCCCTCGTTCTTGGCCATGAAATTTCTGGTTATGTAATTGAGTAAGTATTTCCTCCTCATTAGCCTCATCAGACGCAAGCCCTGATACCTGTAAGCGTGCACAAGCAACTTACGACGTTTCGATGATGTTTCGATGACGCAAACCTCACCTTTGCGTCACACAAGCGGCGCTTGCGGCACACTCACGTGAGCGCTGCCAAAGAAGTTTTCCGTCTCACCTTCGTTTGCTCATCCTAACCACTAGCAAACGAAGGTGAGCATTTAGATAAACTACATACAAATTGTATCCTAACCACTAGCAAACGAAGTACGTTTTATCCTGTCCGTTAGGTTCACAGTGAGGCTGTTACCGACAGCCTTTCACTTGATTTTGACACCGATAAGATCACTTCAACCTGTTCTTGAATCGCCGCAGACCGTCGACTCCCACTCCCCTAGTCACTAGACAAGCGGCGCGTCAACAAAGTACCACAGCACCCCTACCAGGTGCCCTACCCACCACTCCTCCGCCTATCAGCTCTCCCTGGAATGACTTCAGGATGTCTAGAGAGGGACAATCCCCCACGTCCAGTGAAGCCAAGACATCCACTGCACTTGTCGAGTCCGCACTGTCCAGCTCGTCTGAGATGTCCAGGAGCACAGAGTCATTGTCGTCCGAGGACGAAGTCATTTCCTCCCATCAATCCAACCCTGAACAACAATCACTCGGTGCCTATTGTCATCCAACAGCCACCACCAATCAAAAAACAATGTTGGTCACACTCGCCTTCAACCCAGAAGCAGAAGATCAGCGCCCTCTGGCAGAAGTGAGGATCACCAAGCTCAAGGAGTGCCCCATGCTCACAGAGGAATGAATGGACAATTATATTTTCCAACAATGGGCCATCACATACCATTGGTATTACAAGCATTAAGGAAAGAAACCTGCAGAGATTGTTGCCTACATTGTGGATGGAATGCTGGAACCTTTTTTGTAGCATGGTACTGCACCAATCAGTTAAGAATTGATGCCATGATGCTTGAGGAATACCTCGAGGAGTTCCAGAAATTTGCTCTACCACACAACTGGTGGACAAAGGTCCAAGATGCTATCCTTGGCTCATATCAGGAAGGTGCCTCCTTTGCAGACTGGGTCATGGTAGTGCAAAATCTGAATTCACACCTCAAGAATATGAACTCTGAACACACCTTGACCAAACTGGCTCTCAAGGCACACTTCAAGTCCCACATGCACCCCAATCTGCATAGGAAAGTAGATGCAAAAAGGCTCAAAGTCCCAGAGCTTGCCAACTGGATCTCCAAGGTCATGGAGTTGGATGAAGAGTTAGCAGAAGGTCAAGTGCAGACCAAAGCAATGATCAATGCCAGCAATGCCAACAGAACCAAGCACAGACCATTGGCCAAAAGAATTTCTAAACCACCTTTGCGCACCACCAGCACCTCCCCCAGTATCTCAGGGACTGACACATCATGAATCAAGCTGTCCAAACTCACTAACAAGCAGAGGAATCTACTCTCTGAGCATCAGGGTTGTACTTGTTGTCTTACTTTCTACTGCACTCACCCTGAGAATCCAGATGCATGTCCCATGAAAGTCTTGAACTCATGGCCAGACCCAAAGACCAGCAAAATGCTCACTCTAGCAATGGCCTTGGCAGCCAAATCAAAGGCCATGGCAGGATTAGCATATGCCAAATCTGTCAGCAATGAAGAGATAAGAGATGAAGATATGGATGATTTATATATATATGCAACTACATTTCCATCTATGCTGTCTGCACCCCACATGACTGTCATGCTGGAGGTGATGGGGCCAGCCATTTTTTCTTCCTCTCCTCTCTCTGTCCATGCAATGCTCAATAATGGTTGCCCCTCCACAGTTATTAGCAATGAACTTACTACAAAACTCAGATTAAGATGACTCCAGCTACCAAAGAGTGAAGACAACCTCATCTTGCTTACCAAAGAATCATTGACATGCAACAAATACATTAGACTGGAGGTGACAGTAGGTAACAGAGTGTGGAAATCAGGGGTTTTGCAGGCAAAGGTTAATGCCCATCTTCCCATACCACTAGTGCTAGGAATCCCATTCCTGTCTGTGAAGGAATTGGTATTAAATATTGAAAACAACACTGCCATGGATAAGTGTACTGGCTTTGACATTGTCAACCTCAGACAGACCACAACACTTCCCCTTCCCACTTCATTGACTCAACCCCACATATGTACTAAGACACCAGGAAGGCAGAGCATCAAAGATGCACCACATCTCCCCACTGTGAAGATGATGCCCTCCAAGCCAGATCATGGCTTTAATCTGCAAACAAATTGAGGTCCTGTCATTGGAGGAAGAGCTCAAGCAGAAGGATGAAGAGGCAAAAGCTGAAATATGCTGACTGTTTCCCTTCAGAACTTCTCAAAACCCTGGACAATGTACCTGAACACATTTATCACAGGATACAGCTCAAGGACCCCTCCCTAATTACCAACTGTTGATAATATGGAGTGCCAAAGAAATTCCACAAGCCTTGGAAGAAGCTTCTTGACAAACATCTTGTGGCCAGATGCTTATGCCCTTCCTCTTCCAAATTCACTCTGGCCTTCTGTATTCCAAAGAACTGTGACAGTGTGCCCAATCTCATGGTTCCACCACAATGGGTAAATGATTACTGACTTCTCAACCAGAACACTATCCAAGATAGTTTCCCTCTGTCTCACATCAACAATATCCTTGCTGACTGTGGCAAAAGGAAAACCTTCTGCAAAATTGACAGGACCAACACCTTTTTTCAGACACAAGTCCACTCAGACAACATACATTTGATGGCTATACACACTCTCTGGGGTCTGTATGAGTGGGTAGTAATGCTGATGGGTGGGTGCAATGCACCCTCCACACATCAATGTTGGATGATGGATGCCTTATGGGAACTCATCAGCATCATCTGTTATGTCTATCTTGACAACATTATCATCTGGTCAAACTTGATTATGGAGCACAAGGAGAACATTTGGAAGATCATTGAGGCCCTCTGGAAGGCTAACCTTTTTTGCAACTTGAGGAAGTTGATTCTGTTTGCATTGAAATAACATTTCCTAAGGCATATCATCTCAAAGAATGGTGTGTGAGCTGACCCCAGGAAGGTGGATAAGATTGCTGAATGGCCCACCCACCACTGCTACCAATGTCCAAGGTTGTCTTGGTCTCACTTGATATCTCTCCCCATTCATCTCTGCCCTAGCAGAACATATGAGCATCTTCACACCACTCACCAACAAAGAATGTGACAAGGATTTCCCCACATGGACAAAGAAGCATCAGAAGGCTTTTGACACTATACACCATATTGTGACAGATTTGGAAATGCTGACAGTCATTGACTACAACAACTCATCCAAAAGGATCTTTGTGATGATGGACATGAGTGACCACAGAGCAGGGGCAGTCCTGGGTTTTAGAGAGACTTGGGAGACCACATGCTCTGTGGCAGATGACTCCTACCAGCTCAATGCTGTGCAGCACAACTACCCAACACACAAGAAGGAACTCCTTGCCATTGTAAAGGCTTTGAAGAAGTGGAGAACAAGTCTGTTAGGGGTACACTTCAAGGTCTACACAGACCACCACACTCTCAAGTACTTTCAGTTGCAGAAACAGATGTCACAATGGCAGGCTCAATGGGCAATTTCCCTAGCCAATTTTGATTTCAAAATTATCTATGTTTGAGGGGAAAATAACTCCACAGCTAACTCCTTATCTACAATGCCTGTGGCATTGCCTAGCACAGAGTTGGCAGCATGGGCCTTGTGTACACCTGGTCCCCACCAATGACCTGTATGGTGGCAGGAGGAGTCCTTGAGATTAACAGACAAACAACTGCATGAGGAAATCATGTTGGGATACAAGGAAGATGCATTCATCCAGCAGGTATGCAATGGAGTAGAAAAGAGCAGCATTGTGGAGATGAGGCTCAAGAATGGACTCCTATACCTCAGAAAATGCTTGCTCATCCCCAGCAGTACTTGCATTTGCAAACTGCTCTACAGCTTAGCCCATGACACACTTGGACATTTCAGATTTGACAAGAGCTACACAGCCCTACAAGACTTGTATTATTGGCCCCACATGGGGTGGGACCTTGAGAAGGCTTACATTCCATCTTGTGTCTCTTGCCAATGTGACAAAGATTGTACCACAAAACCTGTGGGGCCATTACACCCCTTGCCAGTGCCTGATAATAGGCTTTCTGTGGTTGGAATTGATTTCATTGGCCCTTTGCCTGAGGAGAATAGCAAAGACATGATTATGAGCATGACCAACTTGCTGGGAGCTGAGGTCCAACTTGCAGGCACACACTCAAAGGACTCAGCAGTGGAGATTGCACTCATGCTTTTCAACAAGTGGTACTGCAAGAATGGTCTAATGATACAGATTGTTTTGGACAGAGACAAGCTTTTTATAGTGGACATTTGGAAAGAGTTGCACAGATTCATGGGCATCAAGCTGAAGATGTTGACTGCCTATCACCCCAAGACAGATGGCAGCAGTGAATGCATGAACAAGATGGTAGTTCAGGTGATTAGGTACCTTGTTGACTGAGACCAAAGAGGCTGGCTAGCAACACTTCCCTGGATTCAATTTGCTATCGTGAACACAGTTAATTTGTCCGTGGGATTCTTACCCTTCCAACTAGAGACAGGGCACTCCCCACACATCATTCCCCCCTTGACACCACTACCAGCAAGGGCCTCAAAGGACAAGAAAAAAGCACATGAAATTATCAGTAAACTACAACAGGATGTGCAGAAAGCTCAGGATAACCTCATGGCTAAGGTTTGACAGGCTTATTATGCTAACAGAGGGCAAGCAGAGGAGGAGGTCTATGAAGTTGGGGACTTTGTGATGCTCACAACTAGACATTGCCAGAGAGACTACATGCACAAGGGAGAGAAATGTGTTGCCAAGTTTATGCCCTGGAATGACAAACCATACAAAGTAGTAGTGACCTTCCAAGAATGTTCAGAGTATACCCTGCATCTGCTGAGCAACAAGAAGCATACTTTCCCCAGTTTCCATGCCAGTTTGCTGAAGCAGCACATCCCTAATGACCCTACCCTGTTCCCCAATAGAGAATATACCCACTCCAGTCCTGTAGTAATGGAAGACAGGGTTACTGACCACCAGGTCATCAACAAAATAATTGATGAACACAGGCATGGCCTGGATTGACAATACCTCATGTGTTGTGTCAATTTCCTGCAAGAGCATGACAAATGGCTGCTCCATTCAGAGTTGGATGAATGTGAGGTGCTGGACATGTGGGAGGCTTTGGAGAATACTGTGAGATGACATGGTGACAGAATGTTTTGGGGGGGAGGGGTGTAATTATGCACAAGCAACTTACAATGTTTTGATGATCTTTTAATGACACAAACCTCACCTTAGCATCACACAAGTGGCACTTGCAGCACACTCATGTGACCACTGCCAATGAAGTTTTCCATCTCACCTTTGTTTGCTCATCCTAACCACTAGCAAACAAAGGTGAGCATTTAGATAAACTACATACAAAATTGTATCCTAACCACTAGCAAACAAAGTAGATTTTATCCTATCTATTGGGTTCACAGCGAGGCTGTTACCAACAGCCTTTCAATACCTCAATTCAGAATAGGTGAAGGCATTGATCTGTTGATCAGAAAGGGCAGCCTGTATGCCATACTCTCCATAACACCATCAGCAAAGGAGCTCTGCTGCTTGCACCCAAGGCAGTGCCCCACTTTGGTTGCCAGTCTCTGTTACCCTGCTCCTGCACTCTCAGCACCTGCCCCTGCTCTGGCCATCTCCACACTATGCCCCTTGCTGCCAGGCATTCCCATGGATGTAGATGCAGCCTGACAGCACCATCCCATGCTACTACTGTGCCAAAAATGCAAAAAACTGGGGCACTTTGCACAACATTGCTTGTTGGGTTTGGAGGTGCACTACCTCTCTATGGCAGAGCAGGAGGAGCTTCTCCTGCAGCTGTTGGCTACAAAGGATGCTGCCAGAGCTCTGTCACCAGATGAGCTCACACTGGAGTTGACCCCAGAGGATATTGGTACTTGCACACACTTGGAGGAGGATTTTTAGTTGAGCGATGGATGAGGTGTACACCCTCATCACTGGGTACTAGCAGGTTCTCATGTCTGTTGCTGGAAAATGAAATTGCCCTCCTCATTGTCAAGCATTCTAAAATAGAAGAACCTTGGCTTTTCTCTTCAGATGTACAAACACCAACTCTGGAGTCCAAGACAAGCCCTCCAATGCTAGCTAGGCTCTGTTAGCACTGCTCCACCTGGGAGCACCAACTACCCCAGCAATATGTAGTGGCCTCAAGCCTGTCACCAAACTCATTGCACCTTAACATAGAAATTGAGACCACAGACACCCAGCAAACTTGCAGAGGTCACTGCTCTCCTAGATAGCAGAGCAACAGGACTGTTTTTGGACTCAGAGTTCATGAAGCACCATGGCCTGACCACACAGCCACTTCTCCAGCCTATTCCAGTGTTCAACATTGATGGAATCCCCAACAAAGCTGGTGCCATCAGCTCCATAGTAGACTTTGTTCTCCACTATCAGACCCATGCAGAGTGCACAGTCTTTGCCATTACCAGTTTAGGCAAGCAGGACATGATCCTTGGTTTCATATGGCTTCAGGAGCACAGCTCTCAAGTAGACTGAGCCCAGAGCAAGGTAACTATGAGCTGGTGCCCCTGGAGGTGCTTAGCATGTGCC
Source organism: Termitomyces sp. T153 (assembly GCA_018296165.2). Lineage (NCBI taxonomy): Eukaryota > Fungi > Basidiomycota > Agaricomycetes > Agaricales > Lyophyllaceae > Termitomyces > Termitomyces sp. T153. The sequence goes on along the minus strand of JACKQL020000021.1, from coordinate 731,024 downwards.
ACTGAAGTCAAAGAAGAGTGCCAGGCTGAAGTTTGAGAGCACATGGCCATTTGAGCATGCCATGCTGGCCATTTGAGCATGCCATGCTGGCCATCTCCCCTTGGTGGATCTAGACCTCCTGGACCCCCCACCTCTGGTGTTCTCCTATAGGGAGGCCCTCTACAAGGACAACCAGAGCAGTGGTGGGGCCCCAGAGGAGGAACTAGGAGGGGAATTTGGAGGCATACAGAATCTGGAGCTCCTGGATGAGGCAGTGGAAGTTGGAGACCAAATCTACACTAGCAACTTATGCTTCCTGCCCTCCTCCATAGAGATCTGGGCTTGCCAGACCACATTCCAATAGCTGGCCCAGGTGTTTGCTGCCAACTCTGTGCCCTGGGTGTTCCAGAACATCATGCCTCCATACCTCCACACATTTGAGGATGTGTTCTCTAAGGCCTGATTTGACTCACTTCTGGAGCACAAACAGTGGGACCATGCCATTGAACTAATGCTGAATTCTAAGCCCTTCTCATCTCCAAGCTCATCAATAACCTCCAAAGTGCACTGTATTTTACTAAATTGGACATCTGGTGGGGCTATAACAACATGTGCATGCACAAGGAAGACAAATAGAAGGCCACCTTCTGGACCAACTGGGGGTTGTTTGAACCTCTCATCATGTTTTTTGGACTCACCAATAGTCCAGCCACCTTTCAGACAATGATGAAGAATATCTTCTGGAACCTCATCAGCAAAGGCATTGCATGCATATACTTCAATGACATTGTTATCTACACCAAAACATTAGAGGAGCACTGCTAGATCACATGCCTTGTCTTGAAATGCCTCCACTGTTACCAATGCTATCTTAAACTGAAGAAGTGTGAGTTTGAACAGACTTGGATCAAGTATCTCAGGCTGATGGAGCCATGGAGATGGATTTAGTGTTGGTGGCAGGTGTTGTGGAGTGGCTAGAGCCCAAGAACAAGAAGGAAGTGCAGGCCTTCCTAGGCTTTGCTAACTTCTACAGGAGGTTCATCCAGAACTTCTTGCATCATGCCCATCCTCTATTCAACCTCACCACAAAAGGCACTGCCTGGAGCTGGGGGCTTCTGGAGCAGATGGCCTTCAATACTCTCAAGCACACTGTCACCTCTGAACCCATCCTCCTCTTTCTGGACAACAATTCTCCCTTCTGGATTGAAGCCAACAGCTCTGACTTTGCCATCTGAGCAGTGTTATTGCAACAGTCCCCAGAGAATAGGAAGTGGCATTGGGTGGCCTTTTACTCCAAGAGCCTAAATGCAGTAGAGCACAACTATGGAATCCATAACAAGGAGATGCTGGCTATCATCCAGTTCTTTGAAGAGTGGCAGCATTTTCTGAAGGGTGTGCGGCACAAGTTTGAGGTTTGGATGGATTACAAGAACCTCAAACACTTCCAGACAGCTAAGAAGCTCAACCACTGCCAAGCCTGGTAGTCCCTCTATCTAGCCAACTTCAACTTCTTATTGCACTACAAGCTAGGCCAGAGTATTTGGAAGCCAAATGCCCTGTCCAGAAGAGCAGACCATGGCACCAGAGGAAATGACAATAGCAACATTGTGCTTCTCTGCCCCAAATTGTATGTGATCCAAGCCATGGAAGGTCTAGCCATTGAGGAAGTGGAGGTGGACATTTCCTGGAACATCTGACATGGAAATTGGGATAGTTAGCAGGAGGAACTCATAGCCCAGATGGGTTGGGCACTGAAGTTGAGCCATACTACTGGTGCCAGGTGGACAAAATAGGCCCTTAGAGACCGACTTCTGACCTTCCACAACTACATCTACATGCCTAACATTCTTGAGCTCTGTTGAAGGATTGTAGAGCAACACCACAACTTTTGAATTGCTGGACATCCTGGTCAATGGAAAACATTGGAGCTAGTATCCCAAAGCTACTGGTAGCCACAGATGTCCCAGTACATTGGGTCCTACACCAGTACATGTGATCTCTGTCTTTGGATCAAGCCTCAATGCCATCTCCCCACTAGACAGCTACATCCCCTCCCTGTCCCCTTGGAGTGATGGAGTGTTGCTTTGGTGGACTTCATTGTAGAGCTCCCTGATGCACATGGTTACAATGCCATCATGGTAGTGGTGGGCCTGTATAGCAAGTGAGTGCACTTCATTCCCACTCACACCACCTGCTCTGCTATGGGTGCTGCAAACCTATACCAGAGAGATGTCTGGAAGCTCCACAGCCTCTCTAATGCCTACATATCCAACTGCAGGCCACAATTCATAGTGGACTTCACCCAAGAGCTCTACTAACTACTTGGCATGAAGCTTCACACTTCCACCACCTACCACTCACAGTCTGATGGCCAGACCAAATGCATGAATCAGGAGCTCAAGCAATACCTCCACCTCTTCTGCAATGAGTGCCAGGATGACTGGGATGAACTCCTCCCTGATGCTGAGTTCCAGTACAACAACCACATCTACATGGCTACCCAGTTTTTGCCCTTCTTCCTTGACACTGGATGTCACCTGCACATGGGCTTCAAACCCTGGGCCTGGCTGTCAGAGAATGAAGCAGTGAACAAGTTCATGGACTAGATGAAGAAGTCATAGGAGGAAGCCCGGGTGGCCCTAGCAAAGGCAAAGGACAACATGGCATGGTATTATAATCATGAAAGAATTCCAGTGCCCAAGTACCAGCCTAGGGATTGGGTCTATCTATACAGCTCCAATATTACAAACACCTGACCATCAAAAAAGCTCTTGCACCACCAATTAGGACCCTTCACAGTAGAAACAGCAGGTCAGGCCACTGGCCTATTGACTCTGGCTCTTTGCAGGGATGCACTAGCTCCACCTAGTGTTCAATATGGTCAAGCTAATTCTGGCTCTAAAGGACCCTATTCTGGGGCAATGCCTGGCACCCCCACCACCTCCAGTGATGGTTAATGACAACAAGGAGTACAAGGTGGGAGAGATCCTAGATATTTGTCTGTTCCAATGACAGCTACAATATGAGGAGAAGTGGAAAAGCTATGGAATTGAGGACATCTGCTAGAAACCATGAGAAAACATGCATGCACTAGGGCTGATTAGTGAGTTCCACTGGAGGCACCCAGATATGCCATGGGCTATCTGAGGGATCTACCCAATTTCACCAGTGGACCAGGCAATCTAGAATTTCTTCTACTCTGCATGTTGAGACACCACACACTAGAGGGGGGGGTGATGTTAGGAGACTTCCATTTCCAACCTCTGACTTCCATTTCCAACCTCTACAGCAATCTCCGCTGCTTGTTCCAGACCCTCAGAGATCTCTAGAGACCCTCAGAACTTCCCATAGTTCCTTGTCAAGCACCTCCCTAGGGTTAGGGCTAGCTCTGGCCTTCTATACAGTTGTTCCCATGCCTTCACCACTTGCTGATGTGCCACACCAAGCAGTGGGGATTCTTAGACTTGTTCATTTCTCCTCTGCTAGGTGATTTGTGTTGTCAACTACCTTGCTAATATACTTTGGATTCCCTTCTACTAGCTGTGTGATTGAGCTGCCACTCCCAGAGGTTGCCCTTACAGACACCCTCTCATACAATTTGATGAGTGCATTGATATGTCTGTCTTGTACTATGAGACAGGCAAGAAGTGTTACATAGTGATGTGTGCTCAATATAACCAAAAACTGACTGAAAACCATAAGTCAGGAAATGCTGAAAACCTTAGGCATCAAGCATGTACTGAATGTAAAACACCAATAAATCCAAAGGCCCAGCTAAAAAGCAACCAGAAATGAGCAGCTAAGGATGAGGGAAGCATAGAATAAAGATGAGATCATGCACTGATTGCCAATGGGTGGCTGTGCTTGGCAGGTCCAGCTACCTGCCTACCCAAGCATCTATTCTTTGAGAACTTCCTCAAAACCCTCAGAGAAATGATGTTCCCTATAACCAACTGCTCAGAAAACTCATATCTTGTATCAGGTAAAATCTATAAAGTAAGGAGAAACAGTAGGAAGAGAAGGCAAGGGGAGAAAGGACCAAAATTAGGCAGGAATAGTGCTAACGACCAGCCTATGATAGACCAGCCTATCACATACCTGATCATCCACAAAAACATGCAGATATGCCATGGTCCATGTGCAGACAAGGAACTATAAGAGGGGAGAGATTTCAAGGGGAAAAGGCAGGCATTCTACATACTATGGCTTGGATAACCCCAGGGAGCAGTTGTCTTAGGCTCACAACTATAATAGAAGCTTTGGGTTTATTATTTTGTTTGAAAAATTTCAAATGAACCCCACTTAACAAGTCTGATCTGGTCTTTCTTGTGAACCAAATCAAATAAAATCTTATTCATTAACTACATTCTATTGAGTCAAGTTAGTGTAACTAAAAGCCTGAATATCTTTGTGAATTGGAGATCTTGCTGAGTTTGAAGAACACAGCTGAACTCTCAAAATTGCATCAGCATGATATCAGATTTCAGGAGAAGAATAGAGATATAACCAGTGCAAAGTTGTTACTCCACAATACTGCTCAAAGGAAGATCTCAAAGCCATTCTTGATCATACCACAGTTCATATTCTCAATTTTTCTAGGCTTCATATCTTGAATATTATCTGTAGGGAGCCATTGTTTCAATTGTCTCAAGCCACAAAGTCTCAGAAATTAACATGGTACTTGACAAGTTGCATTCTGGAACTGTGCTAGAACAAGTTGTAGTGGTGCCATGAACCATTTATGAGCATTATTGGTCAGTTTTGAAATCATGAGTGATTTGTAGAACATATTAAGCAACTTGTGAATGCCCTGCATAGCCTAGGCTGCATGACCTGTGTTTGTGACCTTGGCCTTGATAAGTAAAACAGTCTTCATTATTATTACCAAGTTGATGAACCTGTTCTTTGCAAATGCACATCAAGAGTGTATATGTGCACTTGTCAATAGAACATAATCTTCATTCTCAAATCATGGCAGGGACTAGCTGCAACAAGTGACCTTGTAGATCTGCTGATGAGTTGTGTTTATGTATAGCAAGTAAATAGGGCACTGCCAAATGTAAGTAAATAAGCTATGGTCCATGCTTTTGGAATGCACCTGTAGCTCTTGCTAAGTCCCAGATCCAACCTCACTTTGTTCAGTTAGGTCTTTGCATTTGATAATTTAATGCTAAGATCCAGACTCAACCTCACTTTGTTCAGTTAGGTCTTTGTATTTGATCATACAATGCTAAGATCCAGACCCAACCTCACTTTGTTTATTTAGGTCCTTGTATTCAATATCTCCTGATGTGTACCAAGAAAGTGCAACATAAAGTTTGCCATGTGCAAAAACTCCTGATCAAAGGTCCAATCCAACATGCTTGACTGATTGACCCTGAGACTTGTTGATTGTTATAGCAAAGGCCAATCAAACTGGGAATTCTCTTTAGTGCAATGGAATTGGCAAATCCTCTTTAGAGACATCCATGTTGATTCTTGCAATCAAAACAATTGATCCTGCAAACTTGGCATCCCCACTGATGATCTGATAGCTGAGAACTCTGGTCCTGATGTGAGTGACAATCATTCTTGTCCCATTGCAAAGTCCTTTAGTTGTATTCAGATTCCTAAGCAGCATGACAGGATGTAATGGAGTGCCTGTTACCTCTCTATATTGCATAGTGTATAATATTAGTGTACTTATTATTATTCAGTAGCATCACATGATCCTACCTCTAAATACTCATACTATAATTACATAAAGCAGCACCTTACTTCATACTTCATAGACAAGATCAATCAACTGGTTTTGACTTATGAGGTGTGAATCATAAGCTGCACAACCCATAACAGAAACATTACATTCTTTTAAGTCAAACAAGTGTTTACTTGTTTGCAAAGCAAGAAGCTGAACTTCCAAAAAGAAATTCACTGCCACAAGTTACAGTCAGAACATTAAAATTTCAACATTCACCTTCTGCAATGGGCATGGTGGTGACCATGAAAGGTCAGGTGTTTGGGTTGAGGTCCAAACCAGAGCATTGCAAACTAGTCCACATGAACCATTGGATCCTGCCACATCACACCATGGTGTGGGGAGAGAGTTGAGTGATGCCAGGAGGGCTGCTAGCAGCTACTCCTGTTCAACCACCCTTGGGTGGTCCAATGAGCCTCACTATAGAGGGCACTTGAAGGCCCTCTATGCAGATGTACCTGACAGTAGAGCTGGAGAGTGCAGCATTGATGGTGGGCAAAGGGGAAAACCCCTTATATGCACCTACTGCACTGCAAGTGGAAGGTCTGAGATCCATCCCAGAGGCTGTGGGAGGTCATATGGACTCTTCAATGGTGATTACACTGCTAAGGAGTGTAAAAGATGCTTCTTACTGGGCCTGCCAGCCTGTTCAATTGCAAGCTGGAGTTTGTCAGGCTTATGTGCAGTGGGACCATCAGCATTCATTGAGACAATTCCAGAGGATGTTGGAGACACCTTGAATATAGATGGTGAAGTGAATACAGATGACATCCTCCACAGGAGGGTGTTGGACTGTGGCAGAACCAGGTTGAGGTTTCTAAGACTTCAATTCAGCAACACTTAGCCACCTGAGTAGCTAAGCACATAGCAATTCAGCAGTTGCTGGGTGAGGGAATCATCCCAACCACTGTCAGGGGCCTTCTATTTCCAACCTCCACAACTTGTTACAGCACCTCTGCAGCTTGTTCAACATCTCCAGGGCTCTTTCTGGAACCCTGGGGATCTCTGGAGAACTGCGGAGTTCTCCATATTACCTCAGCAATCATTGCTCTAGGGTTAGGAGTAGCTCCAGTCATCTGTACAGTAGTTTCCATGCCTCCACTGCCTGCTGATGTGCCACACTGAGTAGCAGGGATCCTTGGACTTGTTCTCTTCAGATTCCCCTCTGCTAGGTAATTAGTTACAGATTGTATCATTGTCTACTCCACTAATATACTTTGGATTCCCCTCTGCTAGCTGCGCAGCTCTGATCCACTGCTCTGGAGGTTGCCCTTACAGCAGAACAAGTCTTCTCAAACTGGTCTGAGAGCCTCTCATAGCCATAAGAAACCTCTAAGCCACTACCCATCACTTCCCCACTAGGACTAGACACCGCAGAGTTCTATGTCTCAGCTTGCCAACCCAGCCACACCCTTGGAGGCCCTGGCCCTGCAGGACAAAGCCTGGACTTGCCTGCTTCACCTAGAAACTCAGGTGCAATTAACACAATTATCTCTCACCCACCATACTACTGAACTCTCTACTCTCCATCAAACAACTGATCTTATCTCCCAATCCCTCCAGGCACTGCTCAGATGCCTACCCCCTAACTCTGCCCCTCCTGCAGCTGCAGAACCAGCCCCAACCACATCTGCACCCATCTCTGCAGCTCCAGTGACCTTATGGCCATACATTCTGCATCCCATGCTACCAGATGTGTACAACAGTGCTTGCTCCAGTAGGAAGCAATCTCTGCAGTCCTGCCTCACCTATATCCACCTCAGTAGGGATGCCTTTGACTCTGACACATTGAAAATTGCCTGGGTGCTGTAATACATGAAGACCAGATATGCCTCTATATACATGCTGTGAGTCTTCCACTGCTCTGGAGGTGATGGAAGCTTTCCAGACTGGGCTGCCTTTGAGAAGGACTTCTATGCAGAGTTTTTGCCATTAGACCCTGCCAAGACTACAGCCTTGATGCTATGTGATAGAGAGCAGTATGGACAAGGGAAGCATACACTAGATGAGTACATTGACTCATTCTGGGCTCTGTTAGCGCAGGCACCTTACTCCGATAGCCTCCAACTATGCCTTACTTTACAGGATGGCTTGCACCCTACACTGGTGGAATGCATTGACAATCTGGTGGAGGGTTGCCCCAATGATGAAAAGATTGCATCATGGTATGAGATGGTCTGGGACCAATGGCAGCTCATGGAGATCTGGAGGGAGCTCCGCCACCTCCATTCTGTGCTATGCCCAGCTCTGATCAGCAATCTCCACCACCCTGCACCTGCCCATCCAATGCTGGCCTTTACTTCAGCTATCCCTGCAGCACACCTCCTGCTGCTGGAGATTTTCATGAATGTGGATGCCACCAGGCAGCTCTGCACTGCCCTGCCGCTGTGCCAGAGATGCCAGAAGCCTAGGCACTTTGCATGGCACTGCCCCCTGGGCATGGAGGTACACTACCTTTCCATGGCAGAGCAGGAGGAACTCCTCCTGCAGCTGCTGGCCACAAAGGATGCTGCTAGAGCTCTATTGCTGGATGGGCCTACACTAGAGTTGACCCTGGAGGAGATCAGTGCATGTGCCTCACCTCTGGAGCTGGAGGGGGATTTTTAGTTGAGCAACGGATGAGGTGTACACCTCTGTCACTGGGTGCTAACAGGTTCTCATGTCTGTCAATAGAAAATGAAACTGCCTTTTCTGACACCCTTCATTCTGAGACAGAAGAACCTCAATGCCCCCCTTCAGACATACAAACACTAACTCCAGAGCCCCTGTCAAGCTCCTTGACACCTCTGAAGGTCTGTCAGCATGGTCCCACTTGGGCACATCAAATGCCCTAACAGTATGTGATGGCCTCTGCCACATCCACCAACTCCCTGCACCTTGATGTGGAGATTGAGATGACAGACACTCAGCAAACCTGCAGAGTCACAGCTCTTCTGGATAGCAGAGCAACAGGACTGTTCCTGGACTCAGAGTTTGTCAAATGCCATGGCCTGACCATGCAGCCCCTCCCCAAGCCCATTCCTGTCTACAACATCGATGGAATGCCTAATAAAGCAGGCACCATCAACTCTGTGGTTGATCTGGTTCTCCATTATTGGAACTACATGGAGTGCACCATATTTGCTGTCACCATCTTGGAAAGGCAAGATATGATCCTTAGTTTCACGTGGCTCTAGGAGCACAACCCTGAGGTCAATTGGACCAAAGGGGAGGTAACCATAAGCAGGTGCCCCCAGAAGTGTTCTGCTTGTGCTGCAGAGGACAGAGCAGAGTGCCGGACCCAAGTTTAAGAGCATGCAGCCATCCATGCATGTCACACCAGCCCTCTCCTCTTGGCAGATCTAGACCTCCTGGATCCTCCTCCTCTAGTGTTCCCTCATAGAGAGGCTGTCTACAAGGACAATCAGAGCAACAGCAGAGCCCTGGAGGAGGAGCGTGGAGGGGAGTTTGGTAGCATATGTGAGCAAGAGCTCCTAGATGAAGCAGTAGAAGTGGGGGATTGAATTTATGCTACTACCATACACCCACTGCCCTCTATCACAGAGATCTGGGCTAGCCAGACCATGTCTTAATGGCTGGCCCAGGCATTCACTGCTAATGCCATGCCTTGAGAGTTCCAGGATGTGGTACCCCCCTATTTTTATGCATTCAAGGATGTGTTCTCCAAAGCTTCATTTGACTTGCTTCTGGAGTGCAAGAGGTGGGACCATGCCATTGAACTGCTACCTGACTCTGCACCCTCTAGCTGTAAGGTCTACCTGCTCACACCCTAGGAACAGGACAAGCTTGATGCATTCCTGCAGGAGAACCTGGACTCTAATTGCATCCACCTGTCCAAGTCTCCAATGGCTTCTCTGGTCTTCTTCATCAAAAAGAAAAATGGCTCCTCCTGACTGGTCCAGGACTACTGGGTACTCAATGCCATAATGGTGAAGAACTGTTACCCTCTCCCCCTCATCTCCAAGCTACAAACTCAGATCAAGTACCTTAGCCTGATCATATTGCATGGAACTGTGGAGATGGACCCAGTGAAGGTAGCAGGCATGGCAGAGTGGCCAGAGCCCAAGAACAAGAAGGAGGTGCAGGCATTCCTTGGTTTTGCAAACTTCTACCAGAGATTCATCCAGGACTTCTCATACTATGCCCATCCACTATTCGACCTCATAGGAAAGGATGTTCCATGGAGTTGGGGACCTCCAGAGCAGATGGCCTTTGACACTCTCAAGCATGCCATAACCTCCAGACCTGTCCTCCTCTTCCTGGACAACAATTCTCCCTTCCAGGTGGAGGCCAACAGCTCCGACTTCACCACTGGAGCTGTGCTCTTGCAGCAATCTCTGGAGGATGGGAAGTGGCATCTGGTAGCCTTTTACTCCAAGAGCCTGAATGCAGTGGAGCAGAACTACAGGATCCATGACAAAAAATGATGCTGGCCATCATCTGGTCATTCAAGGAGGAGCAGCATTTCCTGGAGGGCATGCAGCACAAGTTTGAGGTCTGAACAGATCACAAGAACCTTGAATACTTCTGGACAGCCAAGAAGCTCAATTGCCAACAGGCCTGGTGGTTCCTCTACCTTGCCAACTTCAACTTCTTATTGCACCACAAGCTAGGCCAGAGTATGGGAAAGCCAGATGCCCTGTCCCAGAAAGTGGACCATAGCATGAGAGAAGGGGATAACAGCAACATTGTGCTCCTCCACCCTGAGTTGTTTGCAATCTGAGCCATGAAGGGTCTTGCTGTTGAGGGAGTGGAAGCAGACATTCTCTGGGACATACAGCAGGGCAATTGGGATGGTCAGCAGAAGGAGCTGTTGGTGTGAGCTGCTTGGACACTGAAGTCAGGGCATACCACTGGTGCCAAGGCAGTCCATGCGGACAAATGGGCCCTCCAAGACAGAATCCTGACCTTCTGAGACTATATCTATGTCCCCAATGTTCCAGAGCTCTGTTGGAGGATTGTGGAGCAACACTACAACTCCTGCATTGCAGAGCACCCTGGACAGTGGAAGACACTGGAGCTAGTATTGTGGAACTACTGGTGGCCCCAGATGTCCCAGTATATTGGGTCCTACACTAGTACCTGCAATCTCTGCCTCCAGACCAAGCCCCAGCACTGACTCCCCTATGGACAGTTACACCTACTACCCATGCCTGCAGAACAATGGAGTGTGGCATCTGCGGACTTCATTGTAGACCTCCCTAATGCCCATAGTTATGATGTGATCATGGTGATGGTAGACCTATATAGCAAGGCAAGCACACTTCATTCCAACCCACACCACCTGCTCTGCCATGGATGCTGCAAACCTGTACCAGAGGAATGTCTGGAAGCTCCATGGCCTCTCCAATGCCTACGTCTCAGATTGGTGATCACAATGCGTGGCAGAGTTCATCTGGGAGCTCTACCAACTGCTCAGAGTGAAGCTCCACACCACTACCGCCTACCACCCACAGTCTGATGGCCAGAAAGAATGCATAAACCAGGAGTTGGAGCAGTATCTCTGCCTCTTTTGCAACAAACGCCGAGATGACTGGGACAAACTCCTCCCTGATGCCAAATTCCAATACAACAACCACATTCATGCATCCACCCAGTTTTCCCCATTCTACCTTAGGATGGCATCTGCACATGGGTTTCGAACCCTGAGCTTGGCCCTTGGAGAATGAGGCAGTAAACAAATTTGTGGACTGGATAAAGAGGTTGCAGGAAGAGGCCTGGGCAGTGCTGGTAAAGGCAAAGGATGACATGGCATGATACTACAACCACAGGAGGACCCCAGAGCACAAATATCAGCCCAGAGATCAAGTCTAACTGGATGCCTCTGACATTATGACTACCTGACCCTCAAAAAAGCTGTTGCACCAGCAGTTGGGGCCTTTCACAGTGGAACGACAGGTAGGATCCTTTGCCTATTGACTCTGGCTCCCCATGGGGATGTGCCAGCTTCATCTAGTGTTCAACGTGGTCAAACTAACTCCAGCCCCTAAGGATCCTATTCCAGAGCATCTTCCACCACTTCTGCCACCCTCTGTAGTGGTCAACAACAAGGAATATGAGGTGGAGGAAATCCTGGATAGCCATTCATTCCAGAGACAACTACAATACAAGATGAAGTGGAAAGGCTATGGGATCAAGGATATCTCCTGGGAGCCACAAAATAACGTACACGCCCCTGGACTTGTCAAGGAGTTCCACTGGAGACATCCAGAGGCCCTGCATGCCATACAAGGAATCTACTCTATCTTGCCAGCAGACCAAACAATCAGGGACTTCTTTTACCCCATATGTTGAGACACTGCATGCTAGAAGGGGGGTGATGTCAGGGGACTTCTATTTCCAACCTCTGCAACTTGTTCCAGCACCTTCACAGCTTGTTTGACATCTCCAGAAGTCTTTCTGGAACCCTGGAGTTCTCCATATTACCTCAGCAATCATTGCCCTAGGGTTAGGAGTAGCTCCAGTCATCTGTACAGGAGTTCCCACACCTCCACTGCCTGCTGATGTGCTGCACTAAGCAGTGGGGATCTTTAGACTTGTTCTCTTTGGATTTCCCTCTGCTAGGTGATTAGTTACTGATTGTATCATTGTCTACTCCACTAATATACTTCAGATTCCTCTCTGCTAGCTGCGCAACTCCAATCCGCTGCTCTGGAGGTTGCCCTTACAACCACCTGGTGAAGTTCATGGAACTTTATATAATCTTTTTAGCATAGAAGGTAACAGACTACCTCCAGTGGAAGAAGTTATGGTGATCACAGGTATTGTCTGCAATGCCTTGTCTATTTGTAAGTGGGAATCATTTACCCTCACTATCTCTGGTCAACAAAGCATTGAACTTACTGCAGGCACTATAGCAGCCTGGAGAAATGCCATTTGACTATGTGGCAAGACAAGCTGCAGTAGACTGTCAAAGACAGACTATGTTAGGTACAATCATAGTCTCAGACCTAGCATCCACAGAGGCTGGGTCTGTAATTATAGTTGAGCAACCTGTGGTGCAATGTAGACCTACTGGGTCTATGCATAGGGCACTGACCTGGGAAGATAGAATTGTGTTGCAGCAATTCTGCAATGGTGACATGAAGTACTTTGGACAGTCCTATATCAATAACCAAGGGGTTGTGTTTCAGGGGAATACTGCCTATGATGCTTGGCCAGAAGGATAGTTTCCTCCAGAATGGACCAGGCCAATCAAGATGGAAGAGCAAGTGTCTTGCTCTCCCATGGGAGATGACTATGCTGGACCTAAGGCTAATTCTGTGATATGTCAGTGACAGGCTGATCTAAGAGAGAACATTCCTCCAAATTGGCCTGGCAACCAAGTAAGGGGTGGAGGAGATGCCAGATGGGGGCCACCTAGTAGTAATCCCATGGCCACTCCACCATCAATGCCACATCATGGACCACATGGTCCAGGAGGTGGTGGTGGAGTACCAGGAGGAGGACTGCCTTTTCCTGGTCATGGGCCATCACTGCTCTCAGAAGGAGGCCCTCCAGACTCAGATGGACCAGATAATGGTTCATCAGATAATGGAGATGATATGGAGTGTAGAGCTGGTATGGGGAGGACTATAGTCCTGCCCAAGAGACAGCCACAGCAGTTTTTAATGCTGCCACAGCATTGTGGACATTTTGCTACTCCAGGAGTGGAGGAAGCTCATGAATATCACTGCCAGACAATGCATGATTGTCTACAAGCAGTGATGGAGCAACTGCTTGCAGTCTTGCTGGCAATACCAGAAGGGCCCAAGCTTAGGCAGAGTAATCTGCCTAAAACAATCACTCCATATGCAGGGTCAGCCAAGTTCAGTGAACTTGAGGACTGGCTTATGAGCATCTGCATATTCTACATGGTAGCACAGTATAGTGGTGATGGGCAAGAACACAGGAAAGTCCTAATCCTCATGGACTTTCTAGCTACAGGCACCCTGAAGTGGTAGCTATGATATGTAATCCATGTCAATAGGGCACAGCCCCACTGGAGGTTTGAGGATGTAATCCTCAGATTGTATAATCAATTTGTGCAATCCTCAATAATGCAGGATGCCCATGATGCATTCTGCAATGTAGTGTATGTAGTTGAAGAGGGAGTGCAAGGCTTCTATGATGCCTTGCTCAACTATATGCAAAACATGGTTGTGTTCCCCAACAAATTCACAATTTGTGAGTGGTTTTTTGGGAGGATACCATCTGACATGCTCATTGCATTGATATGCAATGGCAGATTAGCTTCCAAAGTGAACACTGTCAAGAAGTTTGTCTCAGAGGCAAAAGCCTATGAGAACAGCATCAAGACTGCAGTGCACTACTTAGAGTGCAGCATGAAGAGCTGGTCAGAGCAACAAACTGTTGCTAGCTGTAGTGCAGTTTCCAAAGCATGGACTGCCTTAGCAAACTGCCACTGCCTAGCCTGGTAAGAAGGCCTGCTGCATGCATGGCCTTGAGGCCTATGCCCCTGTGAGTCAGTATGGGCCCATGCCCTCCTCAACTTGTGAGAGCAGTGCTGTGGGCCATTGCTTCAAGGCAGCCAGGCAAGGAGGCTGGACAATCTGCAGACTGTTAGAAGGGTAGGAAAGTTGGGCATTTTGCCTACAAATGTATTTGGATTCTCAGAATGACCAGATAGTTATTGATGGGGTAATGACTCCAGCTTACAAGTTGGAGCTGGAAGATGCGAATGGGCAAGCATGATACTTCCACACTGTGGAAAAGTAGTGTAACAAATGGCCCTGACTTCCTGGTAGACCCAAGCAGTCCACTATGGTAGAGGTATTGGATGACAATGAGGTTTAGGTGACAAAGAGTCTGCCCAATGACTATCTGTCTCTACTGGTCCCAGAGGGAGAGTATTAGAAGAGTACTCTTCAGGAGGGGGGGAAGTACATTGGAAGGATTGAAGTGATCCTTTGCCACCAAGAGAACAAAGGATATGGGACAGACCAATCACAAAGCTGACCCTTGAATGGGCATATGACCCATGAATGCCATGAGAGTGGAATAAGGTTATAGCAGACCTGATGCAGCAAGAAGGGGTAATACAGTCAACCTCTGCTGTGGAAGCATACACAATGGCTATGAAGAATGAAATATCTAAGCCTAGTAGGTTTGACCACTTGTGGACTGAAGCAAAAGGTAGGACAGAATATCTTCCTGCCTGGCTGAATATTCCAGATAAATCAGAAAATCATCTGATGGCCTTGCATAATAAGTATGCAAGGATGGTGCCATAGTCAAAGTTAGCCAAGGATGAACATTGTCCTTGGTCTAAAGCAGACAAAGTGAAGGTACAGCCTTCCAAGCCGACTGCAGGCAATATTCCTCACCTTTTGCAGCAGTGGTATGACAAGTTTCAGGACATCATCAATAGTACAAAGGAGGAACTTCCTCCATGGCATGAGGTCAACCATGAGATAGATCTCATAGATGAGACCAAACAGTATTTGTATGTTATGCTGAGGGGCCAAAAGTCACTTCAACAGCAACTGCAGGACAAAATTGACCATTATGTACAAGCTAAGTGGTGGAAACCATGTGCAGCCTGATTGGCTGCACTTTTGCTTTGTGTTCCCAAGAAGAATGAATCATTGCAAATAGCATTAGATGCATGCCAGTGCAATGAGAATACAGTTAAAGATGTAATACCCTTACCTGATCAGGAAGTCATCAGGGAAGAGGTTGTGCATGCACCAGTAAGGTCAAAAATTGACCTTGCAGATGCATACAAGCAAGTGAGGATACATACATTGGACATACCTAAGACTTTGTTTATGACCATCACTGGTACATATTGCAGCAATATTATGCAGATTAGTGACTGTAATGTGCCAGCAACAGTTCAACATCTGATGATGTCCATCTCTAGAGATGTCATTGGGAAATGGATGCATGTATATTTAGACAATATATTTGTCTTTTCAGATTCTATTGAGGAGTATGAACAGCACTCCAGAGTTGTCTTTGAAAGACTACATAAAAAAAGCTCTACCTCAAGTGGAAGTAGTGTGAGCTGTATGCCAAGCACATAGAGTGCCTTGCCATGTTATTAATTCACAGGGTATACACCCTGACATGGACAAGTTGAATTAGATCCAGAAGTGGCATACTTGTAGAATCTACAATGATATCCAATGATTTGTTGGATTAGTAAATTACATCAGGAACTTTTTGCCTGATATATCTGCATATACAGGGCCACTGATGGCCATGATGCAAAATGGGTTGCCATTCTCACCAGCAGTGTTTCAACATGATCAAACAGATCTGTGCTGAAACTCCAATCATTTGGCCTATTGATCCTTGACATGAGGATCCTATATGGCTGATATGCAACACCTCAAAGACAGGTGTCAGAGCTATGTATGGGCAAGGACACAGCTGGCAGAAATGTTAGCCAGCCAGGTTCATGTCCAAAAAGTTCACTAATGCACAGCAAAATTATACTGTGTATAAACCAGAGACATTGGCAATATTAGAAGCCCTCCTCAAATGGGAGGACAAGCTTCTAGGATACAAGATCCATGTCATTACAGATAACAAAGCTCTTAATTTTTCAAAACTCAATAGAATTTTATCACCCTGTCAACAGAGGTGGATGGATTATATGTTGGGATTTAACTCTGACATCACTTGTGTCAAAGGAGGGCTCAAGAAAGTAGCAGACTGTTTATCCTACTACTTTGAGAGTGATTCTCCTCAAGATGTGCACTATGTCTATGACTACATATGGGCAGATGCATGAATTGACTCAGAGGGGATGATGTGTCCTCAGTGTGCCTGCAGAAAATGCAGGCTCAACTGGATCACATCTACACCCTCCATGACAGACCAAGCCACAGAAGCTGGCAAGTGCAGGATTGTCATGAACTTGTAATGTGGAAGCACAAGAACTTGCCAACATTAATGACAGCATAGAAGGAACAGCTCAGGTACAACAGGGGTCTGAGAGTCCTCATGGCATGAGAGATATGACCCTTGTTGAGGCCATTCTTGGGATGGCCCAGTTGCCACAACTGCATGATTGATCTGACAGAGATCCCTCCATTGGACCCAGTCCTTGTATGACAAAGACAAGCTCTTTACTGAGATTCAGAGCTGTCCAAAGGACTATAAGTCCTTCCAGCTGAAAGACAAGTTAATTTGGACTCCTGACAGAATACATTTGTTATTGGTACTAGTGGCCAACTATGGTTGCAGATGTGTGTGCATTCTGCACCACTTTAGCCGAAGGCAAACTATTGGCTCTGAAAGAGCTGAGGTATTCCATTGGATACAATCCAAGGCCATAGGATTCCCACCATCAGATATAATAGAGCCTGCACTCTGCAAGATTTTCTCTTCTCCTGGACATTTCTGCAGAAGTTCTGAGTTGATATCCTTTACATTAGAGTTCTTGCCAGAAAGAATGGTATGGTCCAGGTAACAATTGAGCATCTTGATGGTAATCAATATGAGGATAAGTGGAAGAGATCAATCCAGTGACAGAATTGTCATCACAGATCATGGTTTCTGGAAGTTGTCCTGTTTCTCTAGGCCCAAGATTTTTTCCAGCACCAACATCCAATAACTAAGCTGCATGAGCAATGTTATCAGGGGTCTGATCCAATCTCATGTTTTGAACCAAGTAGTTGACTTGAATCTGATCTCAAAGTCTTCCTATTCTGAGTGAAGCAGCAATCATCTGCTGCCTAAGTCCTTGTTGGATAACTGGGAGAGTTTGCCAGAAATCTCCTTCAAATACTGCAGTAACTCCACCAAAAGGAACATCCTTTTCCAAGATGTCTCTGAGCCTGCAATCCACAGAGTCAATGACATTTTTGTGTTGCATTGGGACATCATCCCAGATGACAACTTTGGTCTGGAGTAAGAGTTGAGACAACTGAGTTCCTCTCTTGGTATTGGCAATGGATGTATCCAGAGCAGGAATGGGGATTTTGAACCATGAATGTGCAGTCCTACCATCCTTCAGCAATAAGGCAGCAATCCCAGATGATGCTACACATAATACCACATCTCCATTGGATTAAACAGCAGAAGCCAAAGTGTTGCAGACAAATGTTTTGCCACATTCACCTGCACTGTCAATGAATATCATCCCAAGTTGTTGCCCACAGAATCCATAACTTCATCAAAGGCCCCCAGTTGTTCACTATTCAACCTGACCTTGTTTTCATCTGCTCTTCTTTTCAACTCCAGAACATCATGTTCAGTTTCTGCTTGCAACAGTCTATTCCCTGAAATCATTCTTTTATCGGTATCAATATCAAATCTTTATACAATGGCAAACTTACCTGAAATCACATTCCAAACTTGTTGGGGTTCTGGCATGTTGGGAAAGTCTTGATGAGTTTTGCCAAAATTCTTCAAGTTGTCATTGATCAGATGAAGGCCATAGTCATAGACATCTTCATCAGTAAAGACTCTGTCCCTGTACTGCTGGATATTCTCCAATTTGTGTTGAAGATCATCACAAATGGAGTGCTTGAATTTGTCCCATAGAGACTCTGGAGTGATAGGAGCACAGTGGAATTGGAGCAGCTTCAGCAAGTCATTGCCTCCATTCTGCATCATCTTTTAGAAGACCAAGGACCTTGCATGCCTCCTTGTAAGTAGGATAGGTGTGGCCATTGACTGTTCTGAGATCAGCCCATGATGTTGCATTTGTCACAACTGTCAGGAGCATCCTGAGGTAAAACCTTTCTCCCTGTTGGGGTGAAGCAAAGTACATTCTCCCAATAGCTGTTGTTCTTTGCCTCTCCTACCAAGTCCTTTGAGAAAAGCTTCATAGACAAACTTGGTTGAAAAGCTCTGATAGGTGGTGTTGTTGTTAGGGAATCTGGCATTGGCTTCAAACCAAGTAGAGTGCAGTCTTGTTTGCATTAGGCCTTGCAGCTATCATCTCCAAAGGCTCATTATAATGAAAGTAGACCTCATGTTGGTCCTCCAAATTCAGTGGTAATTGATACACAGAGGGATATTCTCCATGCATGTTAAATTCAAAGATGTGCTAGCAAGATTCAGGTGCAGAGATGTATCTGGAATCTAAGTGTTCCTTGATTTCATCTCTCTGCTCTCCAGCAATCTCCAAAGTTGTTCTATCATGACCTTCATAAATGTACTTGTGAATGTACTTGATAGCTTCCACTGAAGCACAGACCTCCACATGGATGTGGCATTGGTACCTGGCTGAGAAATAAGGATTGTATGGGACAACATCAGAATTGTCATAACAATGACAATTCTTTTCAAAGAAGTGCCCATTGTCAGGTCTGGCATATTGAGGATAGCCATTATCCTCACACTGGGTAAGCTCTTGAAATATCTTTGGGTATTTCTTGGAACATTTGCCATCTACCATGCACTGAGCATTGGGTTTGGCAGCTCTACATGGACCATGGACCATGTTGGTAGTAACAACCTGATAACAAAGATAAGGAATTGTATCCAGGATCTAAACAAAGCCAATACCTGATACAATTGAGGCTGAGCAATTGGATCTGGAATTTGGGCAGAGACAATGGAATTTACATTAGGTGCATCCTTAATCCTGTAATGACAATGGAAAAGGATCAAGATGTGCATATGTGGAAGGGCTCTCTTTTGGAATTCAATGGTTTGAACATAAGCCACACACACAGCTGCCAAAGAGACCTTCCTCAATATCCTTCACCACAGCATTTTTCTTGAGCTCAAATATTCTGGCAACATCAGGTTGATCAGCAACTGTTTGCTTCTTCCCATTGACTGCAGGTTTCTTTAAGCAAGCTCTTTCAATTTATGACCACTTTGGATTGACAGTCATAGTCAAGAAGAGATCAGTTTCACAGAATTCCTGCAGATAGCCATAGAGTCCTGGAATAATTGTTGCATCTGTCAATCACCCCTCTCTCCATGCCATTGCATTGTGGAGGCACTTGCTGTCCCCATGCTGGCCCTTGCTACAGTGTAACTTGGGGGAGCCATGTCCTCTGGCACCACACTCATGAGCATCACATCCTTTGGGATTTCTCTTACTTCCTGGTACTCCTCCCTCTCTTAAAGCTCTGTTCAGAGCTGAATGTTTATGTAAGTGCATGATTGTCCACTTCTCCAGGCCATTTCTTTTTCTTGCCCATTGGGCAAGGAGTGTCTCTCCTTGTGTTGGTGTCTGCACACCAACTTGTAGTAGAGAACAAAGTATGGTTCTACATCTGGCCAGCCAAAAAATTGGCTGACATAATCACTAATGGCTGTTGGGTTGGTGGCCTATCAACTTCTGGAGTAGCTAGCTGTGCAGGGCACTGTATACCCTGCACCTCTAGGTAGTAGTCAAGGGACTCTAGGTCCTTGAAAGGAGCTAGGGACTTCCATGTGGTGTCTTCCAGACTCCACCAAACCTCAAACTTGAGATTTGCACCTCTACAGCAATGACCTATGAGGTCATCAACAAACCATTCCTGGCCATCTGGGGCTTCAAGGTTGTATGGCTCCAAGGTCACACAATTAGAAAATAGCATGTTGCTAGCCTTGCTTGCTTAAATTTCTGTTGCAATCACACATGTTGATTGTCATTTGCAACCAGAGAAACTATTATGGATAGTGCAATCCTTTGACTAAGTGAGTAACTTCTCTATGTGATCTTTGACACTCTCTTCTTGTATTGTGCAGTCTGGCAATGAGATGATGGATGAATGGGATCAGCTGAACAATGATGAAGATAATTTGTGATTGTGAATACATACTGTTCTGTATAGAAACCAGCCTTTAAGCAAATTCAAACATCCAAAATATCATCAAGGCTCTTGCCAACAAGGAGTTCCTGCAAGTTTGCACCTGTATTCATGACATCCTTCTTCTTCTTTCCCTCTTGATACACCTTCTTTTGCTTGGTCTTGTTGCTCTCTTGTTTTATACTTGGCTGTGAATCCTTGAGGATCCTCAAGGCTGCCCCATAGAATGCCACTCTTTGCAACTCACTTGCTTTTCAACCAGTATGTATAGGCCTCCAAAAGCTCTCCTTTGACCTGCCAAGCTCAAATCCAGTCTGCCAGAAGTCAGGCCTTTGCAGGCTCATAATTCTTGATTATTGGGCCATCTTTACACACTGTCTTCACCTTCTCTTTGTCTAGTAAGGGATCTGATATCTTGTCAATCTCTTTATACAGCTTAATGACCTATCCCTTCATATTAGTAGCATCTCATAGCATCTTGATATGTATGCAAAATCTTATGGTATTATTATGATAGTCAGGCACTCTTCTGATATAACAAGATAATTCATTAGGTCACCACTCAGAGTCATCTTCATAATCTGGCATTGCTTTCAAGATGAATGTGCTGCCATATTTTGGATTGGTGTACTCTGACTTTACTTGCTTTCTCACTCATGCCTTCAGAACCTGTCAGTACCAATGTATCAGTGGCTTAAAGGAGTATGTTGGCACATACTGCTTTGGTGCATGAGTTTTGCTTAGACCAATCAAGCACTCACAATTTATTCTCTACCTCCTCTGATACATTTTCTAAGTTATCCTCTTCCTCTGTTCTGCTTGCTCATTCTCAGATTATCAAAGATTTTTCTACTACATAGCCATGTAACCCCATTTGGTTTGGAGTTTGTCCATCAGGGCATCTTGTGTGATGTTTGCCAAGGATTTTCTGGCTCTAGAAACAGGTTGTGTATACCATTTGCCATTCTATAGTCATAGACCTTTGCCAGTTGACCCTGCTTTGGGGCTTGATAGTACATCATCTTCTAATCAAACTGAAGTAGAGGATTTGATGTCCTTGGGCCCATCCAGGTTAGTGTAGTCAATCCCATGAGAAGTGTTTTTGCATCAAGTTTGTCAATTTCCATAAGATGCTAGAATACTTTATTGACTTATTGACAACAACCTTAGCTTTGATTATTGACAAGAGACAAAATTGTAATGATGTGACAATTTATGTTCTGATTGGTTTTGATTTTTCTGCAATCTCACTGTGCATTTGCTTCTCTTCATAGTTTTCATTCTCATCTGCACTTGGGGCCACCAATACATGTTCTGACAAGTTCCCAGCAGCAACATGTGCTTTAAGCTCTGGTGCCCCATTTTCTCTGCTTTCAACCATGTCCCTTCATTCATTCATTTCATGTGTCTTGTCAATTTTGTCTTCAACATCCATCAGTGCTTCCAGGTATGCAATATTTTCTTAAGTTCAGATGTTGTCCTCCCTAAGGCCTTGATGAGTGACTCTTATTTTGCCTCATACTGACTAAATATGGTATTCAACTCCTTGTAGCATTTGTTGATGCCATTGCACTATGGTCTGAAGGAAGTCTAACAGTGGTTGTGTGAAGAGAAAAATTGTTAATGTCACCTACAGTTGTCAACACTATGTACATGATGCTTTCGATTCAAATTTCCAACAATGATTTAGGCCTTATTACTCAGCAGCTGAAGGTTTGCACAGATCTATTCATCTATTGCATTGGTTCAACCCAGAATCTGCCTTGGATTTTGGCTTGTGTGACCTAAATGTATACACCATATGCATGTACATGTATCAGGTGGCTGTGCCTATAGAATGGGACAATTTCATAGGATTGAGCTGCTGGCCAAAACCTTCCTTTTAGGGTATTAACATCTGACTTGGCACTTCAAGAAGTTTCTTAAAAAAGAAATTGTAGCAGATGACTTTAACAGATGTATACTCTCTTTTGACTATGTGTCAAAGGTGCCAGATAGTCTACTGTGGGAATAGTTGTCATGTCCCACTTCTTGGACCCCTGACATTGTTCCCAGCCTGCTTGCCTCCCCAGAGCCCCTCCCCCAATGCCTCACCAAAGCCCCCAACCATTGAACACCCTCCATAGCTATCCCAGGTAACTCTGATGCTTCTCTGGCAAACCCCAACAGCCCCCTGGCTAACTCCAATGACCTTCTCCACAGCCGTCAACACTTCCCTTGACTCTCCTGAGCTCCTGAAACCCTCCTCCACTGTTCCTGACCCCATCATGCATCTCCGGCTCACCACCCTGGCTCATCCAACCTGCTCTGGAGCATCACAACAACTCTGGAGCAGCCCGCATTCCCAGCTGATCCCATCAGAATGTTGCCACAGCCCACCCCCTTGATCATACCCAACACCCATCGACTCTGTGCAGCTCCATCGAGCCCTGCTGCCATACCCACTGTCCTCCAGAGCTATCCAGTAGTCAGTATATAAGTTGTAGAGTAGTTCCTCATACTCTAGTCTTGATATTACATTAACTGGTTACTTGTGTTTTGTGTTTCTTTCTGTTTCTATTTCTATTCTTAGTCTTGAATCCATCATTTTCTCAGTCTCATCTCATCTCATCTCTGTCTCATCTCAATTGTCTCTATCCCCTTTATTTCTCTAAGTTCTTTTCACTTCCAACAAACCCTGCACACACACTACAAACTCAAACATTCTTATGACAACTCTGGACCTCAGTCTTTGCTTGGCCCCAGAGCCATCAAGTCTTGATTGGTCCCCTGTCAAACTCTGGCTCTGCCCCCATCACTTCCAAAGCCTCCATTTGCCCCACAATCTATTTGCACACTTACAAACTTGTTCCTGATGCCTGCCTAAGCCTGCTGATGAGCCCCAGTTATCGCTGAGCACCATTTTTTTTGGCATTTTGGACTTAGTGGCAGCTGACTACCTTGAATCCAACACAAGTCACAACACTCAGCACACAAGACTTAGCCCAAGAATTGAACCAAAGCACAAGACTTCAGCAACCATGAGACTTACCAATCACGAGAAACATCATGTGGAGTCAGGAACTTGAGCCTAAATCATTAAGGCCTAGACCCTCCCTAGCAATGATTATTACTGACCCTAGCAACTCTAGTGACGAAACAGTATTCTCTTACTATATATGGACAAATTATCAGACATGTACCTTTTTACTATCATTTCTTTTGCCGAGCTTACCAACATACTTGAATGGCATCTACGCTTCAGGTATTGACATCGGACTCATTACTTTTTGGTTTCATTTGCAATTAGGTGCTGCCAAGACTTTGCCTATGATTTTTCACTTAGTTACAGACTGATGCCTCATATGCACCCTAAACACAGTGACAGACGCTGTTGCTAGTGGTGCCTATTTGTTTACTTTCCCATACTATACTTTGAAACGTATAAATACTGACTGTACATAGACACAAAAGACAAACAATTGGAGAACTGCTATCTTTGAGCTTACCAGCAAGAGATTTCACTTTGCCTCTTTTTCTTTTGCTGAGCTTACCAACATACTTGAATGGCATCTACGCTTCAGGTATTGACATCGGACTTGTTACTTTTTGGTTTCATTCACAATTAGGTGCCACCAAGACTTTGCCTATGATTTTTCACTTAGTTACAGACTGACGCCTCGTATGCACCCTAAACACAGTGACAGACACCATCGCTAGTGGTGCCTATTTGTTTACTTTCCCATACTATACTTTGAAACATATAAATACTGACTGTACATAGACACAAAAGACAAACAATCAGAGAACTGCTATCTTTGAGCTTACCAGCAAGAGATTTCACTTTGCCTCTTTTGCTCTTTTTTTATTATTGCCTTTGACCCAGGCTTAGTGATAAGCCTCCTCGACTTCGACCTCGACTTAGTGTGGTGCCAACTGTGGGTGCCTATTTTAGTCAATCCGACTTAACGACACTAGCGACTATGGCTAGCAATCAGTTTATCAACTGCTGCTAGCAATAGCAACTTCTATCGACTTCACCCCATGATGTAAACTTCGCTCTAGTTCTCTGGGATGGTTACTGACTTGCCCTCAATTATTAACTTCCTACTGCCAGCTACCCTATCTAGTGACTGGTGTTAGGTCCTCTTTTTAGGTTTCCTGCACAGCACTAGGCAGCATAGGAGCACATCACCGCTGTTGAATATACTTAGTCTTAGACCTACCTGGACCACTCCAGACTTGCTCAGACCACTCCCCTTAGCTTCCCCTCACAAGTCCGCCACTCCACACCAACTCCAGAGCACTAGGTTATAAGCACAGGACATTGTGTCTGCCTAGTAAGGACCCGCCCAGTGCAGCTGAGCCCCCATAGTCAGCAGAACCTGACACCTACCCCAAAGAGTCCCAATGAATGTCAATGCCTCCAGACAGTGGTCCTCTACTCCCCTGTTGTGTCAACACTGTGGGAAGGCTAGTCACCTTGCTTGCTACTGTCCCCAAAGACTAGAAGTCCACTACCTGTCAGTGTCAGAGCAAGAAGAGCTGCTCATCCAACTCCTTGCAGCCTGGAATGCAATGAGAACCTCCTCTCCAGATAAAGTCTCTGCTGGAAACACACCTATAGCCACCCAGTCTGATGAAGTGGCCAATGTATTGGCCAATGTATTAGAGGAGAGTCTAAGGATTTTTAAAAGGGCAACACCCCCGTTGCCTCACTGTTTGTAGAATCAAATACATCTGTTGCTGTTGTTGATACTATGCCTGAAGCAATAAGCTCCTCCTTAGACATTCAAACCCCCTCTTCAGCTAAAGTCTCTGCTGGAAACACACCTTCTAGCCCACACCTCCAGATCCCTACATGGGAACACCATCTGCTTCCACCCCTTTGACCAAATCCTTAAAGCTCCAGGTAGAAATTGAGATGACAGACACCCAGCAGACCCAAAGTGTAGTTGCTCTGCTTGAGAGTGGGGTGACAGGCCTCTTCCTTGACACAGACTATGTGCAATGACACCACCTCACCACTCACCCCCTTTCCAGTCCTATCCCCATGTACAATGTTGATGGCACTCTCAATGAAGCTGGCTCTATTCACTCCATGGTGGACCTGGTCCTCCACTACAAAGACCACTCAGAGCAAGCCACTTTTGCTGTCACTAGTTTGGGAAAGCAAGACATGATCTTGAGGTTCATCTGGCTATGTGAGCACAACCCAGAGATTGACTGGACTAAGGGTGAGGTGAAGATGAGTCATTGCCTCCATTGCTGCACTACCTGTGTGGAAAAAGCCCATAGGGAGCAGAGAGCCAAGGTTTGTGAGTGTGCTGCTCTGCATGCTTGTCATGCTGGGCATCTCCCTTATGCTGATCTTGACCTCCTGAGTCCCCCCCTCTGACATTCCCTCATAGAGAGGCCCTCTACAAGGATGTCCAAGATGTTGGGTGTAAATCTCCAGAGGGAGAGGGAGGTGAAGGAAAATGGACCAGTACTCCAGATGCAGAGTCTGAGGATTTTTAAATGGGGAATGGGTGGGTGATAGGATCTATGCTACAACCCTCTGCTCCCCTCCTACAGTGGCAGAGATTTGGACCAGTCAGACTACTTCTCAATGTCTGGCTGAGGCATTTGCAGCAAATTCACAGCCCAAGCCTTCCTGGAGCACCATTCCCAATCACATCTATGACTTTGAGGATGTATTTTCCAAGGCCTTCTTCAATTCACTTCCAGAGTGCAAGCAGTGGGATCATGCAATTGAGCTGATACCAGATGCTGAGCCCTCTGGCTGCAAGGTCTATCCACTTGCACCCCATGAGCAGAATGAGCTGGATGCCTTCCTGCATAATAATCTTAGCTTAGGACAAATATGACCCTCCAAGTCTCCAATGGCCTCCCCAGTCCTTTTTATCAAGAAGAAGGACAGGTCTCTTTGTCTGGTTCAGGATTATCATGTCCTGAATGCAATGACAGTGAAGAACTGCTATCCTTTGCCACTCATCTCAGAACTTGTCAACAACCTTTAAGGTGCATGCTACTTCACAATGTTGGACATCCATTGGGGCTATAACAATGTACACATCAACAATGGGGATGAGTGGAAGGCAGCATTCCAAACTAATTGTGGACTCTTTGAACCTCTGGTGATGTTCTTTGGCCTGACCAATAGCCCAGCCATCTTCCAGACTATGATGAATGACATTTTCTGCAATCTGATTGTAGAAGGTGTTGTCTGTGTGTATATCTCAATGATATCCTCATTGTGAATTTGAGCAGACTAAGGTGGAGTACCTGGGTTTGATCATTTTGCATGGAACAGCAGAGATGGACCCCATTAAGATGGCAGGTGTAGCAGAGTGGCCTGAGCCAAGGAACAGGAAGGAAGTGCAGGCCTTTCTTGGGTTTGTTGATATCTATTGGAGATTCATACAGGATTTCTTTCACCATGCACACCCCCTCTTTGACCTCACAGTTAAGGATACAGCATAGCAGTAGGAGCTCCCACAGCAAGCTGCCTTTGATGCCCTCAAGCAAGCTGTGACCTCAAAGCCAGTTCTCCTGTTCCCTGATGATGACTCTCCATTCCATGTAGAAGCAGATAGCTCAGATTTTGCTACAGGGGCAGTCCTCTCCCAGCAGTCAAAGGAGGATGGCAAATGGCATCCAGTAGCCTTCTACTCCAAAAGCCTTAATGCAGTGGAATGGAACTATGAGATCCATGATAAGGAGATGCTGGCAATTATTTGGTCCTTTGAAGAATAGTGGCATTTCCTTGAGGGTCCATGGCATAAGTTTGAAGTCTGGACAGACTACAAGAATCTGGAGTACTTCCATTCTTCAAAGAAACTCAATCAACATCAAGCTTGGTGGTCTCTGTATTTGGCCAACTTTGACTTCTCACTGCACCACAAACCAGAATGGAGCATGGGCAAACTAGTGCACTGTCCAGGTGGGCTGACCATGGCACAGGAGCAGGAGATAATGACAACATTGTCCTCCTCAAGCCTGAGCTCTTTGCCATCCATATGCTAGAAGGGATTGCAGTTCAAAGGAATGAGGCAAACATCCTTAGGGACATCCAAAGAGAGAACAGGGAGGATGCATAGGAGGATGCAGTTGCTCAGGCTGTGCAGGCCCTACAAGCTTGATGGGCAAGTGGAGTCAAGTCAGTGCATGCAGATGAGTGGGGTCTTTAGCATGGGCTTTTGACCTTTAGAGGACACATTTATGTGCCTAACATTCCAGAACTTTGCTAGTGCATTGTAGAACAACATCATGACTCTCTGGTGGCTGGACATCCTGGAAGGTGGAAGACACTGGAGCTGGTATTCCAGAACTATTGGTGGTCACAGATCTCCCAACATGTAAGCACCTACACTAGCACCTGTAATCTCTGTCTCTGCACCTAGCCTCACCATCCAGCACCCCTGGGCCATTTCCACTCACTCCCCATCCTGGCTGCTTGCAGGAGTGTTGCATTGGTGGATTTCATTGTGGAACTCCCAGATGCTCATGGATACAATGCAGTGATGGTAGTGGTGGACCTCTATGGTAAATGAGCCCATTTTATCCCTACCCACACAACATGCTCTGCCTTGGGAGCAGCCAGCCTGTATTGAAAGAATGTCTGGAAGCCCCATAGTCTGTCAGATGACTATGTCTCTGACTGAGGCCCCTAGTTTGTAGCAGAGTTTACTTGGAAACTGTACCACCTGCTTGGAGTCAAGCTCCATACCACCACAGCCTATCACCCTCGGTTCAATGGGCAGACAGAACATATTAATCAGGAACTGGAACAGTATCTCCATCTTTTCTGTAATGAGAGGCAGGATGATAGGGATGAGCTCTTGCTAGATGCTGAGTTCCAGTACAACAACTATGTTCACTCTTTCACACAGATGACTCCATTCTTTCTGGACACTAGCAGGCACCCCTACATGGGATTTGAACCTCAGGCACACCCCTATGAGAATGACTCCATAAATGAGTTTGTGGACAGGATGAAGATGGAAGTAATATGGTGTTGAGGACATCTCTTGGGAACCACAGACTACTATACATGCACCAACCCTGGTCTGGGACTTCTACCATAGACATTCCAATGCCCCAAAAGCCATTCAAGGCATCTACCCCATTTCAGCAGCAGACCAAGCAATTCATGACTTCTTCTACCCAGTACATATTCATCATAGTCTGGAAGATGACTGGGCTATTGGTCAGGCCAAAGAACATCACCAGAGGTTCAAAGAGTCCACAATTAGTTTGGAATGCTGCCTTCCACTCATCCCCATTGTTGATGTGTACATTGTTATAGCCCCAATGGATGTCCAACATTGTGAAGTAGCATGCACCTTAAAGGTTGTTGACAAGTTCTGAGATGAGTGGCAAAGGATAGCAGTTCTTCACTGTCATTGCATTCAGGACATGATAATCCTGAACCAGACAAAGAGACCTGTCCTTCTTCTTGATAAAAAGGACTGGGGAGGCCATTGGAGACTTGGAGGGTCATATTTGTCCTAAGCTAAGATTATTATGCAGGAAGGCATCCAGCTCATTCTGCTCATGGGGTGCAAGTGGATAGACCTTGCAGCCAGAGGGCTCAGCATCTGGTATCAGCTCAATTGCATGATCCCACTGCTTGCACTCTGGAAGTGAATTGAAGAAGGCCTTGGAAAATACATCCTCAAAGTCATAGATGTGATTGGGAATGGTGCTCCAGGAAGGCTTGGGCTGTGAATTTGCTGCAAATGCCTCAGCCAGACATTGAGAAGTAGTCTGACTGGTCCAAATCTCTGCCACTGTAGGAGGGGAGCAGAGGGTTGTAGCATAGATCCTATCACCCACCCATTCCCCATTTAAAAATCCTCAGACTCTGTAGGAGCCTCCTCCAATACATTGGCCACTTTTTTTTTTTTTTTTTTTTTTTCATTCCAGTTTTATGTGCACAGAGCGCCTTGCGCTCATTTTGCATGGTACTACTGACAGGTTACCTACTGCTACAAGAGTGACAAAGTTTCATGCCCCTCCGTGTACGCGGAGAATGAGCAGGCCGGCGCGTTCCAGCACTGTTCTATGACGTCCTCCCCTGGTAAGCCCTGAGTTGATGTGTTGGGACTGCTCGGTCTGCGGGGTAGTGCAGTACAAAAGCCTGCGGCGCAGGCGGGTCAAGATGAGCAGAGGGGCCACGGTCTCGACCAGAGCTAGAAGGGATCAGTGCGTCTGGCGAGCCTAGAGCCCGGTGCCGTTATTACAAGAATGTATAGTAGAGTAGAAATGAAAAAGGGGGGTGCATAGGTTTGGCGGTTAGCTTGGTTAGGCCAAGGTTGGGCTCGGAGTTGGTGAGGACTGGGCCTTCGGTGTCACGGATGCTGGGGCTGTGGGGGCCGCGCATTGGGTGTGAGCTTGAACTGTTTTGTGGCTTTGGTGTACCTAAGGAGGTGTTTAATAGCATTGGGTGTGGAGAACAGATATGTTAAGGACTCAGCTCTGCGTTTCAATGGCCGGACAAGGTGTATATGTCTCTCATAGCGGTATTGCAGGCATTCAAGGATGAAGTGTTGTACCGACTCCACTGTCAGGCCACAGCAGTGGGGGCATACTGGGGATTCGGTGCAGTGGATGCGGAATAGATGAAGGTTGAGTGGGAGGTGTCCCGTGCGGAATTGCATGAGCATGGCGGACTGACGGCGGTCCAACAAACTGGTGAGGCGCATGTAGCTGCGTGAAGGCAACGTCCTGTTGAGTTGGTGAATCAGCCAGTAGCATGGGGACTTCTTCCAGCGCCACTTCCAGAGGACCTGGGTCACTGTCAAGTCGGTCTGCCAGGTAGTGGGGATGCTGGGGGGGAGCGGCTTGGTTCGAAGGTAGGCGGGAAGTGAGCTGGGGGGGCTGGATAGGCCACATGCAGCTTCTTTCGCTAGTACGTCTGCACGCTCATTAGGAGTGAAATCCATGTGTCCCGGCAACCAATGGACTTGCAAGTGAATCACACTGCGGGAGCGGGGCTTCCACACGTTGTTTGTACCACGTACAAAATGCCTGTTCGGCGCTGTGTGGAGGCAGTCCTGCTTTCTGTGGAGGTTCTCAACGGCATTGTGGACGGCATCAAGGAGATAGTGGGTTGGGTGGGGGCATTGGTTCCGCAGGGCGCGAATCAAGGCTTGACTGTCCGTGCCAATGGCCGTTAGGCCTTGGAGCTGTTTGCTGAAACCATGTAGGAGATGTAGGCCTAGGGTCATACCAACTATTTCCACTTCATAGACAGTGTGCTTGGTAGCCGAGCCAAGGAAGTACCTCAGGGAGGACCTCTCCTCATTGTCCACATATAGGACCACCCTTCATAACCTGACCTGTTGCAGTAGATTGCGGTAGAGGCGCAGTCATGTGTGAGGCGTATTGCTTCAAGGGCTTCCTCCTTCGAGCTGGCGATGTGGGTGGTGAAGGCAGGCCAGTAGTTGGGGCAGCATCGATGAGCTCGAACAATTTCGATGGAAGAGGGGTTGACACCTGTAAAAAGGAAGAGATTGTGGAGAGGTGAGCGGTGGCGGTGGACAAAGCGCTTGGCAGCCCTGCATGCCACGGTACCCACAGGGTGCGTGTCTGGCAGAGAGCCGAAGCATACCGCCGCCCGGGTTAGTACTTTGTGGAAAAGGAGGTCAACAGGGAGGAGGTTGGCATGGGCATCCAGCACGTCACCAGCTGTGGTGCTTAGAGTGCCAGTTATGATTTTGGCAGCTCAGCGCTGTGCTGCACCGATCTTCTTGGTCACAGCTAGTGAGCCCATTTGGTGTGCACCCTTAGGTCCTTCACAAACGCCTGTGTACCAAATGTCCGCAGCATAGGTGAATGCTGGAATGGCTACGGTATTATAAAGCTGGCGCACGCAATGGGGTGGCATTCCACCTGAAATTCGTGAGAGCCTGGAAATCTGGTGGGTCCACCATGCGGCACTTGCAGCAACTTTTTGCAAATGTGCTGTCCAGCGGAGTTTGGGGTCAAAGACGACCCCAAGGTACTTGTAAGATGTGACCGTATCGACCATCTGGGCGGTGACAGAGCTGTCAAGGTTGGCGCGTCTAAGGACAATGTTAGGGGGAGCCGCGTCCCAGTGGGAGTGAGGGAAGTCCATAAGTGCCAGTTTTGAGAGTTCAAATGGCAAGTGGTATAACAGGGACCATTTGAAGGCCCCCCTACTGCGCTCCATAATGTCTCTGATGATTTCGTGGGTCTCCGTCAGAGACTTTGCCATGGCAAGGAACATCACATCATCGACAAAACCAGAGGTGAGCTCTGATTTGCTGTTGAGGCAGGCCGCCTGGATGAGAGGCGCATTGTAAAATGTGTAATATAGCATGGAGAGGGGGCAGCCCTGGGTGGTGCCATTAGTGATAGAGATCCAATCCGAGATGAAGTCGTCGAAGCGGAGCTTTGTGCGTTGCCCAGTAAGCATGCATTCAGCCAGCTGGACGTAGCATGTAGGGACGCCACGTTCCCTCATATTGTGTATGAGGCAGTCTTTGACTGTGTTGGGGAAGGCCCCCTGAACATCAAGAAATAAGGCAGTCACTACATTACCTGAGCACCATGCATCCTTGATCCTTGAGACCACCAGATGCATGGCATCTGTTGTGTTTCGGCCAGGCCAGCCCCCGAATTGACCAGGCAGGAGCATTCTGTACTTTTCTGCGAGGTAGGAGATGTCAGCAGCCACCATGGTGGAAAAAAGCTTCCCAATGGTGTTGAGAAGGCCAATAGGCCTGTATGCTTTTGCAACATTATATGCAGGCTTTCCTGGCTTGCGTAGGACCAGGGTGGTAGACTCTAACCAGCTCGGGTGGTATACCTCGAGCTCAAACACTGCCGCAAAGATGAAGAAGAGGTGATCGACGAGAACGTTAGCACACTGCTTGAGAACAATGTTGGGAATCCCGTCAGGGCCTGGAGCCTTGAATGGTGGGAGGTTGCCGATAGCAACTAGGATGCAATCCCTGGACAAACCAGGGGATGCAGGCAACGGGCGTGGGTAGGCAGAGAGGAGGATGGACGGGGAGGGAGGAGGGGGAGGAAAGAAAGACTCAGCTAGAGCTTCACCTTTTGCTGCATTAGTAGTGGCCATGCTGGGCATGCCATCCACTGAGGTCTTCAGGCTGGGCACCCTGTCACATGAGAAGTCAGAAGGGTCGCAGACCACATATTTGTTGGCAGTGTAAATCTGCTGCACATCGATGTTCTCAAGCCACTCTTTCCAGTGGGACTCCTTCGCAGATTGGATGGCATCAGCCATTTTGCGAGAGAGCCGTGCTGCCTCAGCTTTTGCTGGGTGGTCTGGGATATCCCGGAACCTATAGGCGAGATTGTCAGCCCGACGCCTCTGGGCCTTCAGCCATTTGAGGTCGCCGTTTCACCATCGTTTGGTGTGCGGGCATGGTTTGCGGATCGGGACAATGTCGTCGATGTTCATGATTTCCTGAATGATCAGGGTAAGGTCACGTACTTTGGTGTCAAACGCCTCCTCTGTGAGAATGGGAAGGGCCGGTGAACGGGTAGATAGGCGCTCCGTCAGAGCTTCATTAAATGCTGTCCAATCCATAGAGTGGAAGTCTTTGGAGGGGGGCAAGGATGTGTGCTGCACAGGGAGTTTGACCTCGGTGACTATGGGTAAGTGATCAGCATGCATAGGGCGAAGAGAAGGGACAACGTCGCATGAGATGATTGGGTCCACATCTGTATGTGACCTCCAGATGTTGTTAGGGCGAGTCCATCTATCGCTTGCTGTTTGCAGCGTAGGGATGCCAGGGGGCAGGGCCAGCTCCATGTCGTATGCCGTCAGCATGTCAAGGAGTGGCTGGATGAAGTCCTTGGGACTGTTAAGGTGATGGTTGTCAACCGGTTCCCACAGCGGGTGGTGGTGATTGAAGTCGCCCAACCACAACATGCAGTCACTAGCGGAGGGGTGGGCAATGTGTGCTGACGAGGAGAGGAAAGAAGAGAGGGTAGTAAGAACCTCATTGTGTTTGCAGTCGTTGTAGACGTTAAACAGTGAGAGGAAACCAAATTCACCTGCGAAGCGAATGGCTGTGATATCCGTGGAGTGAATGGTCAGTTGGGTGAAGGCGTCTGTGGGATTGTTGGTGTTGATCAGTAGGACAGAGCATGAGTGCGTGCTACCATCTTTTCTGTGGTCGGAAGGGTAAAGGACTCTCCAATAGCTGGAGGCCCTAGAGTTGCCCAGGAAGTCGAGGTATGGCTCTTGGATTGTGAGCACATCCCATTCTTTGGGGCAAGCCACAGCCAGGACATCTGCTTGCGCAGTGCTTGACTTATGAACATTGTGTTGCCAAATGCGCAGGGTGCCAGGAGCTGTTGGGAGATGCTGGTTCATTAATCAGAGGACGTGGGGGGATTGGCACCATGCTGACTCCTATGATGGCTCACTTGGGTGAACCCAAACTCGTCAAGGTTGCTTAGGCAGCTCGGTGCACAGCTGTCGGCAGGTGTCTTCTGCGTCTTCCATGTCGGGGGGCATTGACCTGTAGTCTGGGCTGGTTGAGGGGGGTGGTCGGCCTTGGATGCAGAGACGCATGTGGCGGGGACGGGCTGGGCTGGGGGGCGTGTGCTGAAAGGAGGGGTGGTGCATTTAGGGGGGGCTGTTGCCCAGGTGGTGTGGTCCTTGGTTGGGAAGTAGGGCATGCAGTTTTCAGGGAACTGCTTGTCAAATTTCTCGCAGCGAGAGATGAAGGCCGGGCACCCGCGGTCGGAGCTCATGTGAGCAGACTCCAGGCCACAGGATACGCACCTGTACTTGACTGCCTTGCAGGAAGTGGCAGAGCAACCATTGCTCACACACCTGGAGCAGCATTCCTCTGCTTTACAATCGCCTCAATAATGGCCATACTTCTGGCAGTTACTGCAACGGATGGGCTCGCGAACGTCCTTGCAGATAGTTACTTGACACCCTCCTATGAAGATATGGCCGCGTATCATGTCATTGGCGGTGGTGGGGTTGTTTCAGGAGATCTTGAGTGATGCCACAGTCTGTTTGGGCGACCTAAGATCCGGGTTCTTCAGCCACAGTGCTGAGGTTATCAAGTTCGATGGAAGACCGTTCTCAAGCTCAATTGTACGGAGGCACATGTAGTCGTCCGGTTTGAAGGAGCCCGCACAGGGGACAAACCTCGCGATGAGGTTGTAGGACTTGTTGACGATATTGCAGTTGGAGCCGAAGAGGTGGTTGAGAAGTTCCCAGTTGATAACCGTGTAATGGCGGAATCTGTTGGCAGAGTCAGCTGTATCAAACTCAGCAAGGTACGCACTATGGCTAATGGTCTTCAGCCCTATGGCGCGCATCTTTGGTGTCACGATCTCGACTTCCCCAGCTTCCCCTTCCTCCACTGCCGTTGCCTTCTTGTCTAGCTTGCCAAGGATTTTGTTGAGGGCGTCCCGAAGTTTGGATGAGCCCTCTGCGGTATGGTCTTTTGGGGCGTTGTTGTCGCGCGGGTTGAACTGGATAAGGACAGTCCTTGCATCTCGAAGGACGCGTTGCTGAATGCAAACCCTGTCGTCTGCTGATAGGTCGTGGACCAAGGGCTGCTGGCCAGGTGCAAACGACGGAGGATTCGGTGCTGCGGCCTTGGCGATCATTGCCCAGGTGGGCGCGGCATTGGGTTGCATGGGAGTGCTTGTGAGCTTGGACGCCATAGCGTCCAGCAAGGTGGTGGCCCCTGCAAGTGTCTTGGCGGTGGATTTGAGGGCAAGAGTTGACTCTGCCCTCTGTGCGTCGTTGGCTGCGAGGAATTTGGCGGTAGAGCCGAGTTTCTCAATCAGCCCGCTGAGGCTTCTCAAGGTTTTGGAGGCAATCCTGTTGGCCAGGTCGGACGAGACGTTGTCCGTGATATCGGCTTCGAGGAGGAATGCAGCCGCCAACACGGTGTTCCTCATCTTGGCCTGCTTCAAGGACAGTGCTGCCATGGCCAAGATGCTGACGAGTTTCATGCGGTCATAAGGCTCTGTGGCAAGGATCCATCCATTTGTTTCGAGCCACTTACGAGCATCAGGAAGAGTCCTGACCAGGCTGGGGTCTGATGCCAAGAGGGTCTTGAGGTCGGAGTGCGTGAGAATGAGACGCATTCTTTTTGGGGTCCCAGTTGTGTTGGCACTGCTGGGGGGGGGGGCCTGGATGATGCCCTCATTGTCAAAGACATCACAGTAGGTCAAGAGGAGGTATGAGATAACAGAAG
The DNA here is from genome assembly GCA_018296165.2 of Termitomyces sp. T153. Taxonomy (NCBI): domain Eukaryota; kingdom Fungi; phylum Basidiomycota; class Agaricomycetes; order Agaricales; family Lyophyllaceae; genus Termitomyces; species Termitomyces sp. T153. Next base: position 695,388 of record JACKQL020000021.1, on the reverse strand, counting down.
AAGCTCAGTGACGGTACCAAGTGGCGTTAATGGCCAGAAGTACCAGAAAAAGAATGAATATACGCTAGCTACGGTCTCGAAACAGCCAGGACCCCGGAAGGGATGATGGGTGTTTAGGATCAAGAAGCGTCCATTGGCCACTTCATCAGACTGGATTGCTATCAGTGGGTTTGGAGAGGGGGTTCCTGTTGCATCCCAGGCTGCAAGGAGTTGGAGGACCATAGTGGGCAAAGTGACTAGTTCTTTCCACAGCATTGACATAGCAGGGGAGTAGAGGACAGCTGTTAGGAGGTGTCAACATCCATTGGGACTCCTTGGAGGAGGGACCACAGAAGAGCAACATGGGATGGAAGGAGAAAAGTTGCACCTGCTTGTGGGGCTGCTAGAGCAGGCATGAAAGGGGGGAGCTTGGGGGTTGAACTCACTACAAGAGAGAGGAGATGTTGAGGGTTGCATCTGCTGCAGCTCATATTGCAGTTCCATCAACTGCCACTGCTCATGTGCTACCTTGTACCAGGTATTGACATGCTCATCATCTGGGTGCCCCTCTGCCATACTGTTGATGTGATCCATGAGAGAGGTGTGGAGTCCATCATGGAAGGTTAGGCAAAGTTGCAGACCATCCAGATATCCTGCCTATTTGGCTAAGGCATGAAAAGAGTCAATGTACTCATCAAGTGACCACTTTTCTTGACTATACTGGGTTCTGTCTCAAAGGGAAAGAGCTGCAGTTTTGGCAGGGTCAAGGGGGAAGAACTCAGCTCAGAACTCCTTCTCAAACTCCATCCAGCCAGAGAAACTCTCAACTTCTCCTGGGCATCAGAAGATATGCAGGGCATAGGTTGAAGCTTGGCCAGCCTTCATGTAGGAGAGAACCCAAGCAATTTTCAAGGCATCTGAGGTGAAGGCTTGAACACTCAGCTGGATATAGGTGATACAGGACAGGAGGGAACATTTGTCAGGTTCCGCTGACTACGGGGGCTCAGCTATACTGGGCAAGTCCTTACTAGGTGAATGTGATTCCCTGCACTGACAACCAAGCATTCGGAGGTGGTCCAAGCACTGGGGACTTGTGAGGATAGCCAGGGGAGATTAATCTGAGCAAGTCTGGGGAGGTCCGGAGGAGTAGAGGACAGGTTGCGGGGGAGGGGGACGGACTTGGTGAGGTTCAGGCATGAGTCTGTGTGTGAGTACTGCAGGTGCAGAGGAGGCAGAGGCTATGCAGATGACAGGAGCAGAGCTGGAGTTCTGATGGGGGATCAACAGGGATTGATGGGGTTCGGAGCCAAGTGTATAGCAGGGTCCAGGGGTGGTAACGAGCGTCGGTGGTTCATAATTGTAATTGCGGAGTTTGTGAGGACGTTATGGTCAAGGACTTGAGCACAATAGACAGAATCAAACGGGATGAGGCAGAGTCAAACAAAATAGGATGAAGACGAGATGAAAACAAGAATAGATTCAGGTGGAGACACAGAATGATAACAAAAAGATAATGGAACAGAGACGAGATAAGACTGGGAGACTGAGAGTAAGGAAAACAAAACATGAGACACAAAACACAAAACACAAGAAGGAACCAATCAGACCATAGGTAACGTTAAGCAATATCAAGACTAGAGTACAAAGAGCTACTCTATGTCTTATATACTGACTACTGGAGAGCTCCGGGGACATTGGCTGTGGTGGTGGGGCTTGGTGGAGCTCAACAGAGTCGACGGGTGTCGGTTACGATCAGAGGGCAGGCCACGTTGATATGTTGATGGGATCAATTGTGACACAGTCTGTTCCGAGGCTGTTGAGATACTCCAGGGTAAGTCAGGGAAGCCAGAGTGTCAAGTTGATGACATGTAATGGGGTCAGGCATGGTGGGGGAGTGGTCCCAGGGGCTCAGGAAGTCCAGGGGAAGCGCCGGCGGCTGCAGGGAAGACATCGGAGTTGGCCAGGGGGCCATCGGAGTTAACCAAGAAGGTGCTGGAGTTAGCCAGAGTAGGCACGGAGTGCTGGGGAAGTTTGATGAAGCGTCGGGGGGTTCCGGGGAAGTGGGGGTTTGTCGGGCGGTGTTCGGGGCTTCAGGGAACGGGTTGTGACAACATTCTCCAACCTTACTATCTCCATCATATACATCAGGGAGTGCAGGATGAAGTAGTTTGGAATGGGGAGCTGAAAGGCCTAAGCCAGATGCAGACACAAACTGTTCTGCAGCAGCTGGAGCCAGAAAGCCTGAGCTAGGTGCAGACCCAAACTGTTCTGCATCTGCTGGGGGCATAGGAGGTGTGGTAGGAGCAAGGGGAAGACATTCCAAAAGGGCTTGGAGAGAAAGAGACACTGCTTCAGTAGTTTAATGGAGTCCTGTGAGTTCAGCCATGTGGGAAGTAAGGGAGGCTTGGATAAGTTGAACCTGTGTCTCCAGGGACAGCAAACAACTCCAGGCATTGTGCTGGGGGCTTGAATCATTAGGGGGAGGTGCTGGAGGGGTTAGCTGGATCATAGGAGGAGCACAGGGGGCACTACGACACTAGTGGAGGAGAGACCTTTTGAAGAACCATGTAGAAACTCAGGTAATTGAAAAGGGGGCTCTCAGACAGAATCTAGAGACTTGTTCTGCTGTAAGGGCAACCTCTGGAGGCTGTGGCTCAATCACACAATTGGCAGAGGGAGATCCAAAGTATATTCAGTATCTACAAGAAGTTCTAGAGTTCTAGCTACTTACCTGGCAGAGGGAGATCCAAAGAGAACAAGTCTAAGGATTCCTAATGCCAGTGTTCCAAAAATTTACTCTAGAACTCCTAGAAACAATACCCAACAACAACCAAATCTGGAGTCTGATCAAAAGTGGAAATCCATCATAAATGGTCTCAATCTCCAGACTCCCTGCATGTGACCATGTACCAATATAACCAAAAGATAGCCCTTGGTTGAAAGTACCTGTGATATAATGATGGGAGGCCTACAATGAGTGGTGGGCCTGGAATACAGGAAACAAACCAGGGGTCTGGTAAGAGGCCATGTGGAAGGGGTGACACTTCTTGGAATTATGGACAGAGAACTAGTGCAGCCCAAGGGCTCAAACTGGGACCAGAAGATAGGGAAATTAAAGGGGAATAAAGAAAACCCATAAGGAGGAAGAACAACACAGAGGGGAAACTGGAACATCCCCTGACAGCCTCAACAGGAAATGGAGAGTCCTCCAGGAGTTGGCAGTCCAAAGTTGCTCCAAAGTTGCTGTTAGCATCAGGGAATAGGTTTGGCAGGGGGATTGGAGGAATGGGGGGTTGGTGAAATGGGAGGTTGGGGCTGGCCAGGGGAAAAAGTAGGTCTGGGTGCTCCAGGGCCTGTGGATTGATGTAGGGAGGCTGCAACATTTGGGCAGGGCAAGAGTGCATTTTGGGATGCATTACCATGGAGGATGCACAGGTTGACATGGGAATGACTGTCCTAGAGGAGTCCTGGGGCTCTGTCTCAAGAGGCAGGTTCCCCACCAAGGTTTTTTGGCTCAACCATGTCAGAGAGGGTGTGGGTGGAGGCAAGATCATTGTTGGTGGGAAATGGGTTGGGACAGTCTGTAGTTGCACAGTTCAGGTTCAGTGAGTGTATCCCAAGTGCAGAAAGTGCTGGGAACAGAATATGCCCAAGAGCATGCCAAGAGGCCCATGGTATGGACAGCAGGTTGGTCAAAGAGTCCTCTCATGAGGTTGAGGGACCTTAGGATATTGGAGGCAGTGTTGAGCTCTTCCTGCAGGCAGGGCATCAGAGCCAGGGCTTTGATCCATGCTACAACTGGTTCCTCTTGTTGTATATGAAAGGAGCAGGCAGAGTCCAATGGGTCCTTAAATTATCAGGGGTTCAGACTGGTGTGAATCTCTTTAACTAGGGTGCAAACTTTGTTCCAGAGGTTGGCATCTATCCCAAGAGTGTTCCTAGTATACTCCTATTATATACTAGCCTACTTGTGGTCAGTGGCTGCCTCTTAGTCATTAGGCAGTAGTCATAGTACTAGCCAATGTAGTATTTGGGAAGGACTTAAGGATAGAATATCCCCAGTCCTGACAATAGCCCTGCTTCTAGGTTTATTCACTAGCAGGACTGTAAGCTCACCAGTGTAACTCCTCACCTTTTGCCCTTGCCCTCTGACTTTGCCTCTTGCTGGATGCTTACCTCTTGCCTGCCATGCCTTATGGCTGGCTTGCCCACCAATGCTGATGGCCTGATTAGTCACATCATGAGTGGTGAGCTTGGCTTGGACTATCCATGGCTGACACAATGAACTCAATTCCCTCTGAGAAATGGGAGTTTATAAAGTTGTTCTACAATCCACAATTCTGGCTGGCCAGAAGGTGAGAATCCATGTTCAATGTTAAATGTGACAAACAAGGAAGTGTGGGTGCAATTCAAAGTTAAGCTAGTGTTTCAAAGATATGAAAAAGTCCACAAGCATGACTACACAAAAACTACTTTATCAACAGCACATATGGAAGTGTTACATATATAGCTTCACTGTGCAGTAACAAAAGGCTGGTATGTGACCCAGATTGATGTGAAGACAGCATATCTCTATGGCATTCTCCCTGAGGATGAGGTCCCATACATGAAGCAACCAGAAGAATTCAAGGAAGAGGGAAAGGAGGACTGAGTCTAGATGTTATTGCAGAGTCTATATGGAATGAAGCAGGTGGGACAGATCTGGAACAAGATCATGAATGAGAATATGGTGCCTTGGGGGTTCAAATGTTTAGCATGTGAGCCTTGCATCTCTCACTAAGTCACCAACTATGGCACAATCATTGCAGCTCTCCACATCAATGAATTCTTGACCATTGCAAGCAGTAAAGCAGAGAATGAATGCTTCAAGGACTAGATGTGCCAGGTCTGGACAATATCATGCCTGGGTCTACTCCACTTTGTCATAGGTATTGCAGTAGAGTGGGATTGTCTGAGTAATAAGGTCAAGACTGTCACAGACAAGTCTCATTAATAAAATCATTTGTCAGTTCAGATAAACAGAATGTCACCCCACTGTCTCTGCTAATGGACCCCAACTCCTGGTTGCACCAGGTCAATTGCAACACTCTACCTCAGGAGGAGCAATGTACCCTAGAATGCACCCCTTATTGGCAGCTAGTTGAGTGCCTTCTATACTTAGCAATTCTCCACATACCCAGATATTGTATTTGGGGTCCAGCAGCTCATGTAACATCTTGATTCCTATGCAACCTCTCACTGGAATGCAGCCATAAATTCTGTTTAATACCTCAAAGGCAGCAGATATCTGCAACTGTGTCTAGGAGGAAAGCCCAAAGACATTAAACTGATCAGCTTCACTGACTCAGACTGGATGAAGTGTGGGTGGATATGTTTGGAATCTTGGTTCCAGAGCTATATTATGGTCAGTGACAAAGCAGCAGAGGGTAGTAGCCATCCTTGTGCAAAGGTCAATACATGGCTACTTCTGAGAGTGCCCAAGAATGTATTTGGCTTTGGGCACTCCTCAGGGACATTGGACACAACACTACCTCCCATCCAACCCCTATATACTGTGATGACAACTCTGCAATTGCACTACTCAAAGGACCTCTACTACATGCTGCATCAAAGACATCAACATGAAGTACCATTCCCTTTGTGAATGGGTCCAATCAAATGGGCTGATCCTATGACAAATACAATCAAAAGGAATACTGCTGATATATTCACAACAAAAGCCCTTTCTGGCCCCATGCTCCTATGCCTTTGCCCTTGCCTTGGCCTCCAGTGGCCAAACAATTCCAGATGTGAGGAGGAGAGTATTGCTGTGGTATTGCAATGGTGAGGAGGAGTGTTGGACTTAATCAGTGCACCATGTCATTGTATCAGGCCAAGCTCCATTCTCTTCACATTATGCCAGGCCAGGCACTAGTGCACCATGTTATTTGTGTGAGGTAAGGCACCATTATCATCACTCTTCACATTGAGAACAATGAACTCCTGTAACATATATATTTGGCTCCTCCATAGACAACACCCTCAGTTCTCTATACTGGACTGATGGTGAGTAACTCATATCTAGTGTGCCTGCATACCAACTGACTGTGCCATAGAATCAAACTCATATTGATATCCTTAGGTACAGTCTAATTGTAGTCATTTATACCAGACTGGGGAATCACATTTATATTGATATACTTAGTTCCACTCAGTGTTGATACCTGGATTCAAGATAAGTATGTGAGTGATGTGACTTTCGACACTCTCAAGGAGAACATGCCACGTGCTCTTGCATCTGTTCCAGTCTCGACAATCCAAAAATGGGAACACCAAGCGCACAGATGGATGGAAGCATACATGGAAGGTCCTGGAACTCAGGATGCCCACGTCAAAGAATTCAGCTCTACCAAGTATAAACCCCATCGATGTATTCTTGAGATGGTTTGCGCAACTTTTGATGTGTAAATGACTTCCTTCTATAGTAGTGATCTTTTGTAACTGATCGCGCCAATTTCAAGGGACCACAAAGATACTTATATCTCCATCCAAATTTGATGAGATTGAAAATCTGTCACCTGATGAGGCCTGATTCCATCTGATCCGGTCCCCCGCATTTTTCCGACAAAGATCCTAAGTATCATTTGTTATCCCTATTTACACAGCAAATTACAGGTCCAAACACCCATTCCTCTCTGACAGTACGGACTCAAATGTTGCTTAGCGTTGTTCGGCTAGCCTTTGCTGTTGCTATATTAATAGTTACGGCGAGGAATGTCTATTTCTCACTGTCAAACAAGAAAACTGGTCGCAAATTGCCTCCGGGTCCGAAAGGGTTGCCTATCCTTGGAAACATATTACAAGTTCCCTCCAAAGTACATCACTAGTTTCTTCTCGTTTTAAACGAACGTTGACATTATTCCCAACAGCATTTGGCGACCTACTTCAGAAATCTGCTTGAGGAATACGGCGGACTTGTCTCAATGAATTTGGTTGGATTTGTAAGTCTTAACGCATTCTGACCATGTTCGTTGTACAGAACGCCAACTGAATACAGCCCATAATTCTCATCGGAGACATCAGAGTAGCCAAAAATCTCCTTGAAAAGCACTCGGCTAAGCATTCTTCTCGTCCGGTCGTTCCCTATATCGTAAGTCTTGCGAAGTTACTTTGAGAGGTTATACAGTACTAAAATTTAATGGCGGTGGCTTCAGCGTTATCACATCGATCCCGCAAAAGTCTATTGGGGTGTTTGTGAACAAGGTGAAACTCACAGTATGGGTCGCAAATTGACTGCCGGTCTTATGTCGAGTGTACGTGCCGGACAAACTGAACCACTACAACAATTTGAGGCCTATCTAAACCTCCAAAAACTTCTCGATGACAACGGAAAGAACTGGTGGCATCATATGGACCGGGATGTGAACCTCGTTCTGAGATTATACAATAAGATTGATCTTTGTCCTCAACAGAATCGCAGCTAGCACTGTACTCGCCGCTGGCTTTGGGATGCACTGCCCAACTGGCCACGAAGAGGACCTGAAGGAGATCATTGAGGTGAGACGAAGCAGACCAGGAAGACGACTCAATCATTAATTCTAGAGTCAGTCCATTGCCGAGTTCGTACACCTTTGCACTCCATCTGCTAGTATCGTCAACGTATTTCCTTTTCTGGATTGGATTCCTGGACCCATGCCATGGCGAACTCGCGCTGCGGACTACCGCAAGCGGGAGGATGCAATTTACAACAAGCTTATTGATGAAGCTGTCACAGGCAAGGCATCTGGTATGAACACGTATGTATCTCTTGGGTGCACCAAACGTAGTGTTGACTTGTCTTTCAACGCCGTAGATGGGCCGCTGCTTTTGCAAGGCCAGATAAACCAGAAGGTGACCAACGCCGCCTCTTGAACCAGTTTGCCGGCGTACGCCCCAATGCTTGTATTCAATGACCTGCTTGAAATTGACTCATGCCGTAGGCAGCTATTGAAACCGTAAGATCTCTGTCACCATTTCTGGTCCTGCTCAAGTATTCAGGCTATATCAGACTGCTCTCTCTTTACAGACCTTCATCCTTGCATGTATTCGCTACCCCGAATGGATCCCAACTGCACAAAAGGAAATCGACGCTGTTATTGGACCTGACCGTCTGCCAACTTTCAAAGACCGCCCTTTCTTGCCTTATGTAGAGGCAATTGTCCGCGGTTTGTGTTTGGTGGTCACTATGGCGGGGATCGGTCTGATAGTTGTATTCAGAAACCCTTCGCTGGCGCCCTGCAGGTGTGTGTAATCGTCCCTTTATGGGCGACCTTATGGACCAGCATTATAGCACGGTTCGGTGTCCCTCACCAATCCACCGAAAACGACGCTATCGAATATCAAGGACAAGAATACTTCATTCCTAAAGGCAGTATCATATTTGCTGTTCCATGGTTAGTTCCCTCGTCGTTGTTTCAAGCGCTCTGCCAAAATCCCTTTGTCAGGGCAATCGAACATCAGCAGTCGAGGTTCGAGAATCACGATCGATTTATGCCTGAACGATTCCTCGATACCAAGGGTAAGCTGAAACCTGATTATGACACAAGTGCTTTTGGCTTTGGTCGTCGCAGTGAGTAATTCTAGTGCCTCTGTGATAGGTGCTCTCTCTCAATCAATGACACAGTGTGCCCGGGAATTCCATTTGCAGAGAGATCCCTCTGGATTGATATCGCCACTATGCTCTGGACCTTCGACATCCTTCCAGACACCAAGAGTGACCCAAGAACGGGATTGTCATTCCTTTATGATGATAGTGATGCAGCGTTTGACGGGAGTGTAGGGATCATCTGGCTTTTGTTTACTTCCTTATGTCACTGACAATTATAATCTAGTTCTCGTGCCCACCTTTTAAATTTCCGGCTGTGTTCCAGCCTCGCTCCACACAGCGTGCTGAAGTTGCTAGGAGGGAGTGGGCAGAATGTGAGAAGGACTTGAATGTCCTTCTGCCTGCTGTGAAGGAGCACTAATTGTTGGAATTCTATACAATTATTCTCTAAGTTCCCATTGTCTCACTAATACTGTATCATCTCAATGAATTCAACAGTTATGGGTCACACAACCATCAAACTTGTTTATGAGGACGAAAGATGAGTTATTTGTAGCCAGAGGCTAGCTCCATTATTTGTACTTGTTTGTAATTGAATTGCTTGACATCCTATTGATTCTTGAATCATTATAAGATAAGAGTTCCTCAATGAAGTAAAAAAACACTCCTTTTCCGGAACCACCACCTTTGGGGAAATTCCCATGGTGTTTGCTCGATACTGGAAATCTACATTTGAGAATGAGCATATATAGCTGGACAAGAGCATATATAGCTGGACAAGAGCATATGTAGCTGGACAATACCATCAAAGAAAGACCCACCAGACCCCAAATACCAAGCGGCAGTACAATACACAGTGAAGGACAAGGGGAGGAGACGCATAAGAGAAGGGGAGGCAGACACAATGGATGTATTCAGAGGACATGAGATCATCCCGTCCAACATGCCCAGAAAGCCTAAGACACTGTCAGGCAGAGCCAAAAAAAGACAAGGAACATCAAACAAGGACAAAGACATACTGGAGGAAGACACAGACATGGAAGTCCACACTGTACAACCCAAGAAAACACTCATGAACAAAAAAGTAGTCACCAGACTGTTAGAGTCCATTGCCAATATACTCCTGAGTTTCTCAGACCATGCAATCTGGAGCAAACACATGACAAACCTAGTGTGGTCTATTGCACACAAGCTAAGGATCATTGAGCCCATGACAGAAAAACTGACTCTGCTGACAGAAACATGACATGGATGGAATAGTTGTGACCCTGGGAAACTGACCAAGGAGGTGAAATCACTTTTGGCAAGGATGGAGGACAGACAGACCAAGGATGTGAAAGCAAAGACCAACCCTGAAATGCAATACAAGGTTAACACTGTGCATGCTACTGGACCTATATACAGACCCACTCTCACAACAACACACCATACACCCAAACCATTGAAACAAATGTCACCATACCATGCAATACAACCCAAAAACCCAATGCAACCACACCACCAGTCTTGTCTGATCATCATCATGCATGGCACCAAGCTAGACCAGAAAGTGCTACACTCTAGAGCCTTAGTTGCATTCATTAATAATGCTCTCATGGGGAGGGAGGAATCACAACACATCAGGGTAGCATCAGCACACTACAACCAATGCCAAAACCTAATACTCATGACTAGAGAAGATCAGATGGGGGCTGAACTTCTCAAATACGCACACACCTTCACTCACATTTTTGGGGTACCAGAGGACACCCTGGAGTTGATGACAGACATACAGAGGTACAAATCAGATAGACAGTGTATGGATGGGAGAACCGGGCATGGTGCACACACCAGAAGAACTGCTGGAAGAGCTGGAATATGCCAACCCAATACTGAAGTTGGTCAAACTGATATCCAACTCAAAGTGGATCTGCTCAATTGAGGACCTCAAGAATCAAGACTTTTCATCCATTGTTCTGGATTTTGGCACAGAGGATGATGCTACACAAATGCTAGAAAAACAGAACTTTGCACTATACTCAAAATGGTGCAAGGTGGTCAAACATGTGGACAGACCCCCAATTCCACAGTGTCAAATTTGTTGGGCATTTGGACACCATGCAGCTTGCTGCTGAACAGGACCCAAGTGCAGAATATGTGCAGGTAACCACATAGAAAGACAACACCAAGAGGATACAGATATGGACTAACCAAACCACCACCTGAGAGTCAAGTGTGCAAATTGCAGGGATGGACACCAGGCCATGGCGAGACTATGCCTTGAACATATCAGGACCACAGGTGTGGCCAGAGCAAAAGAAACAAAGAAGACAACTGGATCACAGGTAACATTCCAAATAAATGCAAGGAATAGCAAAGAAATGCCCAACAACCAAACCAAACCCAGAAACAGCTAAAACAAGATTGACACAAAAGAAGAAACATTTGTGACAGCAAAATCAAAAACCAGGCGCAAACATGTGGCCCCAAGTCATGAAAATGATGGACACACACTTTCACCCACACAAAGAAACAAACATCAGAATGGCCCAAACACAGGAGAAGTAGATAAGTCCATACCACATGAAAACTAAACCTATACATATAATACAACTAAATGCTGATTGCAGCAAGATAGTGTGGCCACACAGCACTCAATGCATTTAAAGACAAATTTGGCATCATACTCTTCATAGAACCATCATGGGACAGGATAGGAGGGGACCAGATAGGATCAATAGTGTGCACTGGCTGGACACCCATCCTGCTGATTGTGATCCTTACAACAGGACAAAGACCAAGAACCATGGCATATGTGAGGGCAAGAGAGGACTTCATGGTCACACTCTGATCAGACATTGCAAAGGACCTTGACATACAGGTCCTAGACATAGAACAGGGTACCTGCCCAACCACCACACTAATAAACACTTATAGCCAAACAAAATCAAAGAAACCCAACTCAAATAACACAACAGCCTCCACTAGATTACAGAGACTCACACTGCCAACTAACAAACCTGTCATCATCACAGGCAACTGGAACCAACACCACCCTAGATGGAGCATTAGAAACAGCCCACCATCTGGCAAAACAGAACAACTGGTAGACTGGCTGGACAAGGTGTGATTCTCTATCCTGAACACAAAAGGGGAGTGCACATTCCAGGAACACAGACAACATGGAGCAACATTAGTGATAGACCTGACATGGGCAAACCAAGTGGCCAGAACACTTGACACAACACAAGAATGGACAATTGACCCCACAAAAGCATGCAGGTCAGACCACTATGCACTTAGATGGAAGATCAACCATGGAACACAAGAAATCAAAAATGTTACAGGTACAAGATACAAATTTGAAAAATCTAAAGCAGGAGAGTGGAAAGAGGCTTTCTCAAGAGAGCTGGCACACAATACCAGGCACTGGAAGAAACTGACAGACAGACAGAGACCAAAAACCACAGAGGAGCTGGATGAAGACATACACCTGATAACACAGGCCATGAAACATGCTTCCAAGAAGACAGTAACCCCCAAAACACCATCAAACCAAACAAAACGCTAGTGGACCAAGGAACTATCACAGGTAGCAAAACATAGAGAGGAACTGAGGAAGCAGGCTAAGATGTACAAAGACTGTTGGGGAGAGCAATCAGAGGTAGTAAATCAGGAAATTCAGAAAACACTAACTACTTTAGGAAACTCTTCACAAAGATATGGGGCTTCCAAAACTGGCCCAGAGGAACCATAAACTACCCATCACCTGTGATCAAACAGACAAACAAAGACCCAGCAGTCACACAGGAGGATAAATGCAATGCACTATGAAGGGCACTCTTCAAACCCCCCCCCCCCACTCCTCAAATTCTCAAAAATGACTATGAACCTAACTTCAGAGAAGACAAGCCTGGAGACATAGAACACAACCAGATTACATGCACAGAGGTTAAGGAAGCCATCTTCCACCAAAGCACCACCAAAGCCCCAGGTGAAAGCCAGCAGTCCTTCACAGCAATCAGATGGGCATGGGAAGCTGAGGAAGAGGTAATATTTTCCCTTATGCATCACTGCATCAAGACAGGGTATCACCCCAAAGTGTGGAGGAAAGTAATCACAGTAGCACTGCACAAACTGAACAAGCCTGACTATTCAGGGCCCAAAGCATACAGATTAATCCAACTGCTAGAATGCCTGGATAAAGTGCTGGAGAGCATAGTTGCTAAAAGATTGAGTTACATGGTAGAGGCAGGAGACCAAGTCCCCACCAACCAGTTTGGCAGATGCTCTTGTAGTTCCACAAACAATGTGCACCTTATGCATGTCTAGGACATCCAAGCAGCAAGAAACCATGATAAGGTAATGTCAGTTCTAATATTTGACATCTCTGGTTATTTCAACAATGTTAACTATTCTTGACTGCTATGGAAACTGTGGAGAAAAGGGATTCCACTACCACTAGTGAAGTGGGTAAAATCCTTCTTAGATCAGGAGCAAGTAGCAATATGCCTCAATGGCAAGAGGGGAGATATGAAAAATGTAGACAACAGTATTCCACAAGGTTCCCCAGTTTCCCTGATCTTGTCAATTATATATGGAAGCAAGATACAAGAGATCATGGAAGAAAAGAGGAAAGAATATAATGCATTATGGAATGATAGGAATGAGAAAGGAGGAGTCCTGACACTTGACATGTACATTGACAATGGAACTCTCAGGATATCCACCAAATCTCTTGACCTCAACATCATTATTCTTCAAGAGGCTTTTGTCATAGTAAACAACTGGCTCACAAGTGTGGGCCTTTTGATGGGGGCAGAAAAGACAGAACTGATACACCTGTAAGGGTGACCTCTGGGTGGTGGATGTGAGCTATGCAGCTAGCAGAGGGGAATCCAAAGTATATTAGCAAAGTAGATGACAATACAACAGTAACTAATCATCTAGCAGAGGGAAATCCAAAGAGAACAAGTCTAAGGATCCCCACTGCTTAGTGTGGCACATCAACGGGCAACAGAGGCATGGGAACAGCTATACAGAAGGCTGGAGGTAGCCCTAGCTCTAGAAAAGTGGTTGATGAGGTGATATGGAAAGTCCCATGGGTCTCTGGATATCTCTGGGAGTCTGGAACAAGCCCCAGAGACATCAAGCAAGCTGCAGAGGTGCTGGAACAAGCCATGGAGTTTGGAAATGGAAGTCCCCTGACATCACCCCCCTCTAGCATGCAGCATCTTGATGTATGGGGTAGAAAAAGTTTCAGATTGCCTGGTCCACTAGTGAGATGGGATAGAGTCCTCAGATGGTATGCAGTGCATCTGGGTGCTTCCAATGGAACTCCCTGATAAACTCCATGATTCTCAGGAGATGTCCTCAATTCTGTAACCTTTCTACTTCACCTTGCATTGTAGTTGTCACAGGAATAAATGGCTATCCAGGATCTCCTCTACCTCATACTCCTTGCTATTGTCAACCACCACTAGGGGTGGCAGGGGTGGTGGATGTCATCCTGGGATAGGGTCCTTCAGGGCCAGAGTCAATTTAACCATGTTAAACACCAGATGGAGCTGGCACATCCCTGCAGCAGGCTGGAGTTGATAGGCTAGGGGCCCTACCTGTTATTCCACTGTAAATGGTCCCAATTGGTGGTGTGAGAGTTTTTTTGATGGTCAGGTAGTTGTAATATTGGAGGCATCCGGGTACACTCAATCTCTGGGCTAGTACTTGGGTGCTGGGGTCCTTCTGCAGTTGTAGTATTGTGCCTTGCTGTCCTTTGCCTTTGCAAGAGCCACTTGGGCCTCCTCCTGTGACTTCTTCATCCAGTCCACAAACTTGTTTATTGCTTCATTCTCCAAGGGCTAGGGCTGGGGTTTGAAACCCATGTGCAGGTGCCATCCAGTGTTGAGGAAGAAGGGGGAGACTCAGGTGGATGCATGGATGTGGTTGTTGTACTGGAACTCAGCATTGTGAAGGAGTACATCCCAATTATCCTGGTGCTCATTCCAGAAGAGGTGGAGGTACTGCTCCAACTCCTGGTTTACATGTTTGGTCTAGCTATCAGACTGTGAGTGGTAGGTGGTGAAGGTGTGGAGCTTCATACCAAGTAGTCAGTAGAGTTTCCTGGTGAAGTCCACTATGAACTGTGGTCTCTGGTGTCAAAGAGGCCATGGAGCTTCCAGACATTTCTCTGGTACAGGTTTGCAGCATCCATGGCAAAGCAGATGGTGTGAGTTGGAATGAAGTGTGCTTGCTTGCCATACAGGTCTACCACTACCATGATGACATTGTAACTGTGAGCATTGGGGAGCTCAACAATAAAGTCCACTGATGTGACACTCCACCACTCTACAGGGATGGGTAAAGGGTGTAGCTGCCTAGAGGGAAGACGGTGCTGGGGGTTGGTCTAGAGGCAGAGATCACATGTGTAATTCTGCAAAACTAGCTCTAGTGTGTTCCATTATCTGGGGTGCCCAGCAATCCAGGAGTTGTGGTGTGGCTCTACAATCTCCTGATGGAGCTCTGGAATGTGCTCTGCTGTCCAGAAGAGTGGTGACCCCACAAGTCTGCTGGGTCTCCATGGTCTTGATTTCCACATCTAGGCATAGAGAGTTGGCAGACAGGCTTAAAGCCACCATGTACTGTTGGGGCATTTAGCGCTTCTAAGCAGGGCAGTGCTGGTGGATGCTAGAACTTAGTTGGGGCTCCAGAGTTGGTATTTGTATGTCTGGAGGAGGACCTTGAGGTTTTTCTGTCTTAGAATGAGGGGCATCAGAAAAGGCAATTTCATTTTCTATTGATAGACATGAGAACCTATTGGTATCCAGCAACAGAGGCATACACCTCATCTGTCACTCAACTAAAAATCCTCCTCCAGAGTCAACTCTGGCATTGACTCATCTGGCAATGGAGCTCCAGTGGCATCCTTCATGGTCAATAGTTGCAGAAGGAGTTCCTCCTTCCTCCAGAGTCAACTCTAGCATTAACTTGTCTGGCAATGGAGCTCCAGCAGCAAGCTTTGTGGCCAACAGTTGCAGAAGGAGTTCCTCCTGCTCTGCCATAGAGAGGTAATGTACCTCCAGACTTAAGGAGGAGTGTCATGCAAAATACCCAGGCTTCTTGCATCTCCAACACAGTAACAGCATAATGCAGAGCTGTCAGGCTGCATCCACATCCATGGAGATGCCTGGTGGCAAGGAGTGCAGTGCAAGGATGAACAGAGTAGGGGTGGGCATTGGGCAAGCAGGTGCAGAGTACCAGAGGCTGGTCACTGGTGTGGAGCACTGCATAGAGTGCTTGCAGCAGAGCTCCCATCAAATCTTCATGAGTTGCCACTGATCCTGGGCTACCTCATACTATGAAGCAATCCTCTTGTTGTCCAGGCAGCCTTCTGCAAGGTTGTCAATGCATTCTACCAATGCAGGGTACAGGCCATCCTGGAAAATAAGGTATAGTTGAAGACCATCAGTGTAGGCAGCTTGCTTGACCAGTGCCTAGAAGGAGTCAATGTACTTGTCCAGCATTCACTTCCCTTGCCCATATTGCTTCCTGTCATGTAGTGTCAAGACAGCAGTTGTGGTGGAGTCAAGCAGGTAAAACTCTGCCTGGAAGTCCTTCTTGAAGGCAGCCTAGTCCAGGAAACTCCCAACACCTATGGGGCAATGGAAAACTTGCAACTCATAGGTGCAGGCATGTCTGGTCTTCATGTACAACAGCACCCAGGCTATCTTCAGTGCATTGAAATTGAAGGCATCTCTGCTGAGGTGGATGTAGGTGAGGCAGGACTGGAGGAAACATTTCCTGCTAGAACAAGCACCATCATATGTGTCTGAAAGCATGAGGTGCAGAATCCACAGTTATAGGGTCACTGGAGCTGCAGAAACAGGTACAGGAGTGGTTAGAGTTGGTTCTGCAACTGGGGGAGGTGCAGAGATGAGGGTAGGTGCTTGAGTAGTGCCTGGAGTGATTGGGAGATAAGATCTGTGGTTTGATGGATGGTGGAAAGTTCAGTTGTGTGGTGGGTAAGGGATGATTGCATGAGTTGCACCTGGTTTTCTAGGTGTAGCAGGCAGGTCCAGGCTTTGTCCTGTGGGGCCAGAGCCTCCACAGGAGTGTCTGGGTTGGCAAGCTGAGACATAGAAATCTGTAGTGCTTAATCCTGATGGGGAAGTGCCAGATAAAGGCTCAGAGGTTCTTTGTGGCTATGAGGGGCTTCCAGACCAGTTTTAGGAGACTTGTTCTGCTGTAAGGGCAACCTCTGGGGTGGAGGATCTGAGTCATGCAGCTAGCAGAGGGGAATCCAAAGTATATTAGCAAAGTAGACAACAATACAATAGTAACTAATCACCTAGCAGAGAGAAATCTAAAGAGAACAAGTCTAAGGATCCCCACTGCTTGGTGTGGTGCATCAGTGTGCAACAGAGGCATGGGAACAGCTATACAGAAGGCTAGAGCTAGCCCTAATTCTAGGAAAGTGGTTGATGAGGTAATATGGAAAGTCCTGTGAGTCTCCAGAGATCTCTGAGGGTCTGGAACAAGCTTCAGAGACATCAAGTGAGCTGCAGAGGTTGGAAATGGAAGTTCCCTGACAACACCACTCATGGTGCAGAGATAATGGATATGCCCCTAACATATGACTGCCCATGCCAGACAGATTAGAGGTAACAATAAATGCTGGAAGCTCAATTGGGATACTGGATCTGCATTTAGATTGTAAACTGACATTTGACAGACATTTGCAGGTAGTAGCTACAAAGGTCAAGTGCATGGTACAAGGAATGAAGCTGCTGGCCAACATGGCGAAAGGGCTAAACCAAATGCACCTCCAAACCATGTACAAAGCCTGCATCTTACCAATAATCATGTACATGAGCCCAGCATGGTGGACAAACAAGAAGAGACATCTGAACAAACTTAATACTATTCAAAATGATGCCCTCTGACACATGGCCCAAGCTTTTAGAATAATGCCTACTAACACACTAGAAATAGAAATGGCAATTTCCCCAATTTGGCTGACCTTAGATAAAACAGTAGCAAGCTATACCAACAGGCTACACAGGCTAAACCCTACCCGCATAATTATTGCTTGTCTGCCAGATGTATAGAGAGAGGGTATGACAATACATTACCCACCACCAATGCCCTCACAACAACAACTAAGAAACCCAACATCTAAACCAAAAGGTAAACTGACACAGTTAGAATCTGTAGCAATCACTATGTATAATCCATAGGAAGGGGAACAGATCAAACCTTTAACAGAACCCCAATGGAGAGCAACTGCAGAAAGATATGGAAACTGATTGATAATTATCCCAACTAGACCAGGAGTTCCAAAAGAGGAAGCTGCAAAGGTACACAAAGCATTAGTGGCCAAACTCCACAGAGACAAGTCAAACCTCTTGATATACTCAGATGGCTTCATGTTAGAGGACAAAAATAACCCAAAGATCAAAATGGTTGGATGGGGAATGGTTGGGTACAATGGAGGCAAGGAAATCTTTGTACAGAAAGGAGGCCTGAATAGCACAGCAGAGATATACAATGCTGAGATGAAGGGTCTTGAAGCTGCAGCAAAAATGGTGGCTAAGATAACAGAGAAAAATCACTGGATCACTAACATACACATATTTGCAGATAATGCAGTGGCAATATCAAGTATATACAGGGTAAGATATGTGGCCTGTCAAAGGCTCATACAATCCTTCACTTATCATATTGACAGTTTTCTAAATGAAAGATAGGACAGGATGGTAACAATACAGTGGTGTCCAGGACATGAAGACATTAAGGGCCATGAGAAGGCAGATGCAGCAGCAAAAGAAGGTGCCATCATGTGGCAAACAAAGTATATACACTAACACATGCCAAAGGAAAACAAAAGAACAAACTCTCAAAGCCTGGAGGGTTGAATGGCTAAAGACTCCACCTGTAGGAGGGTTTGCCCTGGCAAATAAACTACCCCCAAGTGCCAAACCATGAAAACATGTCCAAGAACTTCCAAAAGAGGTCTTGGCAAGGCTCACTCAGTGCCAAGCACAACACTCCTATATTGGTGAGTACTATGCTAAGTTTGTGCCCACTGAACTGAAAGGATGCACATGTAGAGAGGGATACCAAATGTGCAAACATGTCATCAGAGAATGTCCCAAGTACAAGGAGCACAGGGACATACTGAGGAAAGTAGACAAAGAAATGGAAATAGAAAAAAAGTTTGGTACAAAGAAAGGTATTGAGGCCATGGGCAAATTCCTGGCCAAATCCAGAGCCTTCATGAAGACAGGCACACCAAGACTAGGAAACATGCTGAAACCAACAATAGAGGAAGATGAGGATGAAGAAAACAATGAAGAATACTGGAGAAGAATAGAAGAGAGGGAGGAAGAGGAGGAGTACACAGGAAGGATGAAGGAAGATGCAGAGGGAGGAGAAAGAAGCAAGGAAGAAGAAGGATAATGGGCAATAGTGTCAAGAGGGGACACATCACATTGAGCCAACAAGAACAGGGTACACTTACAGGTCTGTGCAGAGGCTACATGGCCAGCACACATGCAACACCTAGCAGGCACACAAAAAGAAGCAATGGACTTCAGCAAACTGTCTTCTTTCTATAACTTCTCCTTTCCTTTCATTTATTTATTCTTTCTTTCTTTCCTATCAAACCTGATAACAGAACATCATAACTGGCCTGTTACTACACCTTGCCCTACCCTACTTTACACATGCTAGCAAAAGTACCACCAGGAAAGGCCCAGATCAAATGCTTACATACCATTTTACTTTACAACTCATCATACTTAGCTATGGCTCACCCCTTAGCCCAGTTTGTGGCTTGCTGATGTAAGACAGAGATCCATCCATCCATCCATCCATCCTCAATGAAGTAATCAAGATGAGATAAATTGGGCTTTTCCACTCATCTCTCCAGCTGACTTGGGTCTTTGATTTGACAATTAGTGTGCTTATAGTCCTGTCACTGTTCATGTTTGTAGATATAAGTCTTGACTATAATTTCAATTATATTTTATTCAATCAAATAAACCATTTTTGTAATAAGTATTCCCTGATTTTAACTTCATTCTTTCAAGAAGTATTATAATATGTGGTGATCATGTTCTAATAATCCCTTGAGTGAGGTCTTTGATATTCCAACTCAATGCTGAAATCCAGACAAAACTGACACTTAATATCACAGAACACACACCTTGAAAATTAGAAGGCCAGCATACAACTTTAAATTCATTCCATATACCCTCTGGAGTGGCAGGAGCACAGTGGAATAGGATAGTGCAAAAGAGCTGTCTGAGAGTAGTAAAATGTTACTAAACATGGAAAGTTGTTGTTAGCAAAAGGGAGTAGCAAAACTAGATATTCGCTGTAGGTGCTAGTGCAAGGCATAAACCTAGCAAAATAGTACTCATAGGTGGTACTAGGAAAAAAATGAAGGCAGAGGAGGAGGAAGCTATTTTATTTCTTTAGAGACTTATTTTCATGTGAAATACATCATGATCAATAGTGTCCTAGGTCCTGCAGTGTGTAAGGGGGTGGTAATTACTGACATTGAATAGTTCTCTGGCCTGATCCCTTTTCAGCTGATGCCAGTTATGCCTCGTAGCCATCTTACTACAATTTGATTACTTTGGAGTTCATACTACTTCCCACACAAAATCCCTTCCCATCTGCTGCTAACATGCCATCCCAATCTCTAAACTCTTACTTTCAGCAATGCTTGCCAGTAGTCAGCTGGTGTTAGGTATTTGGCTAACCTGTTTTGCTTTTGCCTCCAACACTAATCCAACCAGCCAAGGCCCCATGACTCTAAACCTTGTCCCACACCCAAATTGTATTTTTTGGATTGTGCTGGATCTCATATTTGGCAATGAGTTAGGCCAGCATGGGTGCCAAGCCAGATTGGTCCTGTCATGAACCACTCCAGACCTCTGACCCCCTTCTCCAAGCTGTTCTGCTTCCTCAGAGTTTCCCCCAGACTTACCCTGACCTTTGTTCACCTACAGCATCCAACCTGGCTATCTTTGATGCTTCTTCAGCAAACCCTGATGCATCCCCTGTGGGCCCCATCATTTCCCCTTCTCCTCTGAAGCCCCTAGGCCCCTCCAACATCTCCCCTGACCCAGGCACATGTCACTGACTTGCCCCACAACCTACATGACCACTCTGGAACTCTTTGACAACTACAGGGCAGACTGCATTCCCATCAGTTCCCATCAGAATATTGCCATGGCCTGCCATCTGATCAGAACTGACACCCATCAGCTCCACATGGCTCCAATGAGCCCTGCTGCTGCACCCTCAGTCCCTGGAGCAGGTCTAGTAGTTAGTATATAAGTTGTAAAATAGCATCTGTTTTCTTAGTCTTGATATTGCATGACCTGTGATTACTAGTTACATTTCTTCTCTGTTTCTGTCTCTAGTCTTGTGTTTCTTGTCTCAATTCTATTTGTCCTTGTATCTGTTTAGTCTCAACTCCATCTCTTCTTGTCCATCTCTATTTCCTTTATTGTTTCTAAGTTCCTTTCAACTCCAACATCATTATGAACTCTGCACATACATTATGACTCTCTAAACATTTATAAGCTAACTTGAGACCTTGCCTATGCTTGGTTCCAAGACCCATCACTCTTAATTGATCCTCCATCAAACTCCAGCTCCACTCCCATCACTTGCAAATTCTCTGCTTGCCCCACTGCTTATACATTTGCTTATTGACTTGTGGCTGACATGCCTCTAAACTCAAACTTTACTATACCTGGTCTTAGACTTGCTCAGACCACCACAGACTTGCTCAGACTACTTCCCTTCACTTATTCTAACAAGTATCTGAAGTCTGGACCACCCCAGAGTGCTAGGTTATAAGGGCAGGACAACATGCCTGCCTAGTAAGGACTTGCCCAGTTAAGCTGAGCCCCTGTAAAGGTGACCTCTGGAGGCTGTGGCTCAATTACACAACTGGCAAAGGAAAATCCAAAGTCTAGTTGGTACTGGAGAAGGAGAAGGAGAAGCAAGTGGGATGTCCCCTGACATCACTCCACCTCTAGCATGCAGTGTCTGGATGCACTGGATAGAAGAAGTCACAAATTGCCTGGTCAGCTGGTGAAATAGGGTAGATGCCTTGAATGGCTTTTGGGACATCTGGATGCCTATGGTAGAAGTCCTGGACCAAGCCTGATGCATGAACATTAGCCTGTGGTTCCTAAGAGATGTCCTCAATGCCATATCCCTTACATTTCACCTTGAATTGCAACTTTCTTTGGAATACTCTGCTGTCTAAGATTTCCTCCACCTCATACTCCTCCTATCATTGACTAGGACTGGCAGTGGGGGTGGGTTAGGGCAATGACCTGGGATTGGATCCTCTGGAGCTGGAAATAACTTGACCACATTGAAGACTAGATGCAGTTAGCAAAGGCCTGCTAGGAGTTTAAGTCAGTATGCCAAAGGCCCTACCTTCCTCTCCACTGTGAAGGGGTGAAGATGACAATGTGGCAGCTTCTGGGATGGCCTTGTTGTCTTAATGTTTGAGCTATCCAAGTACACATGGTCTTCAGGCTTGTAATCTTGGGCAGGAGTCCATCTGCAATCATAGTACCATACCATGTCTTCCTTGGCCTTCACCAATGCAGCTTTTGCCTCCTCCTGTGCCCTCCTCATCCAATCCACAAACTCATTTACAAAGTCATTCTCAGAGTGTGTGCCCAAGGTTCAAATCCCATGTGGGGGTGCCTGCCAGTGTCCAGAAAGAATGAAGTCATCTGCATGAAAGAGTGAGCATGGTTGTTGTACTGGAACTCAGCATCTGGCAGGAGCTCATCCCAATCATCCTGCCTCTCATTACAAAAAAGGTGGAGATACTGTTCCAGTTCCTGATATACACATTCTGTCTGCTCATCTGACTAAGGATGATAGGCTGTGGTGGTATGGAGCTTGACTCCAAGCAGGTGGTACAGTTTCCAAGTAAACTCTGCTACAAACTAGGGGCCTCAGTCAGAGACATAGTCATCTGACAGACTATGGGGCTTCCAGACATTCTTTCAATACAGGCTGGCTGCTCCCAAGGCAGAGCATGTTGTGTGGGTAGGGATAAAATGGGCTCATTTACCATAGAGGTCCACCACTACCATCACTGCATTGTATCCATGAGCATCTGGGAGTTCCACAATGAAATCCACCAATGCAACACTCCTGCAAGCAGCCAGGATGGGGAGTGAGTGGAAATGGCCCAGGGGTGCTGGATGGTGAGGCTAGGTGCAGAGACAGAGATTACAGGTGCTAGTGTAGGTGCTTACATGTTGGGAGATCTGTGACCACCAATAGTTCTGGAATACCAGCTCCAGTGTCTTCCACCTTCCAGGATGTCCAGCCACCAGAGAGTCATGATGTTGTTCTACAATGCACTAGCAAAGTTCTGGAATGTTAGGCACATAAATGTGTCCTCTAAAGGTCAAAAGCCCATGCTAAAGACCCCACTCATCTGCATGCACTGACTTGACTCCACTTGCCCATCAAGCTTGTAGGGCCTGCACAGCCTGAGCAACTGCATCCTCCTATGCATCCTCCCTGTTCTCTCTTTGGATGTCCCTAAGGATGTTTGCCTCATTCCTTTGAACTGCAATCCCTTCTAGCATATGGATGGCAAAGAGCTCAGGCTTGAGGAGGACAATGTTGTCATTATCTCCTGCTCCTGTGCCATGGTCAGCCCACCTGGACAGTGCACTAGTTTGCCCATGCTCCATTCTGGTTTGTGGTGCAGTGAGAAGTCAAAGTTGGCCAAATACAGAGACCACCAAGCTTGATGTTGATTGAGTTTCTTTGAAGAATGGAAGTACTCCAGATTCTTGTAGTCTGTCCAGACTTCAAACTTATGCCATGGACCCTCAAGGAAATGCCACTATTCTTCAAAGGACCAAATAATTGCCAGCATCTCCTTATCATGGATCTCATAGTTCCATTCCACTGCATTAAGGCTTTTGGAGTAGAAGGCTACTGGATGCCATTTGCCATCCTCCTTTGACTGCTGGGAGAGGACTGCCCCTGTAGCAAAATCTGAGCTATCTGCTTCTACATGGAATGGAGAGTCATCATCAGGGAACAGGAGAACTGGCTTTGAGGTCACAGCTTGCTTGAGGGCATCAAAGGCAGCTTGCTGTGGGAGCTCCTACTGCTATGCTGGGTGCAAGCAGATAGACTTTGCAGCTGGAGGACTCAGCATCTGGTATCAGCTCAATTGCATGATCCCACTGCTTGCACTCTGGAAGTGAATTAAAGGAGGCCTTGGAGAATACACCCTCAAAGTCATGGAGGTGATTGGGAACCATGCTACAGACAGGCTTAGGCTGTGAGTTTGCTACAAATGCCTCAGCCAGATGCTGAGAAGTAGTCTGACTGGCTCAAATCTCTGCCACTGTAAGAGGAGGGCAGAGGGTTGTAGCATAGATCCAATCACCCACCTCTATGGTCCCATCTAGAGACTCTGCATCTGGAGTACAGGTCCACCTTTGCCTTCCTCTTCTTCTGGAGACTCACACCCAACACCTTGGCCATTGTCATAGAGGGCCTCTCTATAAGGGAATGCCAGAGGGGGGGAACTCAGGAGGTCAAGATCAGCATAAGGGAAATGCCCAGCGCAACAGAGCTGCACAGTAGCATGCTCACAAATTTTGGCTCTCTGCTCCTTACAGGCTTGTTTTGCACATGTAACACAGCAATGTGGGCAGCAACTCATTTTCACCTCACTCTTAGTCCAGTCAATCCCTGGGTTGTGTTCACATAGCCAGGTGAACCCTAAGATCATGTCTTGCTTTCCTAAACTAGTGACAGCAAAAGCAGCTTGCTCTGAGTGGTCTTGGTAGTGGAGGACCAGGTCCACCACAGAGCAAATAGAGCCAACTTCATTGAGCATGCCATCAACATTGTATATGGAGATAGGACAGGAAAGGGGGCAAGTGGTAAGGCAGTGTTGTTGCACATAGTTAGTGTTGAGGAAGAGGCCTGTTGCACCACTGTCAAGCAGGGCAGCCACACTTTGGATCTGCTGGGTGTCTGTTGTCTCAATTTCCACCTGTAGCTTCAGGGAGTTGGTAGAAGGGGTGGAAGCAACAACATAACAATGGGGGAGGTGGCATTCCCATGCAGGGATTTGGAGGTGTGGGCTAAGAGGTGCATTTCTAGCTAAGTTTAGCTGGAGAGGGAGTTTGTACATCTGAGAAGGGGTTTAGTGTTTCAGACATAGTATTAACAATAGCAACAGATATATTTGATTCTATGGACAGGGGGGCAAAACAATGAGTACTGGGCAATAGGGGCATACTGGTCATCTGTTGCCCTTTTAAAAATCCTCAGACTCTGTAGGAACCTTCTCCAATACATCAGCCACTTCATCAGACTGAACAAGCAGTGGACTTCTAGCCCTTGAGGACAGTAGCAGGCAAAATGACCTGCCTTCCCACAGTGTTGACACAGCAGAGGAGTAGAGGACTGCTGTTGGGAAGCATCAACATCCATTGGCACTCCTTGGGGTAGGGAGTGCAAGAGTGCAGCATGAGGCATCAAGAGAGGAGCTGCACCTACTCATGGAGATACTAATGCAGGTGTGGAGGACGGAGCTTGAGGGATGAACCCTCCATGAGATAAAAGAAAAGGTTGAGGGTTATGTCCGCCACAACTTGCATTGCAGTTCCATGAGCTGCCACTGCTCATGTGCCACCTTGTACAAGATATTGACATGCTCATCATCTGGGTGCCTCTCTGCCATGCTGTCAATGTGATCTCTGAGAGAGGGGTGGAGTTCATCATGGAAGGTTAGGCAGAGTTGTAGACCATCTGGATGTCCAGCCTGTTCAACTAAGGCACAAAAAGAGTCAATATACTTGTCAAGTGACCACTTTCCTTGACCATACTAAGTTTGGTCCCAAAAGGAAAGAGCAGTTTTGGCAGGGTCAAGGGAGAAAGAACTCAGCTCAGAACTCCTTCTCAAACTCCATCCAGCCAGAGAAACTCTCAACTCCTCCTGGGTGTTGAAAGATATGCAATGCATAGGTGGAGGCTTGACTGGCATTCATGTAGGAAAGAACCCAGGCAATTTTTAAGGCATCTGAAGTAAAGGCTTCACTGCTCAGCTGGATATAGGTGATACAGGACTGGAGGAAATGCTCTCCAACCTTACAATCTCCATCATATATGTCAGGAAGTGCAGGACAAGGGAGTTTGGAACAGGGAGCTGAAAGGCCTAAGCTAGATGCAGATGCAAACTGTTCTGTAGCAGCTGAAGCCAAAAAGCCTGAGCTAGGTGCAGACACCAACTGTTCTGCATCTGCTGGGGGCATAGGATGTGTGGTAGGAGCAAGGAGGAGATGTTCCAAAAGGGCTTGGAGAGAAAGGGACACTGCTTCAGTAGTTTGATGAAGTCCAGTAAGTTCAGTGGTGTAGGAAGTAAGGAAGGCTTGGATAAGTTGAACTTGTGTTTCCAGGAACAGCAAACAACTCCAGGCATTGTCCCAGGGGCTTGAAGCATCAGGGGGAGGTGCTGAAGGAGTTGGCTGGGTTATAGGAGGAGCACAGGGGGCACTAAGACACTGGTGGGGGAGAGACCTTTTGAGAGACCAAGTAGAAGCTCAGGTAATCAAAAGGGGGCTCCTAGATCAAATCTAGACACTTGTTCTGCTGTAAGGGCAACCTCTGGAGCCTGTGGCTTGGTCACACAACTGGCAGAGGAGATCCAAAGTCTATTCAGCACAGTACAATGTCTACAAGTAGGACTACACACCTGGCAGAGGGGAGTTCCAAAGAGAGCAAGTCCAAAGATCTCCAATGCCAGAGTTTGGAAAAATTCCTCTGGTCACATGACCTTGCCAAACATGTGCATACCTTGCCATGTGGGTTCTGCACTGAACACACATGGCAACTGATCATGTGACCAAACACATGACCAAACATGTGCATACCTTGTCATGTGGGTTTTGTGCAGAATGCACATGGCAACTGATCATGTGACTAAACACATGACCAAGCCAAGCATGTGCATTGGCAGTTCCCTGACAAATAGTGTGAGTCAGGGGTTGTAGTCCTTATTGGTGTGGAAAGAGGAAAATCTGGTGGCAGAGTGAGGGGTGTTGTAAGTAAACTTAGCAAGGGGGAGTTTTGTACACCAGTTGTTCTGTAAATAATTAACATATAGATGGAGATACTGTTTCAATGTCTGGTTTACTTGTTCTGTCTGTACATTGGTCTCTGAGTAGTAGGTGGTCTATAGGTTGATCTTTATTTCTAGGGCCTTGCATAACAATTGTCAAAAGCAAGAGATGAATAGAGGGCCATGGTCAGAGACAATGTTGTCTGGGAGTCTGTGCTTGGAAAAAACATGCTCAAGAAATAGCTTGGCAAACTCCAGAGTATTGTCAGTGGTGCAGCAGGCAATGAAGAGCACATGCTTGGTGAGTTGGCAGATGATCATGAGGATTGCATTGAAACCTTCAGACTCAAAGAATTTGACAATGTAGTCCATTGAGATTGAGGACCAGGGGCAGCAACCAATGGAGAGGGGCTTGAGTAGGCCATAGGGGTAGTGGTGGAGTACCTTGGCCTAGAGGCTTGGTTTACAGGCCTGTATGTATTGCATGACATCCTTCTTCATTCCTGGCCAAAAGTAAGTATGGGAGATGAGTTGGAGAGTCTTACAAATTTCTGAGTGTCCTTGGTGTTTGTAATCATGGTGCTGTCAGAGTATGTCAAGGCAAATGGACTTGTAGTCTGAAGCATAGATATGTCTTTTCCAGAGTAGGAGACAATGGTCCAGAGATAGCATGAAGGATTGGTCAACTGCTGTCATGTCAGCAGAGTTGTTGCAAGGGTCATGCTGAGTGAAGAAGGGGTCCAAGAGTGCATTTCTAGTTTGGTGGAGGATTTCTTCTTCATTTATAATCAGCACAGCATGAAGGTGTTCAGGAGGGATTACCACTCAATGGTTCAACACATTTCACTCAGCTTCAAATGACTTCTTTGGGTACATGTCAGGCCTCTAGGTGAGGGTGTCAGGTTTTGCACCAAGTCAACTGGGGCAATAGTGGATGGCAAAGTCATACTCAGAGAGGGTTTTGGACCAATGAGCTTGTTGGCAGCTGAACTGCTTGGTGGTGGTGAAGTATTGTAGGTTGTTGTGGTTGGAGTAGACTTGGATGCAATGTGGGGCTCCTTCAAGGTAGGCTCTCCACTGCTAGAAGGATTTGACAATAGTAAGGAGTTCTTTGTCATATATGTCATAGCTGAGCTCCATGGGAATCATTGATCAGGTGTAGAAGGTGACAGAGTGGAGATCCTTTCTACTGGAGTCCATTTGGGAGAGGATGCCAGTGATGGTGTAGTTGGAGGCATCATATTTGAGTACTATTAGCAGGGAGAGATCAAAATAGTGGAGAATTGGAGCAGATGTGAAGGCCTTTTTGAGGAGGGAAAAACACTTTGGAACTTGCTATCCCAGTCCCAGAGAGCATTCTTCCAGGTGAGTCAATTGAGGAGTTTGGTGATCCCAGAGTAGTTGTTGATAAAATGGCAATAGAAGTTAGCAAACCCTAGAAAGGACTGTACCTCTTTGACATTCTGGAGTGGAGGCTAGTTGAGGATGGCCTCAACCTTGGCTGGGTCCATGCATACTCTGTCTGGAGTGATAACAACTCTGAGGTATTTGACCTCCACAGTGTGGAAGGAGCACTTCTTGGGTTCAGTGTGAAGGTGGTACTCCTGGGGTTGTTCTAGATTGTGGCAAACATGCTCTGGATGTTCCTCCAGGAGTTTGAGTAGATCAGAATGTTGTCCAAGTACACAATAACAAAAACATTGTTCATGTTGTGGAAGATGTTGTTTATGAAGTACTGGAAGGTGGTGGGGGAGTTGGTCATTCTGAAAGGCATTACTAGATACTTGAATAGGCCATAGCAGGTGCAGAAGGTGGTCTTCCATTCATGCCCTGGAGCAATCCAGATGTTGCTGTAGCCAGAGTGGAAGTTTATTTTGGTGTAGATCTTGGCACTGTGGAGGCAGTCAACAAGATCTCCCATGAGGGGGAGAGGATACCAGTTCTTTTTTGTGACTTTGTTGAGTCCCTGGTAGTTGATGCAGAGTTGGAGAGACCCATCCTTCTTCTTGGCAAATAGGACTGGAGTGCTGGTGGTGGAGATTGAGGGGCATATGAAGCCTTTGCTAATCATGTTGTTGAGGTAGTCTCTCAGGGCCCAGAGTTTAATCTCAGGCATGTTGTAAATATTGCCAAATGGAGGGGAGGTGCCTTCTTTGATATCAATTATGTGATCATAGGAGCAGTGTGGGGGAAGTTCTTTTGCACTTCCTTTGGGACACATGTCAGCAAATTCATGATACTCTGGAGGAACTACTTTGTGTAGGATTTGTTCCTCTGTCTTGTGTTCTGGTGGGGTAGTTCCTGCATGTAGGTGTTCTTCTAGTAGGGCTAGAGTGATTTGAAGCTGGTAGATGGAGTTTCTGTCTTGTAAGATGCATGCAAAGGGAACAGTGCCAATTATTTTGATCTTGAGGGCTCCTGGATTGATGGGAGTGGGTGTTGGAGTGGTCATGGCAGGGTCCAGAGTTGTGGTGGGGGTGTTTGGACTTGTAGCAGTGGGGTCCAAAGTTGCTTTGCATTGTTAGTCAGGGTACCATAGACCTTTATATTGATTTCTGGGGATGTTGGAGAGAAGCCATTGAGGTTTGTTTATGGGAGACCAGGGCAGAGGTGTGCTTTCCTCCCTTTCTTGGTCATCCTTGAGGGTTGAGGGGGTCTGGGTAGCTCTAAGGTTGTTGGAGTGGAAGTCAGGGACATTGGAAGTGAAGGCAGACTGAAAGTGGAGGGGGATAGCAGCTGCTAGGCTTGCTTCAGGGCCTGGGAATCACATGGTGAGCTCCTTCCAGTTGATGTCAGGGTTGATGTCCCATAATCAGAGGAGTCCAAGCATGATTGTGGGTTGACTCTGGAAGCTGGGTAATGAGGAGTCAGACCTGGAATCTTAATTCATTATCAAGGGTGAGGGTACTGTCATGGTATTGGGTGATTCTGGTTGAGGCAGGGCTTCTGTCAAAGATTTGGAGCTCAAGAGGCTTGTTGAAGGTGTTGTGAGGGAGATTGAGCTGGTTGCTGATGAAGGTACTAGAAGCTCCACTGTCAATTAGGGTGGGGAGGACCATTGGACAGTTGTTGAGTTGAACATTGATGATGAATGATTGTGCAAGAAGACATTAGTGTCTGATCTGCAATTGAGTGTGTCTTCAAGGTCTAAACCACTGGCTTGTTTTCTGTAAACCAGTAATCACAGTCTTGGCCATTGATAGTTCATATGGTGTGTCCCATCACCTGGCATTTAGGGCAGCTACCAATGAAATGTCCTTGCTCACCACATAAAATGCATGCACCCTCCTTTTGTCACTCCTTCTAAGTCTCCTCTGATATGTCAATCCAGGGCCTGTTTCAAATTTTGTTTGTGCATAGGGCCTTCTAGTCTTCAGTGAGGTCCAAAGCATCATTGGGGTCCTGGAAGTTATTGGAGTTGATATACAGGAGTTCTGGAGCTTTGTGGAGGTTGGCAGTGTTGAGTTGGGCAGGTAGATGGGGTTTTGGGGGTTGATTAGTGCTGGAGGGTCCTTGTCCTGGGAGAAAATATGGTGTGGAGTTGGCAGGGGCTGCAAGAATTGATGGTCAATTGCTGTTGGATGCTCCAAGTTCCCAGTTGGTGTTGCTTGAGGTGTTCCAGATGGTTTGGGAGGCTGTATTTTTGCTCTAGTCCTTCCAGTAGCATTGATTGACCTGTATAATGAGTGCCTTGTAACTGTCATACATGGTTTGTTTTGGTGCAAGGCAGAGGATGTCTTGGATGCATTGGGGGAGGGCATGAGGGAGGGAAAGTTGGAGGGTGTTGTAGTATTATCCTGTTTTGTAAGCTTCTCACTCAAACTGGACAATGAAGGTTGTAAATTGTTTGTTGTTGCACATCCAGAAGTTGAAGAGGTTCTCCTCTGCTTCTGCTACAGTGTCAAATATTCTGAACTTACTGGAGAATTCCTGGGTGAAAGCAGGCTAGTTGGAGAGCATGGAGTTGTTGGAGTTAAACCAGAGCAGCACTGTGTAATGGTTACATGCCTGTAGGTATGAGGTGGTAAAGGCCACTCATGAGCTCTCAAGCTAGAAAGTGATGGGCTTAGCTTGAAACATGGTAAGACATTGTGTCAAGAAGATCCTCCACCTTTGGGGGTCATGGCCAGTGAAGGATTCCAGTTTCTGGATGTCAAGCTTTCCTTCTCAGGCTAATGAGTCATGTGTGTTGTCCTAGCTGTTTTGAGTTTGGAGCAGGGGTCCAACATTGTAGTAGTAGTAGTAATTATTGCTCTCACCTCCATGCTGAGTCTCAGGCTCTGCTGGCCATGGAGGCTCAGCTTGACTGGGTAAGTCCTTACTAGGCAGATGCAATGTCCTGCATTTATAATCTAGCATCCTGGAGAGGTTCAGACTTCAGATACTTGCAAAGATAGCTGGAGGGAGTAATCTGAGCAAGTCCAGAGTGGGAAAGTCTAAGACAAGGCACAAAGAAGTGTTGGGCTAAAGGAAAGACTCCAGTACAAGTCCAGAGACAAATACAGAGGGTGTGAAACAAGCAGAGGCCACATGAGTGATGGGAGTGAGGCTGGAGATTGATGGGGGATCAATTAAGAGTGATGGGTTCTGGAGTCAAGCATAGGGCAAGGTCCAGAGTTAGTTATGAATATTTAAGAGTTGTAATGTATGTGTGGAGATCATAACAGCATTAGAGTCGAAAGAACTTAGGCATGATAAAGGAAACTGAGGCAAACAATATGGAGTCAAGATGAGACAGAGACAAGAATGAAATAAAATTGAGATGATAAATATGAGACTAAAGACAGAAAATAGAGACAAGACCAGGAAATGTAACAGAGACAAATGTAACAAGAAACAGTAATCACAGATAATATCAAGACTAGTGTAATAGATGCTACTCTGCAACTTATATACTAACTACTGAAACTCCTCTGGAGATTGGAGGTGTGATAGCAGGGCTCATCAAAGCCATGTGGGGTTGACTGGTGTTGGTTCTGATCAGATGGTGGGCTGCATTGATGTTCTGATGGCAACTGATAGGCATGCAGTCTGCTCCATAGTTGTTGGGAAGTTCTGGAGTGGTTAAGTAGGTCAAGGAACAAGTTAGCAACAGATGCCTGTGTCAGGAGAGATGTCAAAGGGGCCTGGGGAAAAAGGGGGAAGAAGGGGAAATGATGGGACTCACAGGAAATGCATTGGAGTTTGCCAGAGAGTTGTCAGAGTTTGCCAGGGAAGTGTCAGAGTTAGCCAGGGTGAACAAAGGCTGGAGTTGAGGAGGTGTTAGGGGGGGAACTCCAGGAAAGCAAGGTGGCTTGGGGAGGGGTGCAGAGGTCTGGGAGTAGGTTGTGACATCACCCCCCCTTCAGTGTCAAGACCTTCAAGGCATGGGCATGAGTTGGGGATCAGCAGGGCATGGGAATCAAAATCAGAGCAACATTGATAAAACTGCAGCAAGCAGCAGTGGCATGGGGAATAGAGTTAAAGCATGGCCACTATTCATCAGGAGCTTCTTCCAATCAATCAAAAGGATTAAACATACCCTGGAGTTCCTTATCTCTTTCCCATGCCTTTATCCTCTGATTCATTGGCAGCAACATTGTCATCCCTGACCCCCCCACTATTGGATGATAACCATGTCAATGTTTGGATGGAGTACAAGAGCTGGCAAGAGGAATTTGACTGATGCCAGGATAAGCAGAGGGTGGATCAAATGTATTGTAGTTGTAAGTGTGATAGTTTCTCACTTGTTGCTGTACAGACCACATGGAGTAGAGTTGTCTGTAGCAGTGGCAGGGCCATCCTGGAGTCTGCCCAAGGCCCCATAATAATCTTTTCCACCTGGCCAGGTATTCTTGACCTGTCTTTCCAGGCTGAGCTTGGGTGCAGAGATGGTGTGAGTGGTTCCAGAGTCCTAAAGAGTGGTGCAGATGGAGATGATGACAGAGTGCTTTGTAGAAGTGGTTGGATGAGCATGAGGCCCCCCAACCCTAGAATGGTGTCAGCCAGAGGCCTCAGTAAGTGTCCAAGTATATTGTTATCACCAGAGCTGAAATGCTGCTCTAGTGTGCCCACTATGTCCAGCATGGGGAGCAGTGTGAGTTTGAGGACCCAGTGCAGGGGTCCTGCCAAAACACATCAGTTTGCCCTCTGTGTTGTGTGAGACATAAGAAGTGCTTGATTTTGCTGGGTCTGTGTGCAGTATGCATCACTACAGACAAGGAGTGGGACTTGGCTTGGGTGATGGAGCAAATGGACAATGGGCATAGGAGCAGGGTGTTGGGTCAGGGCTCTGGAGTGGAGGGTGGAGAGGGTGTGGGGCAACTGGTGGTAAAAGTAGGACCTCTGCAGGGTAGGTGGAGGGAGAGAGCTCACACAGCATATGACAAAGGCAAGTGGAGGGCCTCTCCATTGCTGGGGGGGGGAGGAGCCAATGGTGAGGCCTCAAAGCCTCCAGGTATGATCCCCTGGTTCTGGAGCCCAAGTAGGACAGTCCATGGGGGTGTCTTGGACAGCCTCTAAGGCTCTTCTGCATTGTCAGGTGGAGGAACTGCAGAAGCTGCTGGCATTCCACAAGGAGGAGGTTCAGAGGATCAGGAAGGACTGGGACAAGATGCAGAGGGAGTGGGATGTGGCATAAAGGGATAGAGACATGGCACAGCAGGACTGGGAGGTTTTCCTACAGATGGCTACAAAACAGTTGTTGGAGGTCCAGGGTCTGTGAGAACAGTTGGGGCAGGGGAAGGCACACACAGGGCAGGAAGCAGAGGGGTGGCAGGAGGCTGCTGAGGCTTGAGTGCCCTGGGCAGTAGTAGAGGCAAAAGGAGTGGCTCACCAATAAGGTGGCCTCAGTGTGGAGTGGAGTGATGCATAAGTTTTACTTGTTTTCTGTTCTGGCCCTACTGACATGGCCTTGTAGACTGAGTCTGTGAGCATGGGATCCTCCTTGATGGGGCAACTACTGGTTTTGCATCAATCCAGGATGGGCTGGTGCAGATGCTCAGAGATCATTCAGCAGAGTTGGGGAAAGGCATGGGCCAGATGAAGAGGCTGTTGGCAGGACACAGGTGGAGAAATGTAGTGAAGCCCAGGTCATGGTGAGAGCTAGCCATGGACATGGGGAAGTCTCTCCTATGTTACCCAGAGATGTTGGCCATGGTTGTGACCCAGATGAGGTGGATTTGGTGGGGTAAATAGCAGGAGTGGTTCTGGAGGAGGAAGAGTGATGCAGGGGTTAGACCTTGTTTTTCTTGCAATCTCATACCTTTTGTTGTCCCATGCTGTCATATATTGTATTCCATAACCAGTATCATACAAACCCTTTTTGGATTTCTGGGGTGAGAGTTAAGTTTCAAAATATGTGAGGAAATAAGAGAATGAAACATGTTGGGAGTTACTCATGGGAATTGAATCCCTAATGAATCCAGAGGTGGGGGTTATGCTCACTAATGCTATCTGTGTCAACTAGTCCTGGGGGTCCCAGAGCTTAGTGGAATGATCTCAGTGGAAGTCCTGGAGCTTGGCAGGGGCTCTGGGAAGGTTTTTGTGGGGTTTCCAAGTGTTGTCCTCAGAAACATAGCCCTTCCAATAGACCAGGTAGTGGGGTAGACTGCAGATGAGAGTCAAGGATATGGTCAACCTCATAGTGATAGTCATTCTTGACTTTGATGAGGGGCAGATGATTGGGGTGCTGTCTGAGGAAGAGGTCCAGAGTATACTTCTTGAGAAGATGGATGTAAAAGATGAGGCGGAGGCCCTTCAGGCCTGGAGGTAGGTTGAGTTTGTATGCATGAATCAAGACCTTCCAGAAGATCTTGAAGGGGTCAGTCACTTGTGGTCAAGCTTGATAGAGGGCCTCCAGGTCTTGAGGTTGCATTGATCAAGCCACACCAGTGTTTTGGGGGATCAATCAAGAGTGTGGTTGTGTCAGGTGTTGGTGTGCTTGGAGTATGCTTGATTGGCAATGTTGATTTTATTCCAGAGGAAGTGGTGGAGGGATCAGAGGTCCTCAGCAACTTTGTGGGTAACATGGAATGGGATATCTTTGAGGGATAGTGTGGGCTGGAGGTTGTAGCCCTTGTTGGTGTAGAAAGAGGAAACTCCAGTAGCAGAGTGAGGCATGTTATTGTAAGTAAACTTGGTGAGAGGAACTTCTGCATGCCAGTTGTTCTGTAAATAATTAACATAAAGGCAGAGGTACTGTTCCAAGGTCTGGTCTACTGATTCAGTCTGTCTATGAGTCTCTGGGTAGTAGGTGGTCTATAGGTTGGTCTTTATTTTTAGGGCCTTGAATAATGACTGCCAAAAGTGGGAGATGAATAGAAGGCTGCAGTTGGAGACAATGTTGTCTAGGAATCTGTGCTTGGAGAAAACATGCTCAAGGAATAGCTTGGCAAACTCTGGAGCATTGTCAGTGGTGTGGCAGGGGATGAAGAGCACTTGCTTGGTGAGTCAGCAGATGACAATGAGGATTATGTTGAAGCCCTCAGAGTTGGGGAGTTTGACAATGTAATCCATTGATATTAAGGACCAGGAGCAGTGGCCAATGGAGAGGGACTTCAGCAGGCCATAGGGGCAATAGCAAGGTACTTTGGCCCAGAAGCATGATTTGCAGGCCCATATGTATTGTGTGACATCCTTCTTCATTCCAGGCCAAAAGTAAGTCTGAGAGATGAGTTGAGAGCCTTACAAATTCCTGAGTGTTCTTGGAGTTTGTGATCATGATGCTGTCAGAGTATGTCAAGGCAAATGGACTTGTGGTCCAGAGCATAGATATGTTCTTCCTAGAGTAGGAGACAATAGCCCAGAGATAGCATGAAGGGTTGGTCAACTGCTGGCATGTCAGCAGAGTTGTTGTGGGGGTAATGCTGGGTGAAGAAAGGTCCAAGGGTGCATTTCCAATTTGGTGGAGAATTCCTTCTTCATTCATAATCAGCATGGCATGCAAATGCTCAGGGGTGATTACCACTTGGTGGTTGAACACATTTGGCTCCACTGCAAACAACTTTAGATACATGTTGGGCCTTCAGGTGAAGGTGTCAGGTTTTGCACCAAGTCAACCAGGGCAATAGTGGATGGCAAAGTCATATATGGAGAGGGTTTTGAACCAGTGAGCTTGACAGTGGCTGAGCTGTTTTGTGATGGTGAAGTATTGCAGGTTGTTGTGGTCAGAGCCGACTTGGATGTGGTGCAGAGCTCTCTCAAGATAGGCCCTCCACTGTCAGAAAGCTTAACAATAGCAAGGAGTTCTTTGTTGTAGATGTTATAGTTGAGCTCTGCAAGGATCATTGAACAGGTATAAAAGGTGATGGTGCAGTGGTCCTTTCCACTGGAGTCCATCTGAGAGAGTATTCTGGCAATGGCATAGTTGAAGGCATTGCATCTAAGTACTATTAGCAGGGAGGGGTTGAAATGGTGGAGGATCACAGTGGAGGTGAAGGCCCTTTGGAGGAGGGTGAAAATGCTTTGGCACTTGTTATCCCAGTCCCAGGGAGTATCCTTCCAGGTGAGTTGATTGAGAAGTTTGGTGATCTCAGAGGAGTTGTTGATGAACCAGCAATAGAAATTAGGAAATCCTAGGGATGACTGTACCTCCTTAACATTTTGTGGTGGGGGCCAGTTGAGAATGGCCTTGACCTTGGTGGGGTTCATGTGTATGCTGTCTGGAGTGACAATAACTCCAAAGTATTCTACTTCCATAATGTAGAAGGAGCATTTCTTGGATATGCCATGGAGGTGGTATTCCAAGAGTCCTTCTAAGATGTGGCAGATGTGCTCTGGATATTCCTCCAGTGAGTTTGAGTAGATCAGAATGTTGTCCAGATACACAATAACAAAAACATTGTTGATGTTGTGGAAGATGTTGCTTATAAAGTACTGGAAGGTGGTGGGGGAGTTAGTCATTCCAACAGGCATTACTAGATACTCAAAAAGGCCATAGTGGGTGTGGATGGTGGTCTTCCATTCATGCCCCAGAGCAACCCAGACATTGTTGTAGCCAGAGCAGAGGTCTATTTTTGTGTAGATCTTGGCACTGCAGAGGCAGTCAACAGGGTCTCCAATCAAGGAGAGAGAATACTGGTTCTTTTTGGTGACTTTTTTGAGTCAACAGTAGTCCATGCAGAGCCAAAGAGACCCATCCTTCTTGGCAAACAGAACTGGAGTGCCAGCAGCAGAGATTGAGGGGTGTATGAAGCCTTTGCCAAGCATGTCATTGAGGTAGTTTTCCAGGGCCCAGAGCTTGATCTCAGACATGTTGTAGATCTTGCTAAATGGGGGGGGAGGTGCCTTCTTTGAGATCAATTTTGTGATCATAGGAGTGGTGTGGAGGAAGTTCTTTTGCACTTCCTTTAGAGAACATGTCAGTAAATTCATGATACTCTGGAAAAACTACTTTGTGTAGGATTTGTTCCTCTGTCTTTTATTCTGGCAGGGTAGCTTCTGTGCATAGGCATTCTTCTGTTAGGGCTTGATTTGAAGCTGATAGGTGGGGGTTCCATCTTGCAAAATGCATGTGAAGGGGACAGCACTGATGATTTTGATGTCAAGGGCTTCTGGATCAATGGGGGTGGGTGTTGGAGTGGTGGCAGCAGGGCCTGGAGTTGTGGCAGGGTTGTCCAGAGTGGTCTGCTGTTGTTGGTCTGGGTACTGCAGGTCTTTGTATTGATTCCTGGGGATGTTGGGGAGAAGCCATCAAGGTTTGTTCAAGGGGGATTGGGGTGGAGGTGGGCTTTCTTCCCTTCCTTAGTCATTTTTAAGGGTTGTGGGGGGTTGGGTTGCTCTGGAGTTGTTAGAGTTGAGGTCAGGGAGGTCAGGGTTTGAGGGGAACTGGAGACAGAGAAGGATGGCAGCTGCTAGGCTTGCTTCAGGGCCTGGAAATTGCATGGTGAGGTTCTTCCAGTCAATGTTGGGATTGATGTCCTGCAGCCAAGGGAGACCAAGCATAATTGGGGTTGACTATGGAAGCTGAGTGACAAGGAGATGGACCTAGAATCTTAAGTCATTGTCAACAGTGAGGGCATTGTCATAGTATTGGGTGATCCCAGTCAAGGCAGGGCTTCCATTAAAGAGTCAGAGCTCAAGAGGCTTGTCAAGGGTGTGATGGAGTAGGTCAAGCTGGTTGCTGACAAAGGTGCCAGAGGCTTTGCTATTGACAAGGGTGGGGAGGACTGTTGGGGAGTCATCGAGTTGAACATTGATGATGAATGACTGTGCAGACTTCAAGCAGAGCTGTAAGGGGGTCTGGGGAATGTCAGGAGTGCCTTCAGGTCCTCAGAGTGGGGTGAGACATTGAAGGGGACTGGTCCAGAGTTGGCTGGGCTATCCCAGTTGAGGTGGAGGGTGAGGCTGGGCCAGTTGATGCAGGGGTTGGTGGAGTGAAGCCATGATGCAGAATTTGAGCATTCAATATCTGGTGGGAAGTATTATTGTACCATTACCTAACAAGCAACATACATGCATATTCCACCATCATGATACTGGTCTTTTATTATGTTCTGCCAGGTTAGCTTGGAAAGATGACAACATGTAAGCTTATCTCTTATTTTATTATGATACTTAGTCTGTATTTCAGATTACACTTGATGCTTGGCACTGGCAAGATTGAAGTGGTGGTGCATGACTTCCCACTATTTATGTATGATGACACTCAATGCATTCAAACAAGCAAGACTGGCTTTGCAGATGATATGCAGCCTGATGAATATGAGAAGATCAAGAAAAGACTTTGCTATGTTTATAGTTATCTTTCTATGCTAACACTCTTTCAGGTTGGATGGTAGGTTTTCCTTTCCAGATTTCTACTACAATGTTCTGGCACTATTTCAACCAATCAACAGTGAATGGGCACACAAGACCCTGAAATATTAAAAGAGTAAATATCTTTTCTATATTGTCATTGTTACTAATATTTGTTTGTGGTATGTTCTATAGTAAAGACAGTACAATTCATCAAAATCACAAAGCTTCAGTGCCACTCTTAAAGCCCAGCAGTGCCATCTCTTGCTTCAAGAAAGCTCTAGGAAGAAGAGCACTGAGAGGCACTGCTGTTGTGCTATCTGAACTGTCAGAAGGTATTATAGCCAGATGCTACTGATTTGGACAAACCAAGCAAGCACAAACTCTAGAGCTGAAAGACTGTAATTGAAGAATCTAATGGTGATGGTGAAGGCAATGGCAATGATGATCACATTAGCAATGACAATCATGATGATGGTGATGATGATGATGATGGCAACAGTTGATCTCCCTTCTTGGAATATGCATCAAACAGAAGACAATGCAGGGTCAGATGAAGAGCCAGGTGAGGGGCTAAATGATGCATTGGCTGAGGAGGAAGAGTAGATGAAGACTTTTTGTCAGATTCTGTTATTGCTTTGGGACTTTGTTGCTTTGTCTGTTGCTTTTCATGTATTATGTTATGAAATGATGTCTTTTTGTACTCACTGACTCCTCTAACATTTGTACTTGTGCTTTACTTATCATTGTATGCTGTATACAATTGTAATTTGTTTTGATATGGCATCTTTAGTCATAAGATCATTGTGATTTCAAACTGCTCACAAGAAAGATATTGCAACAATTGGTTATGGGTGAGCCTCAGTCCCCAATCCCAAGTGTGTATGACCCAATTCTATAGTAGAAAAGGTGACTACACACAGTGGTAAGGACAAAGACTAGGGGGGTGGCTGTGTAACTAAGTCCAAAATAAATATCTCATATCTTTTACAAATTATAATAGACTCCCAGAAGGATCCCATATTGTACCTCTTGTATATTTGCAAGTAATAATAATTAGTACTTAGTTCCAATTATTTTCTTGCACTCAGAAGTAGTTGGGAATATCTAAAAACTGACTTTCCTTCTATAGTGTACTACATCTACTAACATATTACATCACAGGGATCATATTAGTTCAATTATTTGGCCATATAATCAAAGTGACTTTCTGCTGATGTCATTTTCTGAGAACCACAGGCAAATGTACATGGGCCAGCTCTGATCCAGGACTTTTATCACAAGCACCCCAGTGTGCCAAAGACAATCTGAGGCATCTACCTGGTCTCAGCAGCTACTCTTGCAACCTGCAACTTCTTCTACCCTGTACATTGAGATGCTATATGCTAGAGGGGGAGACCACATATTGCCACTGCCAACCTCACCTCCCTTTGTCATTAGCTAGTGCTGATTCCTAGCAACATTTTTTGCCTTATACCAAACTAAGTCACACACACCCTTTACTATTAGCTTCCTTTACTAATGAGTAACCAGGACCTTGTATAATTCAAAGCTCTCAGAACTAGTCTATCTCCTTCTACCTGTTTTGTGCTATGCAGCTGAGCCCTCTTCCTCTACCATCAACATTTCACTTCTCATGTATATTTCTTCTCTACAACCTCACCAGGCCACTCTTGCTAACAAATTAGAAGCTACTAAAGGGTTGCTTTGAGAGGACTTTGCTGACAACTTTCCAGCAGCCTTTATCAAAAGTTTTCCTTTCCCAATGCTCCTCTATCACCACTAACTGTCATTGACTCTCCAACTTTCTTCCCAGAAGTCTACTCAGTACCTAGTAGTCCTATCACTTCCACCATTAACTCTGACAATTGCTATGGCAAACCAAGATTGCTCTGCTAGTTGCATATATATGCCTGCTAGAGGTTTCTCTACTGCCCTGAAATAGGATGAGAGTCACCCTCATGAACTTTCTGAATACTTCTGAGAGCAATTATATTTTTTTGGCAATTGTAGCATTACTGAAAAAAACTCAGAAGAAGGAATATACTCATTGCTACATCTCTTATTGTCAGGGGGCCATACTTCCCAGCACCTCACTTCCCATTTCACCTCACCTTACCTCCCTTCTGTTTTTTTTTGTTCCCACCATTTTGTTGTTCATGGACACACCTCCTGAAGGTAATGTGACTACAACACATGCTCTGACAAGTCAACAAATGTACCCAGATGATTGCATAACTAGTTGCACCTGTTTTCACTTCTGGAGCCTTCTGTCACTTCCAGAGTCTCTGTCCTTGTGTTAGGGTTGGACTCTTTCTGTTGCACTGTACAGCTGTTTTCCATGCTGTGGCAGCCCCTGAAGTCTTGCACTTTGCACAGGAGATCCCTAGAGTTCTCTTTGGATATCCCTCTGTCAGGTGTGTAGTTATATTTGTAGGCACTGTACAGTACTGAATAGACCTTGAGTTGTGTGACTAAGCCATAACTGCCTCCAGAGGTTCCTTACACTTACAACACTGCTGAAACTTGGTTAGAACTTCCAGAATTTGCTGGCTTGTTCACTCCTCTTGGCACTGTCACTCCTCATCATTACACTTTTAAGAGTGTAAAAAAGCAATTTCAAAGTTAGACCCTTGTGCTGATGAAACTGCACACTACACTCTTAGCAATTTGGAACAGCTCATAGCACAAACCTTCTACAGTGGCATTTCTACTCTTGGCAGATTTTTGAATTACTACCATGACTTCCAGTAGATAGCATGGTGGCTGCTGAACACTGCCAAACTGTACTGAAACAAGGAACATTCTTTGTTTCAACCAGGTATACCAACTTTGCTATGGTCTAGACTTGTTTTCTGCCTTAGAATTGTTATGCCAGATCATCATATGGAAATCATTATAAAAATAGAACAAGTCTTTGATGCAGCAAAATAGGTTCTTGAGGGAACCAATAGAGGCACAAGTCTAGCAAATTTTCCTACCACTTTCTTGACACTTCTTTTGCAACCCCCCACCATCATTGAAAAGAGTTGTTAAATGCTGCTGCTCCTACTACCACCATTATTAGTGCCCTTGAACAGCTGGAGGCAATGCTCACTTCTGGCATGACTATTCAGAATCATAGCCCCTTGACCCCATAGTGACAATTGCTACTTCTGCAAAGGAAATTGACTCACTATAGTCAGAAGTAATTGTGCATACCTTACACACTGTATTCAACAAGATAGGGTGTGCCACAATGCTGACAGCAAAGTAATTATGCCTGACAATTTGCAGATCCCTAACCACTCTAGCAAATAGCTCTATAACAAACACATTGAAGAATGGCACTGTCTTAAACCAGGAAGTTCAAGTCACATTATCACCATCAAACAGGCTATGCAAATGTGTTTGATACATGAAGTTATGCACTTTTACAACATTAGTAAAATTTGCTTAGTTGAGAAGAATAATTTGCTGCATTGGAGTGAGAACTTTTTGCTTTATATTACCCCAAAGCCTTTGATGGACTAGAAGTTCCTCATGCTAAGTACAACTCTGCTCCAACATCTTCAGCCACTAATTTTCCTTATGCTGCCCCTGACAGTTCTGCACTAGCTATCAACATGGCTAAGTATTTGGCCTTGACCACCAAAAACAAAGCTCTGACTAGTGCCCCAGCCAACAACTCTTCTGAAGTTCAGTCCCCATTACATCCATACTCTGGTGTTCATGATTGATACATACCACCTGTGAACTGAAATTCTGTTGCACTCAACAAGTGCTCCAGTTCCCTGGGCAAGGTTGTGCTGTCTGAAGATATTTCCTTAGTCACATTGATGATATACTTTTCCCCCAGTGCCAGCATACCTCATCCTCTGAATTCTGGTCACTGTCTTCTTTATTGGATGTACCTGACTTGTACTCCAATGCTGTGAGTGGAAGAAGATCAGGAGGGGGTCCTGTTCTGTGCTATGTATGCAGTAGGGGAGAGAAGTGGTTGAGCTGCTTTCTTGATCAGTGGGATTTTGGCTTTGCTGGTGTCAGCCCCTATAGAGATGACAGATCCACTCCCAATACTGTAGCCACTTCCATCAATAGGATTGATCTACTGCCAGGGATGGATCCTGTGCTGTAATTTGCTTCCATACATAGGAAGATGCCAGATCTGATAATCAAGACAGACTGCTTTCCAAGCCTTCTTGACTGCCTCCTTTTTCTTCCTCTCCCCTTCCTGTCTTTCCCTTTCCATAATTTGGGCATGCACTTGGTTTCCAACTGCTCAATGGCTTTCTTATTCAACAGCTTGCCCATTGGAATTGGCAGGGCATCATTGCAGAAGCTTTTCCTCACCTCAAGAACAAGTTGTGAGTCCTGCTGCTGAGGAATCTCCTTCCACAAAGTAAGCTATGAACATATTTGTGAGCTTTTCTAAGATACAATATGTAGGGGTGCTCTCCTCAAAGCCTACCCTTGAGATCAGGCAAGTTACCTCTGGAAGCAAAGGACATCATGTGACTCTCAGTGTCATAGAGCCATTGATATAAGTCCTCCCTGGCCATGGTGTAGATTAGGATGTATAGCAAGGAGCTGCTGCAGACAAGCAGATGAGGATTTTGGAGTCAAGCTTCTTACAAAGAAGTTCATGTGACTCTGTTGATTTATGTGTATGGGCCAAAAAAGTTTGATGCCTTTGAAAGAATATATGTCTTGATGTTTCTGCCAATTTGCTTAGAATTTCTTCAGGGTTCAATAGATCCTCACAAGACATTTGCTGATGTCTATGTTGACAGAATCTTCCAGTCCTGAATCTGTTCAGTCAAGTGGCTTTCAAGCTGATGATAGCAGTGGGTATTGCCAGATTCAGTATTATGAGTGGCTTTCCAATAGCTCATGACAGATCTGTCCATGACAGCACAGCAGCTTATCATCCAGTGGCAGTTCCAATATTGACAGCAGCTTACTGTCAGAATGTACTTACAGCAAACTCAGTCATGTCAGCAGCTCAAGATCAAAATTGCATTGCAATGCTTGCTTGGTTTTAAACTATCTGGTTGACAATTCTGCTGGATAGGTATTGTGTTACACATTGTATCCTTTCCATGGCAATGTGTTATATACTACATTGTGAATGTTCTGCTGTAGTGTAGCAGACTCAACCAGTGTTGTAGTGTACAACACAAAGCATGTCTCACTGATAGGGTAGCTACCTGTTTACACATGATTAAAAATTGACTACTATGTGCATGCAAGAGCTGGCAGCAAATCCATGTGGCACTTTGCCTTATTGACCCCCTGCTACTTGTTGCATTCTGAATACATCACCATGCCTAACATAAACTCACTTGAGGAAACCTCAAACATCTCTGCCAATCTCTCATAAGAACAGAGGCCACCAGACAGGCACTTTCCCTTTGTCAACTTGGCCCCTCCTCTGCCTCTGTGGGACCTGCTCTATTCCCCACCCCACTCTGCCTGTCTCAGACCCTCTGCCACCACCTTGGACTCCCTGTTGCCATTGCCACCATCTGGAAACCCCCAGAAGAGTACTGTACTTCATCATAGTTTGTCCCTAGCCTTGATATTGCCTTAGTTCATCTTAGCACAGTTTCTTAATATTGTCTCAGTTTCCTGGATTATCTCAATTTGCAAATTCATCTCTGTTTCCTGACCTCTCTGCTTTCTAAAAGTCTCTTAACTCCAAAGTCCCATTCTCTAGATTTTTTTGACTTGCCCTACCTCCAAACCTAGCCCTGCAAGAACTCCTACAACTTCTGGATCATCCATTTGACTCCCCATCAAACCACACCCAATGCTCCAAAATAACTCCTTTAGTCATTGCAGTCCTCTGACTAGCAGCCTGTTTGCTCCACAGGGAGAGAGCTCCCCAGGTCACATGGACCTAACACAGACTCCACCTTTCAGCTCACAAATCTTGGCAGCCATGGCCTTGATAGTATTCGAGATTTAGTTAGCTTCTCTGGAAACAATGTCACTAAAAGTTCTGCATGTTGGTTTGTCATTCTAATTAAAGTTCTGCATGTTAGTTTGTCATTCTACTCTCATAACTGGTGTGGCATTGAGCTCTAACTCTTGCTCCATTACCTCTATGACCTTGACACAGACCTCTTTATCTTCTTGATTATAACATGAGCCAATGTACTGAAGATTCTTTGTGCTGAGGACTTGTTCAGAAAAACCTTCCCTGACACAATTGCCCTGGAGTGCAGCAGTGTGGGGATAGTTCGAACTATATAGGCAAGCATTCAGATCAAATACTGGGGTTTACGAGGCGTAGGTAGAGGCGAGCAAAGGAATGCGAAAAATTAATTGTACGGAAAAGCTTGATATCCTGAATGTATAGAATTAACAACTGGCACAACAGTTTTGATGAGAGCAGCTTGTGTTCTCAGTGATTCAGAGATGTTTTTACAATAGAGATGTTATCTACAATAGAGATGTTTTTACAATAGAACTTTACTAGGCGGTA
Source organism: Termitomyces sp. T153 (assembly GCA_018296165.2). NCBI lineage: Eukaryota > Fungi > Basidiomycota > Agaricomycetes > Agaricales > Lyophyllaceae > Termitomyces > Termitomyces sp. T153. The sequence continues at coordinate 650,538 of JACKQL020000021.1, read as the reverse complement.
GGGCAGGTTTGTTATTGTTGTTAAGAACATTGACAATAGTCATTTATCTTAGAGCTTGGTAAGAGTGACATGAAATGATAACTAAGTGTACTGCAATACTTCCTGAGCATGTCTGACCAGGCCACCTAGGCACCAGCATACTGCTTCCTCCATTTTTCTGGCAAACGATAATGAGCAACATCCAGATGGAAACGGCTGCCAAAAAATATGTATCAGGAAAGCCAGAAAAAGGATGCATTATCCGACATACATGTATCCCTGCTCATATTCCTTGAATGCCTTTTGTGCTGCTGGACTGTCCTTTAAGATGCGATAAGCACGCTTAGCAACTACAATGGTCTCGTCAGAGACATCTTGTAGAATCTTTAAAGGCCCTTCGCCGGTCACACGGGCCATTGTCTGGCAGTAGTTATGCAGTTCGCCATCCATCTCCTCCTTGTAGAAGCTGCAAACAGGAGATTACATGAGCTAGAGCATTCAGATGTAATAACTGGGTAGGAACTAGCCTCAAGACATCGTTAAGAAAGTTAGTGAACACAAGGATTTCGGGAATAGCCTGGATATAATCAATGACATCTGGGTGATCCTTCTTCGGGAAGCACGCATACGCATAGAAGCCAGAAATACCTGCATCACATTAGTGTGATAAATCCTGAGACGATCATATAACGGTACTCACCGCTGAGGTTTCGCACATAATATGGCCAGAGAACAGCATCTGTGCTCTGCTTCATGTTTTTACTGAGTGAACGGACCTCAATACAGCTGCCGAGCATAAATGTCACTGATGACATGATCATTTGATCAGCGACGTAAGGTTCGTAGTGCTCGTACAGACGCAGCATGAATGTGGCATAGCAGTCAAGAACAGGGTGTAATTGGGGTTTGCGAGCGTGAAAACGGCCTTGAAACTGGACAAGTGGCTCGAGGATATCGTCGGCAACGTTATCCATCCACTTCATACCCCTATGGTTGCGATATTCATTAGTATGTGGTGTAGAAATGGGAAAATAAGTAACAAACGCTGTACAAATGGCAATGATAATCTTGAGGTCGAATTCATGGGCGGGGTAGAAGAGCTGCACGACATCGCTGTCAGCATGGATACACACAAGGACGAAGACAGAAGAAACCAACTTCTGCAGCAGCTGTGCCTACATCGACACATTTCAAAAAGCCGTCAGCAGCCTTGCCAATGTTCCATGAATCAAGTTCATCGATGACAGCCTTGCGAAGAGCAGAGTCCTGAGGGAACGACGGGGGGTGGTATTCCAGAGCGCACATAAATTTTCCAGCAATCTTGAGGATCTCCTCGGCGTCTTCCATCTTACTAGCCTTTCCGTCTGCTCTAGAGGGTAACACACCGATGTATTTAGTCTCGTCTATCGCTTTATATGTGGGCTTATCCATTTCAGCGACCATTGTGAACAGCCTAAATGAAAAATGAGAAGATTGAGGAATACGTAGCTCGAGACGATGTGGGTCGGTTTTGGAGAGACTTAGCTGTTACTCTATTTGGATTTCTAACCTTTTAAGAGGACCGACTGATGGATAACCCTGCAATGTACGGTAACAACATCTTAAGATCTTATCATGCATTCTCCAAGAATGAGTCGAACCGTGGGTCGTCACCGATTTTCCGTATGCATCTAGAAGACAAAAAGTGATTCTAATCAATCTCCTTTGGATGTTATCAACGTTCCTACCGATGCCGATGTTTTAAGTATCAAAATTTGTATCGAGCAACCGCGATCTGCCCTGGACTGCACCCCCTCTAGCCGCCGGCATGGTTCCACATGGATTGTTCAAATCTCAGGCACGGGGGGGAATGCGGAACGCGTTTCGGACTGAGGCGAAGCGGTCACATGTCCTTCAAGTTTGACTTCTTGATTTCGTACCACTGTCATTTCGCGTACCTCCTACTAATGTATACTTCATTAGCGTTTTTTCGCCTTGCCACTCTACTGTCTCTCGGTCTCGAAATCTTAGCGACATTCACATCTGCATTGTCATAGTAATTACCTGGTCAATTGAAGCGTTCACTGGACTCATCGACTTCTGATCAATGCATTGAGTCAACCGTTGCGCGTCCTGCAGCTCTTGAAGCGGATTTCATGCAAATTCCTCAACTCCATTCTCAACTCCATTAGAGTTTGACAGCACTGCCTGGAATTTTTTTGAATGATATCAAGCGAATTCGGACTGAACTCGGAAAATTTAAAGATAGGAGGTAAAAGTGGCCCGTCAGGCCAGATCGTTTTCGAGTTCTGGGTCCGGATGAAAAAATTGCCGCTACTCCGTAGAGGGTTCGGCCGTAGCCGTGGGTTCCAAGCGCTCGTCTCGCAAATTTACACTTCGCCAAGCTACTGACCTGTCCAAACAAGACCATCGTCCGGTAAAGGCAACACCCTACTGAAGTATATCAATTTCCACGGGTTCAACAACTCAAAGCGGAAATTGATATTATCTGAACCGGCAGCCCTTGACCTATGGTGGTTGGTCAACCATTCAACATGCTCACAGACAATCGCGAGTGCTTCTTCAGGTATGTTTATGTTGGTATATGTGATGTGTTTAGTATCATGCTTGACTTGGACTGTAAACCTTTACCATTGACCCCTTAATCTGGTTGCATGCTATGATGAGGTGGCTATGTCATGTATATGTTTTACTTATCAAGGCCAAGGTCACAAACACAGGTCATGCACCCTAGGCTATGCAGGGCGTTTACAAGTTGCTTAATATGTTCTACGAATCACTCATGATTTCAAAACTGACAAATGATGCTCATCAATAGTTTATGGCACCACTACGACCCGTCCTAGCACAGTTCCGGAACGCAACTTGTCGAGTACCGTGTTGATTTCTGAGAGTTTGTGGCTTGAGACGATTGGAACAACGGCTCCCTATAGATAATATTCAAGATACGAAGCCTAGAACAATTGAGAATACGAACTGTGGCGTAGAGATCAAGAACGGCTTCGAGATCTTCCTTCGAGCCGTATTGTGGAGTAACAACTTTGCATTGGTTATATCTCTGTTCTTCTCTCGAAATCTGATATCACGCACTTGTCAAATTGTATGAGAGGGTGTCCAAAGTTGAGAACTCGAGCTTCTCGCTCGTCAGGCCGGCCTGTTTACCCTAGTTTTAGCAAAGTGGTTCAAGGCGGAAACATGATAAAAATGCACTACTATGAGCCGAGGGTTTGCAGGGAAAGCCTTGTTATTGCCCCTCAGTGACGCCTTGCAGGTCTCAAACGCTTAGAAATTCAAAATTTGCCATCACATTATGAAAGGTACAAGACGTACTCGCAGCTTTCGCCACAAAATCAATAGCGACATCAACCGTCAGACCCTCCTCAATCTTGTTGGCCAGCTCCTCTGGACTGTACGCCTCCGTCGCGCCGAGCCTGAGCGCGAGCTTGCGTGCTTCGGGTTTCGAATCGCATGCATAAACCGTGGCATTGAGATGTGTGGCGATGGAAACGGCTTGATGGCCCAGACCCCCGACGCCACAGACGAGTATGGATGTTGAACGTTTTCCGTCAACCTAGACAAACGAGTTCAACAAATCCTTGTCTCGTGACTTCAATAGCGATGTGGGGATATATACCTGACCTGCGCGGACGACGAATTTGTAGGCATTGAGTCCGGCATCCGCAGCAACGGCAGCGAACTCAGCAGAGACTCCGCTAGGCTGTGAATATAATGATAGGTTGTTGGGTGACATTGGGGGTCGAAAAGACTTACAACAGGAACGAGCTGGTCCTGCCTAATGAGCACGTATTCTGCGAAGCCTCCGTCATAGCTTGCACCAGGTGAATCGAAGAGTGCCGGCAAGCCATGGTATGACTTTGCTGATGGTGTTATGGAGAGTACGGCGTACAGGCTGCCCTTCCTGATCGACGGATCGACGCCTTCACCTATTCTGAATCGAGGTATCAGGGCTTGCGTCTAATGAGGCCAATGAGGACGAAACACTTACTCAATTACATAACCGGAAATTTCATGGCCAAGAACGAGGGGTACGGGAAGTACTTGGCCATCAATGAACATAATGTCGGAATGGCAGACTAGGTCAACGCTATGAGCATCATGGTCCAAAATAGAGTAGCAACCGTGCAGCATACCTCCACAAGCCGCTACCTGTAGTACCACCTGGCCTGGTCCGGCGGAAGGCACCAGATATTTGTCCTTCATTAAGAGTCGAGTCTCGCCAGGGTGATATTCGGCGGCAAGCATCATGGTCATCTGGAGGGTCTATCACTTGGTTGGAAATCACGGTATTTTCAGTATAAGGTCAAGACTCAAAGACAGCGTTCGAAGGAGATCTTCTGTTTGTGCGGGAAGAAGTAAATCAGAACGACTATCGACGCCCCCACTGCTCAACTAGTGACGTATCCGGAGATAGAGATTAGCCAGGGATCTACAGTTGCGGACAATTTCCCACAACGACAATTTCCGAGCCAGTGATCAGAAGTGATCCAGAAGGAAACCAGGCGTAAGTACGTTTCATAATGATAGACCCCTTCGATTTACCCTTTATATTTATTGTTTGAGACACCCACTCTGCCAAGACCCGAGAATTACCCGATAGGCCCATGAAAATGAACATATTCTTCAAGATTCTGATGAGGGATGATGGAAGTTGAGGCCTAGGCCAATCGGATTCACACCTATGACTAGATAATATTCTAAGGATAAGGGTAAGTCAGGAGGGTCTATCCAATATGGAAACGTGCTGTAAAGGAAATGAGGTGGTTGTATTCCCGGATCATTTCCTGCTTTGTCTGATCTCATTTCGAATACATAATTAGGAATCCAATTGACCTCTCGACTTCCATCACCTCGACTTCATCAGAATCTCGAAGAACTGTTCATTTTCATGGGCATATCGGGTAATTCTCGGGTCTCGGTAAGGAGTGGGTACATCATACAAACAAGTAAGTCGAAAGGTGCTGTATTACGTAAAAAGCTCTGTCCTTTCCACACTGACACTTGGTGCAATGTCGTCCTCGGTGCATTTGAGATCAAAATAGATCAAAATTCTGCATATATACCGTGCCGATTTATGAGTCTGACATCCTGTATATTCTCTGGCCCTTTCTTATTTCTCGTACTATAAATCACTTTCCAACCCCATTTCTTCTTCAACCAAGTAACAAGTGTTTGAACACCACTACGATGCTTGCCTTCGACAGCAATATCAATGCCATCGACGTCGCCAAGACCCTTTCTCCTGAGATCAGGGGCAAGAGGGGTAAGCCCTTCTCATCTATATTTGCAGTGTGGTAGTGAACGGTCTATCACGACCAGTGATCGTCACTGGTGTCACTCTTGGTGGTCTTGGTGCTGAAGCTGCTCGTGTCCTGGCTTCCGAGGGTGCCGAAGTCGTACTTGCCGGACGTAGCGCTAACAAGTAAGGCGAGAACACTTTATACCAGATTGCTGTTGATTTAAAGTAACTCTGCGCGAAGGATCAAGGAGACTGCCGATGCTATCAAGGCTGAGTTCCCACAGGCGAAGCTCAAGGAGCTTCTATTCGACTTGAATTCACAGGTTGCGATTCGCAAGTCCGCCGCTGAAGTTCATGCTTACGACGGACCCGTGGATGTTCTCATCCTTAATGCTGGAATTGTACGTGGAACTTCTGGTCGCAAGATCGTCTGGGCTCATCGCTTTTGGTAGATGGGTACACCTTATCAGAGGACCGAAGAAGGACTCGAATCCCAGTTCGGCAATAACCATATCGGCAACTTTCTCTTCGCCAACCTTGTCATTCCTAAGCTCCTTGAGGCCCCGGCTCCCCGTATCGTCTCAGTTTCATCTGTCGGTCACTTCTGGGGTCCCGTTAGGTTCGACAACATTGGCTTCGACGAGGGCAAGACCTACGACAAGTGGACTGCCTAGTATCTCAGTTTTCTCTGTGATCTCGAGACAGATGCTGACGCGTGACGTTCCTCCAGTGGCCAGAGCAAGACTGCTAACATTCTCTTCGCTGTTGAGCTCGCTGAGCGCTACAAAGATACCAAGCTGAAGGTCTTTTCAATCCATGTACGTAGAGCCCTCGATACACGCACAAATATGTAATTGCTGACCCAGTGTATTAGCCTGGAGGAGCTTCTACATCGCTGCATCAATACATGACGAAGGAGGACTATGAGAAGTTCTCTGATTACTACAATTCCGATGGCTCACCCAAGGGCGACTGGGTCCGTACTGTCTCCCAGTCCACGGCCACGTATAATTTGTTTTTGATTCCGTTCTTTGTAGTCAGTGCTGATGATTCGCACAGTCATATCGTTGCTGGTTTTGACCCTTCCATTGCCGACAAGAGCGGTGCTTATCTCGTCGACTGCAAGGTATCCAATGAGCAGGCTGCCCCCTATGCCCTTGACAAGGTAAAATAGATACTGGCTAGATTGGGCAGCATCTGACACCCTGACATCTGCAGGAGAATGCCAAGAAGCTCTGGACTATCAGTGAGGATATTGTCGGCCAGAAGTTTTAACAAGTTTTGGTCACAATCACCGTTTGAGGATGCTTTCTGAGATTGTGTATACCTACTCAAATATTTGTTCCCCATGTTTGAAAGCAATTCCAGCCCGCTGATTGCCTCTGACTGTCATGTGTCGGGAAGCGGAATTATTTTTTCTGCCATTTTTTTTTCTCTTGCTCTATCCCTCCGTGACGGCATGGGCTATTTAGGCTGCTCATATTGAAGGCAGGTTGATTGTGTTGATGGTGATGCAGATACTGTAGACTGTACATGACAAGCTTGCATGAAGAAGTGTGTAGCTTTGCTTTGAGACTTAGTAATAACCTGAGCATTGTTCCAAGTTTTGAGCATATTTTTCGCTGCTTTGTGTACTTTCTGCCAGTTTGCAAGTTCAGCTCTTCCAACATTGATGTACGTATGGCAGTATGGACTCAGTACATGATTGTCTGCATCAACAACTAGATTTGATTCATCAATCTCCAGGTAACTGAGGTAATTGAGGTTAGCAGCATTGATAATGTAGGCATACTTAATGAAGGAACTGTAATGTCTCCATTATGGTTTGTCCAGCTTATGATTCACACATCATAGGTCAAAACCAGTTGTTGATTCTGTACTATAAGAGTGAACTAAGGCACTGCCTTACATACTATAGATAGATATTACAATCAAAGGGCAGCATCATGTGACACTGCCAAATAATACATATAGAATTAATAAGAATAATTAGATAATTATGGTAACAAGGAGGTCTTGTGGATGCTCCATTACATACCCCCCTTTAAGACCATTGACAGTCTCACATATAAACAATAAAGGGGGTGGAATATGGCATCCCATTGACAAAACAGCACCAGGGCAATTGATTGGTCCCTATGTTGGTAGATCTGAGGTAGGACCAGTCAGTCCTACAAATGTTGCTTGGGCAGAGTCCAGGGCATGCACCAGCAGTGGTGAAGGAGCAGGCAGTCTGTGTCACAACCAACTCCCAGACTGCCAGACCTCTTCCCAAGCCACCCTACTCCCCCAGAGTCCCCCTCAACACCCCCTCAACTCACCCAGACCTTTGTTCACCCACAGCACCCACCCTGGATAACTCTGATGCTTCTTCAGCAAACCCCAACAGCCCCCTGGCAAACCCTGACATGTTCCCTATGGGCCCTGTCACTTCTCCTTCTCCTCCCAAGCCCTCAGGCCCATCTGACATCTCTTTTGACCCCAGCACACATTGCTGACTTGTCCCCTCAACCTACCTGACCACTCCAGAACTTCTCAACAGCTACAGGGCAGACTGTGTTCCCATCTGTTCCCATCAGAATATCACCACAGCCTGCCATCTGATCAGAACTGACACCTGTCAACCCCATGTGGCTCTGACAAGCCCCAGTGTCACACCCTCAGTCCCCAGATGAAGTCCAGTAGTCAGTATATAAGTCATAGAGCAATATCTGCTACAGTAGTCTTGATATTGGCATCACTTGTCTGTTTACATTCTGTGCCTTTTATGTTTCCCAGTTTCATCTCTATCTCTGTCTCTAGTCTCACATTGCTCTCTTTAATCTGTTTTGTTCTCATCTCTGTCTTGTCTTGAGTCCATCTAGTCTTGCCTGCCTCAGTTTCCTTTATCATTGCCTAAACTCTTTCAACTCTAACTCTGTTATGATCTCCACTCATCTATTTATGACTCATACATTCATAATTAACTCCAGACCCAGCCCTACACTCAGTTCTGGGACCCATCAATACTGATTGATCCCCCATCAATCTCTGGCCCCACTCCTATCACTTGCATAGCCTCCACTTGCCCCACATACTCATTACTTACCTCTAGACTTGTGCCTGAGTCCTCCCTAAGCCTGACCCATCTTTGTACCTGGTCTAAGACTTCCCTGGACCACCCTTAACTTGCTTGGGTCACTTTTCCAAGCTCCTCCTTGCAAGTATCTGATGTCTGGACCTCCCTGGAGTGCTAGGTTATAAGTGTAGGTCATTGTGTCTGCCTAGTAAGGACTCACCCAGCTAAGCTGAGCCCCTATAGTTAGTGGAACCTGATATGATATCAAGACTCCACCTTACCCCATCCTTGATGTCTGCTTACAACCTTGCATACACTCCCACCAGCTACTCAACTGATGTCTATGATAGGCCAGTACCTGAAAATTACTATGCCCCATCCTATCCAGAGCTGCCTGCAGATCACTATTGTAAGGGCAACCTCTGGAGTGGCAGACGAGAGTCACACAGCTTGGGTGTGAAGTGGAAGGAGTTGCTATTGCTAGCCTAAAATTGCTAGGCAGTAATCAGAAGTCACTGAGCAAATAGGAAAACCAATGAAGGCAAAAGCATTGCTAGGACCAAGCAAACTTCAGCAGTGTAAGAGGTGTTTGGTAGGGAATGGGGAGTGGTGATGATGAAAGACTGAAAGGAGGACAAACACAAACTAATTGCTAACTGCAGCTGCTAGCTTCACTAATTTGAAAATAATGCTAAGGACACCTGTAATTGGTGCCACACAAAGTTGATGAGGTTGGCAAGACTTGTTGCTAAGTTGTTGTTGAGGGATAGAGAGGGAGACAGTAAGCAATAGAGACAAAATGTAATCTCAAGCTGGTAAGCTTAGAGATAGAGAGAGTAGCACAATTCAATAAGGGTGAGGTTCAATGGTAGGACTCAATTTGATGATTAAGTGTCTATGTACAGGCAGTATTTATACTGTTCAAAGGTATAATATGGGAAAGTAAGCAAATAGTCACCACTAGCAACAGCATCTGCCAAGGTGTTTATGGTACATACAAGGCATCAATCTGTAACTAAGTGAAAACTATAAGCAAAGTCTATGTGTTGCCTAATTGCAATAAAGCTCAAAGAGGGCAAGTCTGATGTTGATACCTGAAGTGTAGATGCCATTCAAGTATGTTTGTAAGCTCAACAAGAGAAATAATAAGTTAGAAGTCACATGCCTGGCAATATGTCCATACTCAGTGAGAGAAAGCCAGGTTGTCAGCAAGAAGTTGCTAGCAATTGTTGCTATGAAAGGTCATGGCCTCGTTGTTCTAGACCCAAAGTCCAGACTCCTCATGATGTTCCTTGTGATTGGCAAGTCTCATGGTCACTAAAATCTTGTGCAAAGGCTATGTCATTCCAGACCCTGGGGCTAGGCCTTATGTGCTGAGTGTTGTGACTTGTGCTCTATTGAAATAGTCAGCTGCCACATAGTTCAAAATGCCAAAAATGGTGCTCAGCAACAAATAGGTCTTATTAGTAGTCAGGCCATGATGTTTGACAAACTCCAAGTCTAGGAACAGTCCTGTTGGTTTGCTATCCAGAAGAGCCATGACTCTATGGGTTTGCTGAATGTCCATTGTCTTGATCTCCACATCAAGGCATAGGGAGTTGGCAGACAGGCTGGAAGCCATCACATACTGTTGGGGCATTTGACACGCCCAGGCAGGGCCATGCCAGTGAACCCTCAGAGGTGTCAGGGAGCTCAGCAGGGGCTCCAGAGTTAGTATTTGTATGTCCGAAGGGGGATGCTGAGGTTCTCCTATCTCAGAATGAAGGGCATCAGAAAAGGCAGTTTTGTCTTCTATTGACAGACACAAGAACCTATTAGCACCCAGCAACGGAGGCATACACCTCATCTGTTGCTCAACTAAAAATCCTCCTTCAGCTCCAGAGGTGATGCACACATGCTGATCTCCTCCAAGGTCAACTCTGGCATAGGCTTGTCAAGTGGCAGAGCTCCTGCAGCATCCTTTGTGGCCAGCAGCTGCAGGAGGAGTTCCTCCTGCTCTGCTATGGAAAGGTAACACAACTCCAGGCCCAAGAGGCAGTGCCATGCAAAGTGCCTGGGCTTCTGGCATCTCTGGCACAGCAGTGGGGCAGCGCAGAGCTGTCTGGTGGCATCCATGTCCATAGAGATCCCTGGTGGCAGGGGGCATGCTGCAGGGATGGCAGGAGTAAGGGCCAGCCTTGGACAAGCAGGTATGGGGTGGTGGAAATTAGTGATTCCCCTATGCAGCATGGAATGTGGGTGGTGGAGCTCCCTCCAGATCTCCATGAGTTGCCACTGATCCCAGGCCACCTTGTATCATGATGCAATCTTTTCATTGTCTGGGAGACCCTCTGCAAGGTTGTCAATGTGTTCCACCAGTGTGGGGTGCAGGCCATCCTAAAAGGTGAGGCATAATTGAAGGCCATAGGGGTAAGTGGTCTGCTTGACCAGAGCCCAGAATGAGTCAATGTACTCATCCAGCATATGCTTTCCTTGCCTGTATTGCTGCCTATCACATAGTGTCAAGGCTGAGGTCTTAGCAGAGTCTAATGGAAAAAACTCTGCATGGAAGTCCTTCTCAAAGGTGGCCCAGTCCAAAAAACTTGCAACACCTCTGGGGCAACGGAAGACTTGCAACACATAGGTGGAGGCACATCCAGTCTTCATGTATGACAGCTCCCAGGCTATTTTCAATGTGTTGGAGTTGAAGGCATCTCTACTAAGGTGAATGTAGGTGAAGCAGGACTCTGGTGCAGGCATGGTCAGGGCTGGTTCTGCAGCTGGGGGAGGTGCAGAGGTAGGAGTTAGGCATTCAAGCGGTGCCTGGAGTGATTAGGAGATCAGATCTGTGGTTTGACAGAGGGTAGAGAGTTCAGTAGTGTGATGGGTGAGAGATGATTGCATTAATTGCACCTGGGTTTCTAGGTGTAGCAGGCAAGTCCAGGCTTCATCCTGTAGGGTTGGGGCCTCCAAGGGTGTGTCTGAGTTGGCAAGCTGAGACATAGAACTCCATGGTGCTTAATCCTGGTGGGGAAGTGATGGATAGCGGCTCAGAGGTTCCTTGTAGCTAGGAGGGGCTTCAAGACCTGTTTTAGGAGATTTGTTCTGCTATAAAAGCAACCTCCAGAGTGGTGGATTGGAGTCACACAGCTAGCAGAGGGGAATCCAAAGTATATTAGCAGAGTAGATGACAATACAATCAGTAACTAATCACATAGCAGAGGGGAATCCAAAGAGAACAAGTCTAAGGATCCCTGCTGCTTGGCATGGTGCATCAGCAGACAGCAGAGGCATGGGAACTACTGTACAGAGTGCCGGAGCTACTCCTAACCCTAGGACAATGATTTCTGAGGTAATACAGAGAACTCCACAGTTCTCTGGAGATCTCTGGGGTTCTAGAATGAGCCCCAGAGACATTGAACAAGCTGCAGAAGCACTGGAATAGGTCACAGAGGTTGGAAACAGAAGTCCCCTGACCACTATGCTCTCCTTGTCACTGGAACCTGGATCTGAACCTGGCCCTCTATGCCCCCTCCATCAGTCAGGGAATACTACCAGGCTGGCACTGCCACTTGACATACCCTGCTGATGGGAACTACCCCTGCATGTACCCTAGAGATCTGACAAGTCTCCTCTCAGAGCAGAGACCAACACAGAGTTCTCAGTGTTGTAGAGCTGTTGGAAAAGGGCCTCAGTGGATGAAGACATAGTGTAGTTGACAGCAATGAGCAGATGAGCAGTGGCTGGTGAGAAAAGAGGACTTGAAAGTCAAAAATTTGAAAAATAAGGTTATGTGCATCTGTTGATTTACATGTACCATCCAAACACAGTATGGCTGCCAAAGAAGGTCGCAGCTTCCAAAGGATTGGATGCTTTGATGAGATTTTGATGGCTGCTAAAGAAGATTGATGCCTTTCAAAGAATCTGATCCTCTATGATGAATTCTGATGCATTCTCAAGCATCTAAAAAAACCATGACCAATATGATGTGTTCTCCATTGATTTTGTTCAACTAGCATAATGCTGTGTTTCTGCTGTTCCTTGATTGTTATTTCTGCAGTTAAAATAGATCTTCATATCACTTTTCATTGAAGTGGCTTGTAGCCAATGGTAGTACTAGCTTTGGCCACCCCCCATCTTCTCAGCAGCTTTCTGATGGCTCTGGGCAGATACATTCCAGAGGGTGGATTTTGTCACAAGCAGCAGCAGCCAGTCATGAGAAATAGCTGGCAGCTGAACCTGCTGCTAGTCCACTGACACCAGCAGATTTTAGTGTTGAGCAGGGCCAGTCACTGTTAAATGTAATTGCAATGGACTCAGTTGTAATTAGCAGCTACAGATTCTGGTCAAAGGACTCTGCTGGATATGTATAATATGGCACAACGTATGGCCTCCATGGAACCCATATAATATGCTACATTGTGGGAATTCTGCTATAGTGTAGCAGACTCCACCAGTGATGTAGGATACAACCCAAAGTGTGCTCCACTGTACTGTAGGACACACTACATATGTATGTCTCTATGTGGCTCCACCTCCATTGCTGATACTGTCAAAAGAAGGGGCTCCTGTATGTCAAGACAAAGGGAGGAACCTCATGCAATGCCTGCCAACTTGTCCTCAAACAAATATGCAGTCTCACAAGGGATCACAAAGAAGAGGTCAGGAGGAATAAGGGCAAGAAGGGAAAGAAGGAGAAAAGGCAGAGAAAACTGAAGTCTTCTGAGTATGTTGAGGGTAAGTGTTGATTTTGCCAACTGAAATCATTTACTAACAACAGACAGGACCAACAACACTAGTTGCTGGGCTGTCAACAATCTGCCTGGCAGATATGCCAGTGGCCTCTCAAAAGGAAAGGGGAAAGGAATGAACAGATCTGCTAGTGGCTAGCAGAAAGGGGAAGGAGCAAGCAGACCTGCTGACAATAAGCAGAAAGGGAAAGGGCAAGCAGCAGGCAGATCCATCCTTCTCCACTGAACCTGTTGAGGCCATCCTTACACAAGCTATTGCAGGGTTGAACCAACAGCTCAATTTCATCAATGAAGGAATTGAGGCTGTATTGGAAGAGATGAGGTCAGGGTTTGTGCTAGCTGAGGAGACAAGGTTTACAGAGATGGAGAAAATGCTCCAGCAGTATGATATGATGCTTAGAGTGCTTGATAAGCACATGGACATCATGGAAATGAGTGCTGTGGGCATAACATCTGACCTCAGCAGGACAAAGCAGACTGTTGAGGCTTAAGGGTTTGTGCTAGCTGAGGAGACAAGGTTTACAGAGATGGAGAAAATGCTCCAGCAGTATGATATGATGCTTAGAGCGCTTGATAAGCACATGGACATCATGGAAATGAGTGTTGTGGGCATAATATCTGACCTCAGCAGGACAAAGCAGACTATTGAGGCTTATGCTGGGCATCTCATGCAGAATGAAGTCAACATTGTTGCTCTCTGAGGCATGGTTGACAACATTCCAAACCAGCTTCAAATCTTATCCCCCCCCCCCCATCCAACCAGGCTCCAGCACCAGCAGCTTTCCACCTGTGCCAGCTCTTACTCTGGCACCCATTGCTGAGGCAGAAAAGCCCAAGAAGGACAAGGCTGCCCAGCCCAAGGAGGATGAGAGCAAGATGGAGCATGGCACTGCTATAGCCACTGCTATTGATCAGTCTGCCATTGCTGACAACTCTGCTCCTATCAGCAACCCCATCACCATTGTCACTGATTCCAGTATTCCCAGTGGGTCTGCACCAGTTGAAGATTCTGCTCTCATATGTGACAGTGGTGCCAGTGTCACTGACTCTGTCACTCCCACCTGGCCTGCTGCCAGCATCAGTAACTTGGCCATTGCTGTCAGGTTCCACTAACCATGGGAGCTCAGCTACACTGGGTGAATCCTTACTAGGTGGATGTGATTCCCTGCATTGATAACTGGGCACTCAGAGAGAGTCTAAGTGTGGGGGACTTGTGAGGGCAATCAATGGGGAGTGATCTGAACAAGTCTGGGGTGGTCCTGAGAGGTCTAGAATGAGTTGTGGGGAAAGGGGTTGGACTTGATGGAGGTGTCAGGTACTGGTCTGGAAGCAAGTATTAGAGGTGCAGGGCAAACAGAGGCTATGCAAGTGATAAGAGCAGGGCCAGAGTTTGATGGAGGATCAACAGAAGTTGATAGCTTTTGGAGCTGGGCAAATAGTGAGGTCTGGAGTTGGTTTGAAGAGTGTTTGAGTCTGTAATTGTAAGCACAGAGTTCATAAAGGCATTGAAGTTGAAAGGACTTGAGCAAGGTATTGGAAACAGAGTTGAACAAGATGAGACAGAGTTGAGACAAGATTGAGACAGGAATGGAAATGGATTTGAGCAGAGATATGAAATGATAATGAGAATAATAACAGAAATAGGGGCAAGATGAGACTGGGAGACTGAGATAAAGCTGGGAGACTGAGAGAAGAGGGAACATAACATGGAACACAAAACATAAGACAGAAACAATCAGACCATAGGTAATGTCAAGCAATATCAAGACTAGAGTACGAGGAGCTACTCTATGACTTATATACTGACTACTGGAGAGCTCCAGGGAACAGCAGGTTTGGTGGTGAGGCTTGGCAGAGCCACATGGGGTCAACAAGTGTTGGTTGTGATTAGGAGGTTGTCATGACCCATTCCATTACCCCCTTCTCTTCACCATTATCCAACCTCAGATTCTATGCAGTCCCTCTCTGGATCTCAGCCACACCCCCAGATCTTAGCCACAGTCCTGTTTCAGCCACATCCAGGTTTTAGCCACCTCTAGGACCGCTTTTCCTGTTCCAGATCATTCCCACAGGCACAGATCACTTCCACAGGTTCCAGATCACTTCCACCTGTCCAAGATCACTTCCACCTGTCCAAGATCACTTCCAGGATTGCTTCCCTTGTTTCAGATCACTTCCTCATGACTTAGATCACTTCCTGCTATGACTTAGATCACTTCCACCTGACTCAGATTACTTCCACCTGACTTAGATCACTTCTACTTGACTTAGATCACTTCCACTTGTGTTAGATCACTCCCACCTGACTTATATCACTTCCATCTTCTCCTTTTGGCAGTGTCCTACAACTATATAAGGTTCCTTAGTCTGTAGCTACACCCCAGCCTTGACATTACCTGATATCTTGTTTGTGTTCTGTTGTTATCTGATCTTCTCTCCATTCATTACTCACTCTCATTTCTTAGTTTCTTAGTTTCTTTCCCTATCTACATACTTGCTGTTGGCATTACCTCCCCAAGGTGGTTTTGGCTCCTGTAAGAGTTCTCCTCCAGGACTGTGGTCCTGACAGAGGTGAGCCATGGTGATATTCTGATGGGATCAGCTAAGAATGCAGGTTGTTCCGAGGTTGTTGTGGTACTCCAGAGTAGGTCAGGTGAACCAGGGTGATGAGCTGGTGATGTACAACAGAGTCAGGAATGGGGAGGGAGGGTTCTCAGGGCTCAGGACAGTCAGTGGAAGTGTTGATGGCTGCAGAGAGGGTGTTGGAGTGGGCCAGGGGGCCATTGGGGTTTGCTGGAGAAGTGTTGGAGTTACCCAGAGTGGGTGCAAAGGGTGTACAATGGTTGGGGGGTTTAATGGGGCATTGGGGGGGGGACTCCAGGGAAGCGAGTGGGCTGGGAATGATGTCAGGGGTCCAGGGAGCAGGTCATGACAATTGCCACCAGACCAGCAGCCAGTAATGAATCCACTGTGCCTATTGGTGTTGAATCCATTTTGGCTGGTCCCATTGCTGCAACTGGGCAATTGATGGATGTGGATACAACAGGCCTAGCACCACTGCATGCTCCAGATGAGATTGTGCCATAACACAGCTGCAGTGCCTCCCATGCTACAAGACCCCCCACTGAACATATCCATTCCTCCAGTCATCTAGCAGGTAAGAGAAAGGCTGATGAACATGCTGAGGAAGCAGTAGCCAAGAAGATAAAGGAAGCATAAAGAGGATGAGGGCCACTGGACTTTATTGACATTTTTTTGGACTTTTTTGAGATGTTCCAGCCTAGTTATTACATTGTTATATTTTCTAATACTCAATGAAAATGTATATATACTATCTTGATATGAATTGACATTGTAGGTTTGACTCCTAAGGCTGGCAATCAATGTTCTTTGGAATTCTTTTGACTCCTGTAGCTATAGTAACTCATTTGTGGTTGCATAAATATGGTATAAATACCATGGCAACATGGTCTACTGGTACTGCATTGTTACTTTGTATCAATCTCATGTGGCAGCTGCAGGTTTGACTCCTGTAACTGGCAATAGGTTACAACCTTGTTTTTTTTCACATTTTGTTGAACACATGCAAGATGTTTCATTGAACAGGATGCCTAAAATACAACCCTGTTACAACAGCAATATGGCCTACTGGTACTGTGTTGACACTTTTACATCACATGTCTATGGTCTAGTGGAAATGGCTTTCAAACTTTGAAGTCTTCCATCAGTCTCATCAATGTTTTGTGTTAGTTGCAAGTTTGACTCCTGTAGCTGGCAATGCCCATACACAATCTTGTGTAAATTTTTTGACAAACAATCATTTTCAATTGCATGTGTGTAACACCTCCTATGGTGTAGTGGGATTCCCTTTGGAATTGTCTTTGAAGCTTCAAAGCTTTCCATACCAGGAGGTTCTGGGTTTGACCTCTTGTCCTTGCATTGTCTATCATGTTACACACCAATTTTCTTTATCTTTGGTTAACACCTGCAAAGTTTTTTTATTGAACCTTATTGGAGCTACTGAGCATTTCTGGAATCAAAATATGCTACAAGCAGAGAGGTTGCACCATTGGAAACTTCTACTGGAAGTAGCACCAGATATATCTGTTGGGAGCAATGAAAATGAAATCCACTGGAATATGCAGTCTGTCAATGATGCTTCATAGGGCACTTGTCAGAATTGTCTGTGTAGCCACAATATGGGATCTAGCATCTGGTGCATCTGCTGTGCTCCTTGAGGATCTCTTTTGCTTTGTTAGTCAGTTGAGGAAGATTTGCTTTGTTAGTCAGTTGAGGGAGATGCAGGGGAGTGTTGCTTGTGTTGGTGTTAGATGACAATATGGATGAGGAGTGGGTTGGTAGTTCAGAGAGTTTTTCTGTTAAGGGCTTGCATTGTTGTTGCTCTGCAGTGCAGGCTGTATTGTAGGCATCAATCAATTGCTGAGTTCATGCATTTCCCTCCCAGAGATCCTTGTTGAGCTGAATGACCTTGTGAATCCATTTGTGGAAGGTGGTCACAACAACATTGGTGTTGTTAAGCTTTGCATGAAGGTTGGAATTCATATTAACCTCTAGTTGTGCCTGTAGGGCCATGTCTGAGAGACAACAGCTTGATTTTGTGTTGGAGAGTAGGATGAGTCTGCAAACACTTTGCTTCCCTGTTTGGCAGAGAGGATGGTGTTGTGCATGCTGTGTTCCCATTTGCATAGCAACACATGCTGAAGATTTGGAGAGGTATTCATCAAGCATGAGGGTATTGATGCATGTCTGGTTGGCATGATACAACTTTACAAAGCAAGGTTCCAACATTCCATCAGCCATGTGTCTCACAATTTCCTTGGGCTTCTTTTCAGAGTGCTTCAGGTACCTGTGACTGACCATTACTGGAATCTCTTGATGTCCAATTGGCCTGGCATTAGCATTGAGCACTCCTTGAGCTGGGAGACTTTTACTTCTGCCAGTGGATGGTTGTTGATGGATGGAATCAGTGGCAATCTGCTATGGTGGCAGCATTGATGGGAGGTGAATGGTGCTGATGGGAATGGTCACATTGTCTGAAGTTGGTGGATGTTAGTAAATTGACCTTCATCCAAGTCTGAATCTAAGGAGCTTCTTTCTGAGCTCAAGATGTCAGTTGGTGTTTGAAATTTTTTGTTAGAGGTTTTGGATGTCATGCTCCTTGAGCAAGCATGGCTTTCATGTGCTAGTGAGGTATTGGCTGTTAGTGCCACCCTTGTTTGCTGTAATGGAGCATCCATTACATGCCCTTAGCTGTACATTACTATGCTATATTCATTACTATTCTTATATTATTACTCTATGGTAGCATTATATGGTGCTACCTATAACTACTGTTACCATAATTACCTAAGACAGTGCCTTACTTCATACTTTGTAGACAGAATCACAACTGGTTTTGACTTATGAAGTGTGAATTGTAAGCTGTGCAATCCATAATGGAAATGTTACATTTTTCAAGCCAAATAAGCATTGACTTGTTTGCAGAGCAGAAGCTGAACTTCCAAAACAGAAAGTTCACTGCCACTAGTTGCAATCAGAATATTTAAAATTTTAATATTCACCTTCCTCAATGGGCACTATTGTGACCATGGAAGATCAGGAGTTTGGGCCTAGGTCCAAATCAGAGTTCAATGGAGCACTGCAGAGTGCTCCACATGAAACATTGGATCTTGCCATGTCACACCATGGCATGGGGAGAGAAAGTAGTGTGATGCCAGAAAGGCTGCTAGCAGCTACTCCTATTCAACCTCTCTTAGGTGGCCAGACAGGCATCACAGGTGAGGACACTCAAGAGCCTTCTAACCATCTGTGCCTGAAGATAGAGCTCAAGCCTTCTACAACTGTGAATGAACAGATTGCTCACCTCCTTTAGCATCTACATGATGCTGGAGTACTGGAGAACATTGGAGCTGATATCTTGAGAACCCTATAGTGCAGCTTGCACTATCTCAAGTTCTGAACAAACTTAATATTGCTTGGAATCAGAGGGATGAGGCCCAATTGGACTTCTCTTGGTCAGCATTGGAGAAGGGGAAGTGTGTTGTGTCCCCTCCCCAGCTTTAGCCTATCACTGTAATCAATTGTAATCAATGTAGGTGCTCTGCCTCAGAGCCCCAGTGCCAATCCATGGGTGGGATATCATATTCCACCTTCTTGTTCCTTATACTAATTGTTGTGAGTCTGTTGATGGACTTCAAAGGGGGGTATGTAACAGAGTGCCTGTTATGCACTCTTAGTTGTTCATTACTATGCTATATTGATCACTATTCTTATATTATTACTATGTATTACAATCACATGACACTACCTATAACTACTGTTACCATAATTACCTAAGACAGTGCCTTACTTCATACTTTGTAGACAGAATCACAACTGGTTTTGACTTGTGGAGTGTGAATTATGAGCTGCACAATCCATAACAGAAACATTACATTTGCACCTCCTGCTGGGTGATGAAGGTGTGGGCATTGAAGATAAGTTGCATTGGGGCAGGGTGAAATTCTATGACCATTGTTTATGTCAAGAAACAAGTGAAAGGCTGTTGTTCAGTAGCCTCACTAAGGACCAACAGACAGGACAACTGAGACTTTGTTGCTCATAAGTTAATCCAGTACACATGCATATCTACAGAGGATGCTCACCTTTGTTGCTTGTAAGTTAATCAAAAAGCAACAAAGGTGAGTTCCAGAATGTTTGTAGGCTTTGTCACATGATCTCTGATCTGTGGCATGCACTTGTTGTTTCCATCTCCTTCATCAGTTGTGAGGGTGTGTAGCATCCTTACAATCTGCTTCAATTGACCTCCATTCAAGTGCAAAGTTATATCATGGTGATCTGATTGCTCTTCTGAGCCATCTCCAGGAATTATAGCTGCAACCCTCTCCTGTTCATTGGAGTCATTATGGTGTTGTGGGTCTCCAAAATCAGCTGTAAGCTTGACAGAAAGCCTTTGTGGTTGGCCTTGTAGAACTTCTGCCTTAATCTGCCTGGCCTGCTTGTATAAGGCAATGAAGGGATTGACTCTAGCAAGCATATTCTGCAAAGATTAATTAAGGATCAAGCCTGGGATTGCTCTGTTGATGAGAAGCTAATTGCTAGTTGTGTTCATAAAAGTAGAGCTGTGCATACACAGGATGATTGTCTTCAATAGGAAGTAAGGCACCTGTCAGATGATGGAGTTCTCCATCAATCCTGAAGCTGTATGGTCCAGGAGAATTGGTAATGGCATGGTCAATTTTAATTCCCAGAGATGTGAATGCAAGGGCTGCATTGTATTGATGGATGGATGTTTTAAAAGTGTCAGAGAGAGATGGTGGTCATGAAGTATGTTCAGTAAATCTGCTTGAGCATCTCAAAGCCTGGGAAGATCCACTTGGCCTTGTAAGCAGCACATGCTAAATTTTGGATTGTTTCTGGTAGACTTGGTGAAGTTTTCAGCATCAAAGTGAAGAGCTTGGCAGTGTGGACATATGACAGTCATAAGACCAAGATAATGTGGTGCCCATCAAATAAGCTTGCCTTCCTCTTGGAATAGGTTGAACAGGGCCAAGCTGTGGTGGAATAGAAAGCTCTGGTTCTTCTGCTGGTATATTTCAGCAGGATTTTCTGGTTGTGGTGGATGATTGGGTAGGGCAGGGTCCAAGACTTCTGCAGGTCTCTGTTGAGGACAAAATGGATCATCAAGGGGAGATTCCAATTGTTCTGCTGGTTGATCTTGAGCAGGATCAATATATTCCAAGTAATCATTAGAAGATATGTCATGCTGAGGACCTAGGTCATCAAAGTCCTCTTCCAGATCAGCTTCATGTTGCTGTTCCCAGTCTTGGAAGATTCTTTGAGCCATAGCTGCATCCAAAGGCCTATGTTCAGGATTCAGATCAATATGCTGTTAAACTTCATTAGTTAAAGTAGCCTTTTAAATCTGTTGTGAACACACCTCTGGTATAAATTACTCTTCTTCCCCCCCCCTCTCTCCTGCCTCTCCTGCCTCAGAATAACCAAAGCTTGTTGTAGCCTTTCTTGCTCTTGTAAAATTGCTAATGCTTGCTCTTGTCACCTCAGCCTCAGCCTTTGTTGCTCCTGCAATAGAGCTATTGTCTCAGGAACAGGAGGTGGCATCATCATTATGGGCATAGGACATACAGGAGCATGTCCAGCTCTCCCATGTATAAAAACAGGCAGAGGTGGCACCTGTCTAGGTAAGGGATTCTGTAAAGGAGCATCCCATCTTTCAGGCAGATGGGTTTCAAGTGGCTATAGGTCTCAAACCCCCAGATCACATAGATGGATTAATACCAAGTGGTGGCACAGCCACAGTATTGATCTGTTCCAAAGGTCTAATACATTCAGTTCCCATACTCCCAGGCCCAATTAAAGTGGTGGAACAACCACAGTATTTATCTGTTCCAAAGATTTATTGTTTCTATTTGCATAGCAATCATCAGGTTCTGTCAGGTTCTGCTGACCTATGGAGGCTCAGCTTAACTGGGTGAATCCTTACTTGGCAGATGCAACATCCTGCACTTATAACCTAGCACTCCAAGGTCCAGACTAGAGATACTTGTGAGGGGTAAGCTAAGGGGAGCAGTCTGAACAAGTCCAGGGAAGTCCAGGGAAGTCTAAGACAAGGTACAAATAAGGGTTGGGCTTGGGGGATGTCCAGGCACAAGTCCAGGGCAGATATTGTGAGTGTGGGGTAAGCAAGGGTCATGCAAGTAATGGGAGCAGGACTGGAGCTGGATGGGAGATCAAATAGTGTTGATGGTCCCAGGGCCAAGCATAGGATGAGGTCCAGAGTTAGTTATGAATGTACAAGTTGTAACAATATGAACAATAAGAATGGAGTTCGAGTCAAAAGGAAATCAGGCAATGTAAAAGGAAACTGAAGCAGATGGGACAAGATGGAGTTGAGACAAGACTGAGATGAGAACAAAATTGATTGAGAATGATGCAAAACTGGGGACAAAAGACAGAGACAGAGACAAAACCAGAAAACATAACAAACACAGATGTAAGCAGGTCAGTAATATCAAGACTACCATAGCAGATATTACTCTATGACCTATATACTAACTACTGGACCTCCTTTGGGAACTGCAGGTTTGGCAGTGGGGCTCATTGGAGCTGTGCAGGGTCAACAGGTGTCAGTTTTGATCAGTTAGCAGGCTGTGGTGTTATACTGATGAGAACTGATGGAATTGCAGGCTGATCCATGGTTGTCAGAATGTTTTCAACTGGTTGGGCAGATTGTTGGGACAAGTTGGTGATGTATGCCATGGTCAAGAGGGCTGTTGGGGTACCTGGGAGCTCAGGAGGGGTCAAGAGTTTGACAAGGCCTGTAGGGAACATGTTGGGCCCTGCTGGGGAGGTGCCAGGGTTTGCCAGGGAAGCGTTGGAGATTGCCAGAGTGGGCACTAGGGTTGGGCAGAGGTAGGGGTAAGTCAAGGAGGTGTTAGTGGGGACTTCAGGAAAGTGGAGGTTGCTTGGGCAAGTGACATGGTTCAGCCATTCATATATCCATATTCCATAGTAGGATTTGGGGGTTGAAGGGTGTGGGAATCAAAGTCAGAGCAATATTGATCAATCTGCAGTGAGTGGTGGTGATGTGGGGAACAAAGTCAAAGTGTGACCACCATCTATCAGGAAGCTCTTTCTAATCAATTAAAAGGAGTCAAGGCATACTCTGGTGCTTTCCTAACTCCTTTCCCATGTCTTCTTCAGCATGGTCAGTAGCATCATTAGCATCATCATCATCCCTGACCACTCCCACCTTCCAACAAAAACCATGTCAACATATGGACAGCATACAGGAGTTGCCAGGCAGAGTTTGACTGGCATCAACTCTATATATTGTTGTTGTAAGTATGGGGTTCTAGTGCTCAGGGTGGTGCTGATCAAGCTTGGCAGAGTTGTCTGCAGTGGTGGTGGGTCTGTCTGAGGGCTCCTTTCAGGCAGGGCTCCAACCTCAGCACTGCCAGTGCACTCCTCAAGGCTGAGCTTTGGGCTGGAGGTGGTGGAAGTCATCCCAGAGGCCCTATAAGTCATGCAGGTGTGACCCTAGAGAGGTTTGCAGAGGTGGTGGAGCAAGTACAGGTCCCCCAACCCTTGAGTAGTGCTAAGCAGAGGCTCTGGTAAGTCAGTGGATCTTCCTCCCTGTGTTCCAACTGATTATTCATTTAGTGTGCCCTCTGTGCTTAATGCAGAGAGCAGTGTGAGTTTGAGGTGCTGGTGCAAGGTTCCCACTGGGACATGTCAGTGTGTCTCCCCTTTCACACAAGGCACAAGAAGTGCTCCATCTCATTGAGCTGGTGCACAGCCTGTATTGCCATGGAGGAAGCTTGGGACCAGGACTGGGTGATGATGCAATTGGGCAAGGGGTGGAGAGCTGGAGCATCAGGTCAGGAGCCCAGGCTAGAGGGTGGGGGGAGTGTGAGGCAACCAGCAGGGAAGGTTGGACCTGCATGGGGTGGGCAGAGAGAGGGGGCCCCTGGCACCACACAACAAGAGCAAGCAGAGGGCCTCCCCATTGCTAGAGGCAGGGCCCAGCAAGAGGCTCTGGAGTGAGGAGTCAATAGAGGACCCTCCTGGGCTGCATATGTACTCCCCCGGGTTAGGAGCTCTAGTGAGGCAGTCTTGGGGGGCTTCCATGGCCTCCTCTTCAATGACTGACACCCCTCTGCATTGCCAGGTGGAAGGGCTGGTGAGGTTGCTGGTGAACTGCAAGGAGGAGCTCTGGAAGGTTGAAGAGGATTGGGATGCAATGCAGAGGGATTGGAATCCAGCATTGAGGGACAGAGACATAGCATTGTGGGATTAGGAGGTTGCTATGCAGACAGCCACCAAGCAGTCATTTGAGGTTCAGGGGCTGCAGGAACAGTTGGAGCAGATGGAGATGTGGGCAGAACAGGAAGCAGATGGGCAGTGCAGAATGCTCGATGTGGGGGTGCCCTGAGCCATGGTGGAAGCTGGAAGGAGGTGAGAGGAGTGGCTTGCCCATAAGGCAGCCTCAGGGCAGAGGGGAATCATGCAATAAGTCTTTGTTTCTCTTATTTCAGCCATACTGATGTAACCTGGCAGACTAGGTCCAAGAGCACCAAATCCTCCTCAATGGAATGTTGGCTGCACTAGCATCTATTCAAGACAGACTATTGCAGATCTCCAGGGATCTTTTGCTGGAGCTGGGGCAAGGGGTAGGGCAAATAGTGTGGCTATTTGCAGGACACTAGCAGCAGAACACAGAAAATCCTAGAGTGTGGTGGGAGGTGGCCATGGATGTGGGGGAGCCCCTTCCTGATCATTCAGAGGTTCTGGCCATGGTAGTAGCCTGATGGAGGTGGATTTGATTGGGAGGATAGCAAGGGTGATTGTGGAGGAGGAGGGAGAGTGATGGAGAGCCCAGACTTTGTTTTTCTTTCCCATCTTGTACCTATCACAGTTCCACTTTGTAGGATTGTATATTCCATAGTTTTTACATATTGATTCCTGGATCCTGGTTTAACTGATGTAAAACAATTTAAATTTCAGATTAAGTGAGGAGATGAGAAATAAAATATGCAGGGGGTTCCTTGCAGGAGTTCAGGAGTTGAATCCCTAATAAATTCAGAGGCAGGAGTTATGCCCACTAATGCCATCTGTGTCAACTAGTCTCAGGGGTCCTGGGGCTTGGTGGGGTGACATTGATGGAAGTCCTGGAGCTCAGCAGGGGTGTTAAAGAGGTTTTTTCAGGGCTCCCAAGTGTTGTTCTTGGGTCCATAGCCCTTCCAATGGACCAAGTAGTGGGACTGACCATGGATGAGGTGGGAATCAAGGATATCATTAACCTCATAGTGGTACTTGTCCTTGACTTTGAAGGGCAGTAGTTGGCTGGGATGCTGTCTGGAGAAGGGGTTCAGATATATTTCTCAAGGAGTTGCACATGGAAGACTGGATAGAGGCAGGTCAAGCTTGTAGGCATGAGTTGAGACCTTTTAAAGGATGTTGAAGGGGCCAAATTGTTTGTAGTTGAGCTTCACAGAGGGTCTCTGAGTCTTGAGGTTGTGCTGGTTGAGCCAGACAAGGGTGCTGGAGGTCCAATTGGAGGTGGGTTCATGTTGGGTATTGGCATGCTTTGAATAAGCTTCATTGGTGGTGTTGATTTTGTCCCAGAGAAACTGGTGAAGGAACTGAAGATCTTTGGCAACCTTCTGGGTGACATAGGAGGGAATATCTTTGAGGGACAGCATGAGTTGGGGGTTGTAACCTTTGTTGGCATAAAGGGGAGAAACTCCAGTGGTGGAGTGGGGGGTGTTGTTGTAGGTAAACTCAGCAAGGGGAAGTCCTGCATGCCAGTCATTCTGCAAATAGTTAACATAGAGGCAGAGATACTGTTCCAAGGCCTGGTGTACTTATTTGGTTTGTCAATCAGTTGTTGGATGGTAGGTGGTCAAGATGTTGGTTTTGATTTCTAGTGCTTTGCATAATAACTGCCAGAACTAGGAGACAAATAGAGGGCTGCAGTCAGAGATGATGTTGTCTGGGAGTCCATGCTTGGAAAAGATGTGCTTGAGGAATAGGTTGGCAAACTCCAGGGCATTGTTGGTGGTGCAGCAGAGGATGAAGAAGGCTTGCTTAATAAGTCAACAAATGAGTATGGAATTGTGTTGAAGTCTTTGGACTTGAAGGGCCAACAACATGGTCCATCAAAATTGAGGATCAGGGGCAGCAACCAATGAGGGGTTTCAATGGGCCATAGGGGTGGTGGCAGGGTACTTTGGCCCAGAGGCATGGTTTGCAGGCCTGCACATACCAGGTGATGTCCTTCTTCATTTCTGGCCAAAAGTAAGTCCAGGAGACAAGTTGGAGAGTCTTACAGATTCCTAGGTGTCCCTGGAGTATATGGTTGTGGGGCTTCCAGAGCATTTTGAGGCAGGTAGATTTGTGGTCTGGAGCATAGATTCTTCCTTCCTGGAGAAGAAGTCAATTGTCTGGACATTGCAAAGAGTTGTTCAGTAGCAGATTTGTTGGTGGAGTTGTTCCAGGAGTCATACTGAGTAAAGAAAGTATCCAGAGGTGCATTTGATATTTTGTGGAGGATTCCTTCTTCATTCATAATCAGCATGGCATGAAGGCATTCAGGGGTGATTACCACTTGGTAGTTGAACACATTTGGCTCAGTTTCAAATGACTTCTTTGGATACATGTCAGGCCTCTGGGTGAGGGTGGTGGGT
Source organism: Termitomyces sp. T153 (assembly GCA_018296165.2). Taxonomy (NCBI): domain Eukaryota; kingdom Fungi; phylum Basidiomycota; class Agaricomycetes; order Agaricales; family Lyophyllaceae; genus Termitomyces; species Termitomyces sp. T153. Next base: position 624,285 of record JACKQL020000021.1, on the reverse strand, counting down.
TTTGTGCCAAGTCAACTGGGGCAGTAGTGGATGTTGAAGTCATATTCAGAGAGGGTTTCAGACCAGCAAGCTTGTCAGTGGCTGAGTTGCTCGGTGGTGGTGAAGTACCTTGAGGTAGGCTCCTCATTGTCAGAAGGCTTTGACAATGGCAAGGAGTTCCTTGTCATAGATATCATAGTTGAGTTCCATGGGGATCATTGAGCAGATGTAGAAGGCAACAGGGCAAAGGTCCTTTCCATCAGAGTCCATCTGGGAGAGTATTCTGGCAATGGTGTAGTTAGAGGCATTGCATTTGAGTACTATTGGAAGGTTGGGGTTGAAGTGGCAGAGTATTGGGGTGGAGATGAAGGCCTTTTTGAGGAGGGTGAAGACACTTAGGCCCTTGCTGTCCCAGTCCCAGGGAGTGTCCTTCCAGGTGAGTTGGTTGAGGGGTTTGGTGATCCCAGAGTAGTTGTTGATGAACTGACAATAGAAGTTAATAAATCCCAGGAAGGACTGTACCCCTTCTATGCTCTGGGGTGAGGGACAGTTGAGGATGGCCTTGACTTTGGCCAGATCCATGTGTACTCTATCCAGAGTGATGATACCTCTGAGGTATTTGACCTCCATGGTGTGGAAGGAGCATTTTTTGGGTTGTGTGTGGAGATGGTACTCCTGGAGTCATTCTAGGATGTGGTGGACATTTTCTGGGTGTTCCTCCAGGGATTTCAAGTAGATCAGGATGTTGTCCAGGTACACAATAACAAGATGTTGTTCATGTCATGGAAGATGTTGTTCATGAAGTACTGGAAGGTGGCAGGGGAGTTGGTCATTCTGAAAGGCATCACTAGATACTCAAAGAAGCCATAGCAGGTGTGGAAGGCAGTCTTCCATTCATGCCCTGGAGCAATTTGGACACTGTTGTAGCCAGAGCAGAGGTCTATTTCAGTGTAGATCTTGGCATTGTGGAGATGGTCAACAAGATCACCAACTAGGGGAGAGGATACCAGTTCCTTTTGGTGACTCTGTTGAGTCTCCAGTAGTCAACACAGAGTCTGAGGGAACTGTCCTTCTTCTTAGTGAACAAGACTGGAGCTCCAGTGGCAGAAATGGAGGGGCAGCTAAAGCCTTTGCCCAGCATGTCATTGAGGTAATCTTTAAGGGCCTGGAGTTTGATTTCTGACATATTATAGATCTTGTTGAAAGGGGGGGAGGTGCCTTCTTCAAGATTGATTTTGTCATTGTAGGGTTGATGTAGAGGGAGTTTCTTGGCACTTCCTTCAGAGAATACATCAGCAAACTCATGGTACTCCAGGGGAACTACATGTAAGATTTGTTCCTCTTTTTTTGGCTCTGGCAGAGTTGTCCCTGCACATAGGTGTTCTTATGATGAGGCTGGAGTGATTTGGAGCTGGTAGGTGGGGATTCCATCTTGTAGGATGCATGCAAGAGGGATGGCACCAATGATTTTGATGTTGAGGGCTTCCAGATTGATGGGGTTAGGTGTCAGAGTCATGGCAGCAGGGTCCAGAGTTGTTTGGGGTCCTTGGTTGGGGTACCTTGGGCCTTTGCATTGATTCTGGGGGATGTTAGGGGGAAGCCTTTGGAGTGTGTTCAAGGGGGACTGGAGGTGGAGGGGGATGGTTGCTGCTAGGCCTACTTTGGGGCCTGGGAGTTGCATGGTGAGGTTTTTCCAGTTGATGTTGGGGTTGATGTCCTACAATCAGGGGAGTCCAAGCACAATTGGAGTTGACTCTGGAAGCTGGGTGACAAGAAGGCTGGACCTGGAATCTTAAGTTGTTGTCAAGTATGATAGCATTGTCATGATATTAGGTGATTCCAGTTGAGGTGGGGCTTCCATCAAAGAGTCAGAGTTCAAAGGGCTTGTTGAGGGCATTATGCAGAAGGTCAAGCTGCTTGCTGCCAAAGATACTGGAGGCTCTGCTGTCAATGAGGGTGGGGAAGACTGTTGGGGAGTTGTTGAGTCAGACATTGATGATGCATGATCACATGAACTTTGAACAGAGCTGAGGGGGGGGGTCCAGGGGACATCAGTAGTATCTTCTGGGCCCTTAGGCCTTAGGGAGGAGTGAGATGTTGAATGGGACTGGTCCTAAGTTGGTCAGGCTATCCCAGTTGAGGCAGAGGGTGAGGCTGGGCAGTCAATGCAGGAATTAGTTGTGTGGAGCCATTGAAAACCAAGAAACAATGGGGGTGGAGGTGTGTAGCTTGGTAACTAGCAGCCAGAGGTCCTGTCATTGTCCATTGGTGAAGGTCATAGCTGTTTTCACACAGTGGGTGATGTCTCTGGCAGAGATAGGATTGCCATCAAAGAGCTTGAGGAGGATGGGGGTGGGGAGGTGCTAGAAGTGTTGTAGAGCAAGCACTGTCAGGGATTTGTCAATGAAGTTGTTAGTGGCACTACTGTTGACCAGAGTAGGGATGGAGCTGGCAGAGAAAGGGAGGGTGGTATGGAGGAGAAGGGTGTGCAAGGAGTGCAAGGGAAGGTGTGCTGGGAGGGTGTCTGCAGAGAGAATCATTGCATGGAGGAATGTGACTGGGGCAGAGAAGATGTTGGTGTCTGATCCACAATTTAGTCTGTCTTCCAGACCTAAACTGCTGACTTCTTTTCCATAGACTGGTAATTGCAGTCTTTGCCATCAATAGTACATATTGCACATCTCATCACCTGGTGTTTAGGGCAATTACCAATGAAGTGTTCCTGCTCATGACATAAGATACATGTGCCCCCTTTTGGTTGCTTCTCCTGAGTTTCCTCCAGTATGTTGATCCAGGGCCTGTTCCAAATTTTGTGTCTGCATAAGGCCTCCTGTTCTTTGGCAGAGGCTGGAGCATTGACATAGTAAGAGATTGGGTCAGGAAGATTCTCCATTTCTGGGGGTTGCAGCCAGTGAAGGACTCCAGCTTCTGAATGTTGAGCTTTCCTTCTTGGGCCAATGCATTGTGGGTGTTGTCTTGGGTATTCTGGTTTTGATGTGGAAGTCTGGCATTGTAATAGTAATAACATTTGTTGTTCCTGCCTCCATGCTGAGGGGGGAAGTTATCCATGGCCAGGCTTCATCCACTTGGAGGTCTGCCATTGGGGGGTCCACTGCCTGAGGGTGGACCAGTGCAGCCTGGGGGAGGTCCCAGGGCCCAGCAAAAAGGGAGGGGTCACCCAGGGGTCAGTGGTCCAAAGCTGTCAGTGGGTCAGTTAGGTAAGGGGATTGGTGGGGGTTGAGGGGGATTAGCAAGGAAAGGGAGTCTAGGCAGTCCATGGCCTGTGGGTTGATGCAGAGGAGCTGGGGCATTCTGGCAGGGCAGGGGTGCATTTGGAGGGATATCACCACAGGGGGTGCAGAGGTCAAAATGAGGAGGTCTGTCCTCAAGGAACCCTGGAGTTCTGTTCCTGGGGGCAGTTCCTCCACTGGGGTTCTCTGGCTCATCAATGTAGGAGAGGGTGTGGTTGGAGGTGAGGTCATTGTTGGGGGGTCTCAGGGCATGCAGTTTGGGTACAGTAAGTTGGTCCCAGGTGCAGAAGGTGCTGGGGATGAAGTTTGCCCTAGGGCATGCAGAGAGAGCCAGGGTGTGGGTAGCAGGTTGGTTGAAGAGGCCTCCAGCAGGGTTGAGAGACCTCAGAATATTGGATGTTCTTCCTGCTGGCAGGGGATGAGGGCCAGAGCTTCATTTTGAGTTCCAGTGGGTTCCTCCATGTTGCTGGACATAGGCTTTGACCTGTTGCTTTCTTGAAGAGGGGGGAACTTGAGTGAGGAGTTGGAGCTGAGAGGAGGAGTAGCTATCTGGTTGTTCCAGAGGGACTGGAGCTGCAGCAGGGACCAGGTAGGTGTAGTAGTGCATTGGGGGGAGGTAAGCTGGTTTCATTGGAGCAGGGAGTGCCCATGTGGCCATCGGCATTCCACGTAGTCCTCCGGGATCGAAGCAATAGATGATCTATTGATCTACAGATAAGAAAATGCGAGATGTAATACGATCTAGATGACGAGCGCTGCGAACGCAGTGTGAGACGACGTCGGAATAAAGAATTTTGTACGTACCTGCAAGCGCAGTGTGAGACGACGAAGTCTTCCTGACTATGCTCGCAGTGACATAAGTGATTCGGAGACAATGAAACAATGAAATGTGATAGTGTGAATGATACAAAGAGGAGACAGTGACACCCTGGGCAACCCCCCCTACTATCTTGCCCGATCCATCACGTCAAACCCTCTACGCAGTAGCGGGCATTTTTTTATCCGGATCCAGAACTCAAAAACGATCTGCCCTGACGGGCCACTTTTACTCCTATCTTTAAATTGTCCGAGTTCAGTCCGAATTCGCTTAATATCATTCATAAATTCCAGGCAGGACTGTCAAACTCTAATGGAGCTGAGGAATTCGCATGAAATCCGCTCTCAATGCATTGATCAGAAGTCGATGAGTCCAGTGAACGCTTCAATTGACCAGGTAATTACTACAACAATGCACATGTGAATGTCGCTAAGACCTCGAGACCGATAGACAGTAGAGTGGCAAGGCAAAAAAAACGCTGATGAAGTATACATTAGTAGGAGGTACGCGAAATGACAGTGGTACGAAATCAAGAAGTCAAACTTGAAGGACATGTGACCGCGTCGCCTCAGTTCGAAACGCGTTCCGCATTCCCCCCGTGCCTGCGATTTGGACAATCCATGTGGATCAATGCGGCGGCCAGAGGGCTCAGTGCGTTCAGGGCAGATCGCGTTGCCCAATACAAGTTTCGATACTTAGGACATCGGCATCGGTCGGTTGATAACATCCAAAGGAGATTGATTAGAATCACTTTTTGTCTTCTAGATGTTTACGGAAGATCAGTAGCGACCCACGATTCGACTCATTCTTGGAGAATTCATGATAGGATCTATAGATGTTGTCACCGTACATTGCGGGGTTATCCATCAGTCGGTCCTCTTAAAAGGTTAGAAATCCAAATAGAGTAACAGCTAAGTATCTCCAAAACCGACCCACATCGTCTCGAGCTACGTATTCCTCAATCTTCTCATTTTTCATTTAGGCTGTTCACAATGGTCGCTGAAATGGATAAGCCCACATATAAAGCGATAGACGAGACTAAATACATCGGTGTGTTACCCTCTAGAGCAGACGGAAAGGCTAGTAAGATGGAAGACGCCGAGGAGATCCTCAAGATTGCTGGAAAATTTATGTGCGCTCTGGAATACAACCCCCCGTCGTTCCCTCAGGACTCTGCTCTTCGCAAGGCTGTCATCGATGAACTTGATTCATGGAACATTGGCAAGGCTGCTGACGGCTTTTTGAAATGTGTCGATGTAGGCACAGCTGCTGCAGAAGTTGGTTACTTCTGTCTTCGTCCTTGTGTGTATCCATGCTGACAGCGATGTCGTGCAGCTCTTCTACCCCGCCCATGAATTCGACCTCAAGATTATCATTGCCATTTGTACAGCGTTTGTTACTTATTTTCCCATTTCTACACCACATACTAATGAATATCGCAACCATAGGGGTATGAAGTGGATGGATAACGTTGCCGACGATATCCTCGAGCCACTTGTCCAGTTTCAAGGCCGTTTTCACGCTCGCAAACCCCAATTACACCCTGTTCTTGACTGCTATGCCACATTCATGCTGCGTCTGTACGAGCACTACGAACCTTACGTCGCTGATCAAATGATCATGTCATCAGTGACATTTATGCTCGGCAGCTGTATTGAGGTCCGTTCACTCAGTAAAAACATGAAGCAGAGCACAGATGCTGTTCTCTGGCCATATTATGTGCGAAACCTCAGCGGTGAGTACCGTTATATGATCGTCTCAGGATTTATCACACTAATGTGATGCAGGTATTTCTGGCTTCTATGCGTATGCGTGCTTCCCGAAGAAGGATCACCCAGATGTCATTGATTATATCCAGGCTATTCCCGAAATCCTTGTGTTCACTAACTTTCTTAACGATGTCTTGAGGCTAGTTCCTACCCAGTTATTACATCTGAATGCTCTAGCTCATGTAATCTCCTGTTTGCAGCTTCTACAAGGAGGAGATGGATGGCGAACTGCATAACTACTGCCAGACAATGGCCCGTGTGACCGGCGAAGGGCCTTTAAAGATTCTACAAGATGTCTCTGACGAGACCATTGTAGTTGCTAAGCGTGCTTATCGCATCTTAAAGGACAGTCCAGCAGCACAAAAGGCATTCAAGGAATATGAGCAGGGATACATGTATGTCGGATAATGCATCCTTTTTCTGGCTTTCCTGATACATATTTTTTGGCAGCCGTTTCCATCTGGATGTTGCTCATTATCGTTTGCCAGAAAAATGGAGGAAGCAGTATGCTGGTGCCTAGGTGGCCTGGTCAGACATGCTCAGGAAGTATTGCAGTACACTTAGTTATCATTTCATGTCACTCTTACCAAGCTCTAAGATAAATGACTATTGTCAATGTTCTTAACAACAATAACAAACCTGCCCTACCGCCTAGTAAAGTTCTATTGTAAAAACATCTCTATTGTAGATAACATCTCTATTGTAAAAACATCTCTGAATCACTGAGAACACAAGCTGCTCTCATCAAAACTGTTGTGCCAGTTGTTAATTCTATACATTCAGGATATCAAGCTTTTCCGTACAATTAATTTTTCGCATTCCTTTGCTCGCCTCTACCTACGCCTCGTAAACCCCAGTATTTGATCTGAATGCTTGCCTATATAGTTCGAACTATCCCCACACTGCTGCACTCCAGGGCAATTGTGTCAGGGAAGGTTTTTCTGAACAAGTCCTCAGCACAAAGAATCTTCAGTACATTGGCTCATGTTGTAATCAAGAAGATAAAGAGCTATGTGTCAATGTTATGGAGGTAACAGAGCAAGAGTGAAAGCTTGGTCAAGTTAGAGTTAATGATGAGAACAATGCCACACCGGTTCTGAGAGTAGAATGACAAACCAACATGCAGAACATTGTTTCGAGAGAAGATAACCAAATCTCTAATACTATCAAGGCCATGGTTGCCAAAGATTTGTGAGCTGAAAGGTGAAGTCTGTGTTAGGTCCATGTGACCTGGGGAGCTCTCTCACTATAGAGCAAACAGACTGCCAGTCAGAGGACTGCAATGACTAAAGTAGTCATTCTGGAGCATTTGGGTTTGATGGGGAGTTAAATGGATGATCCAGAGGTTGTAGGATCTCTGGCAGGGCTAGGTTTGGAGGTAGGACAAGTCAGAAAACCTAGAGAATGGGATTTCTCTAGAATACCCTACTATCCAGAATTTCTTCCACCTCATACTCCTCATCATCAACCAGAATTGGTGGTGGTAGTGGCTTAGGGTGATGACCAGAAATGGAGTCTTCTGGAACTGGGAACAGCTTGGTAACAATCAAGACCAGGTGCACCTGATGCAGGCCTGCAGGGAGTTTCAACTGGCAAGCTAATGGTCCTACCTGTCTCTCAACTATGTATGGGCCAAGGTGACAATGTGATAGTTTCTGAGATGGTCTTGTTGGCTTTATGTCAGAAATATCCAGGTAGACATGGTCTCTAGGCTTGTAGACAGAGGCAAGTGTGTGCTGCTGTCAGTCATGATACCATGTCATGTCATTCTTTGCCTACACTTATGCTGCCTTTGCCTCCTCCTGTGTCTTCTTCATCCTGTCCACAAACTCATTCACTGAGTCATTTTCTGAGAGTTGTGTTCAAGGTTCATGACCCATCCAAGGGTTTCATTTTGGGATTGAGAGACTCAGGGCAAAATCAAGTTAGAAAGCAGAGAGGTCAGGAAACTGAGATGAATTGGGAAACTGAGGTAAGCCAGGAAACTGAGACAATATTAGGAAGCTGTGCTAGGATGAACTAAGGCAAGATCAATGCTAGGGACTGACCATGATAAAGTACAGTACCATTCTGAGGGTTTCCAGATGGTGGCAGTGGCAGCAGGGAGTCTAAGATAGTGGCAGAGGGTCTGAGACAGGCAGAGTGGGGTGGGGAATAGAGCAGGTCTCACAGAGGCAGAGGAGGGGCCAAGTGGACAAAGGGAAAGTGCCTGTCTGGGGGCCTCTGTCCCTATGAGAGCTTGGCAGAGATGTTTGAGGTTTCCTCAAATGAGTTTATGTCAGGCATGGTGATGTATTATTCAGAGTGCAACAAGGAGCAGGGGGTCAATAAGGGAAAGGGCCACATGGATTTGCTGCCAGCTCTTGCATGCACATAGTATAGTAGTCAATTTGCAATGACTTGGGGAACCTCAACATGAAGTACAAGTAGTACTCAGACTTGTCAATGGGATTTATCTCTGCCATTGACAATGTCTCAAAACTTGTCATACCACTGCTGAAAAAGGTGCAGAATGTTGTCTTCAGTGAGTTTAGCAGGAGAAACCTTCCACCTCTCCATATGGGAATATGATTATCCTTGGAAAATTCCTTTAGAAGTGGAGGCTCTCTTGCATACTTATCATGCAGAGCCATTAAAAAATTTCTGATTTGCCTGGTAAATCCAGTTCTGTAGGATGGAATTTTGTCATAGGTTTTTGCTGGTTCAGCAAATAATGAAACTTACTGGGCTCTAACATTTCATCCACCATCACCTGTCAGTAGGTTTCCAACACAGGGTTGGATCTCTAAGTCCCCTCCTGCATAATCAGGTCAGCTATGACATAATTCCATGCCTGGGGCATACAGAGAGCATATGCTCACTCAAGCATTGGTTTTGGGATTTGTCTATCCCAAATCCTCCATTTAGTCAGCTGTGAGGCCTCATGTTGCTCCTTTGCATCTGTGCCATTATCTATCCTTACCTTTGGAAATGATGGATTGGCCATATTGCCACTAGTTCTAGTGCCTACCAGCTATCTTTTTGCTTTTGCAGGTCTTGCTACTAGTGGTTCCCCCCTTTTAAGAGTATTTTGAATACTCTTCCTTTGAGAGCAGCAGAGACAGGTCATCCCCAAACAGACTATGTCCTATACTGTATCAAGCTTTGTACTACCAGCCAGTCAGTGCAGCTTTTCTTCATTGTGCTTTTTCACTGTAGAAAAGTGGCACAGATCTCCATCCACATCTTCCAGCTCCAATTGATGAGCTGGAGCTGCTACTCCATTAATAGCCACACTGTCATTTTCAAGGTTCAGGAGGACATTCTTTGTCCTCATGAATAGGGTACTGATAAACATATACTTATCAAAGTTGGCAATGTCTATATAGACATTGCTATATTCTACAGGGACCTTGATGGTGACTCTGGCTCCATTGTTTAATATGGAATGACTGCCAATCTTCCTAATTGTAAGGTAATTAGTATGGCTAATGAAGCCACAATAGATACCACTCACATGGACAAATGACAGGGTCATACCTGAGGTGGTACTCACCAAATCCCAAAACATTCATCTTATGGTCATTGATGTCTACCCAGGTGACAAGGCATTCTGTTGTTGTGCAAGCAATACTGGTCTCTCTGTGGCTTCTTTAGAAGCCAGAGATTCATACCTTGCACATGCAGTAATAGGTTCAAGTGCCTTAGCCTTGTGAGCAGGGACTTCAGTGAGGGCAAACAATCCCTTGCTATTATTGTCACAAGTGTAGTATTCCTTATCATACATCTGAAAGTTCATGTACTCATCTTCCTCACCCCGAGCAGCACTGGACTTGTCCACATGCTCTGCCTTCTCAATATCAGCAGGATCTCTGTCCTGCCTGTTGGCATCTTCCTGGTCAGAAAAAGTAGCAGTATGTGCTGTTCTGACAAACATGTGAGGAGCTAGTTTCCTTGGCTGCTTGCATTGCTGTGCAAAGTGCCCTATCTTTCCACACTTGTAACATATTGCAGATTGGCTTAGATCTTTGCCTGCTTGTCCCAAAGCAATGAGCAAAACCTGGTGGCCTGAGGTAAGATGATTCCTTGCTGCTTGAAGAGCACCACTGAGCCTAGGAACAACTCTTGCTGCTCTAGGCTGTAGTGTCTGCTTTATCACTGGCCTCTTAGGTCCTTGCAATGTCTGCAACAAGCACTCTGCCCCATCAAGTCAGTGCCAGCATAGTCTCCAATATGGATAGTCCACATGGAGCACTGCAATGGAGCCAGGGACTGCATTCATCCAACTGTTGCATCAAGCTGTGCTTCCAATAGTGTGCAGCAGTCTTTACACTGTTCTCATAGGCCTTAGCCTCTGAGTTCCTTGACTATGTTCACTTTGGGAGCTAGTTCACTGTCACATTCAATGTGTAACATTTCTGTTACAGATTGCACAGCTTTTGATTCACACTTTGTAAGTTAAAACCAGTCATGATTCTGTCTACAAAGTATCAAGTAAGGTGCTGCCTTATGTAAGTAAAGTAGGTACAATTTCTAGAGTAGTGTCATGTGACACTACTACATTGACTACAAATATAATAAATAATTATACATGTCTACATATAAATTGATAAAGTAATATGAGATCCACTGGACACTCTTGTCAGGTTCTGCTGACCATGGAGGCTCAGCTTAACTGAGTGAGTCCTTACTAGGCAGACACAATGTCCTGCACTTATAACCTAGCATTCCTAGGAGGTCCAGATGTTGGATAATTGTGAGGATAATGTAGGGGAAGTGGTCCAAACAAGTCTGGGGTGGAAGTCTAAGACTAGGTACATCAAGGGTTGGGCTTAGCATTGCATCAGCCACAAGTTTGGAGGCAAGTATTGAATATGTGGGGTAAGTGGAGGTCATGCAAACAACAGGATTGGGACTGGACAGTTGATGGGAGATCAATTGATGTTGATAGATTTTGGTGTTGATTGTAGAGCAATTCTGGCATTAGATATGAATGTATGGAGTTGTAATCGCATGATTATAATTATGATTGAAGAGTAGGGACAGAGTTAGAGTTGAAAGGAACTTAGGCAATGATAAAGGAAACTGAGGCAGATGAGACAAGACAAAGTCAAGATGAGACAGAGATGAGAACAAAATAGAATTGAGATGAGACTAGAGACTTGAGATAGAAACCAAGACAAAACTGGGGAACATAACAAACACAGAATGTAACAAGAGAATAATGGCAATATCAAGACTACCATAACAGATATTGGTCTATGGCTTATATACTGACTACTGAAACTTCTCCAGGGACTTGGGGTGCAATGGTGGGGCTTGTCAGAACCATGTGGGGTTGACAGGTGTTAGTTCTGATCAGACAGTGGGCTGCAGTGATATTCTGATGGGAACTGATGGGAACATGGGCTGCCCCGGGGTTGTCAGGATGTTCCAGACTAGGTGAGCAAGTTGTGGTGACAAGTCAGTGACATATGCCAGGATCAGGACAGTGTTGGAGGGGCCCAGGGGTTTGGAAGGAGAATGGGAAGTGACAGGTCTGCAGGGAACATGTCAGAGTTTGCTAGGGGGCCATTGGGGTTTGCCAGGGCAGCATTGGAGTTAGCCAGGGCAGGCACCATGAGTGTACAAAGGTCAGGGTGAGTTGAGGGGGTGTTGGTGGGGACTCCAGGGTAGCAGAGAAGCTTGGGAGAGGTCTGGAGGTCTGACAGTGGGTCATGACAACTTTGTTACATACCTCTCTTTTGAGACCATTAATAGTCCCACATATATGTGATGGCTCCAGAAACAACTGGCTATCAGTAGATAATAAGAGGGGTGTGATATGGCATTCTACCTACAAGGTAGCACTGGAGACCCTAACAGGTCCCTATGTTAGGCATAGTATGTAAGATTGGTGTCACAACCCACTCCCAGATCTCCAGACCTTCACCCAGAACTCCCCACCTCCCCAGAGCTTCTCCCAATGCTTCCTCCAACTCATTCCAGCCTTTGTTCATCTATGGCACCTGTCCTGGCTAACCCTGGTGCTTCCTTGGCAAACTCCAACAACCTTCTGGCAAATCCCAGCACACCCCCTGCAGGCCTCCTCAGCTCCTCCTCTTATCTACAAGGCCCCCAAGCATCTCCAACACTCCCCCTGGTCCAGGCATACATCACTCAACCACCCCCATGACCCACACAACCACTCCAGAGTTCCCCAACAACTACAGAACAGACTGTGCTCCCACTAGAACATCACTGTGGCCTGCCCTCTGATCAGAGCCAACACCCATCCACCCAGTGCAGCTCTGACAACCCTTGCTGCCATGCCCTCAACTCCTGGAGAAGGTTCAGTAGTTCATATATAAAGACATAGAGTAGCATCTGTTACCTTAGTCTTGATATTACCTTAACTACTTTACTTGGTTTCCTGTGTTTTGTGTTTCCTTTCTGTTACATTTCTTGGTCTTGTCTCACCTTCTATTCTTAGTCTCAAATCTATCTTCTTTCTCAGTTCTGTCTCATCTTGCCTTTGTCTTGTCTTGTCCATCTCTGTTTTGTTACCATTTTCAAGTTCCTTTCATCTCTGATGTCATTATGAACTCCACACACATGCCACAAACCTTCAAACATTCTTACAAAAACTCTGGACCTTGCCCTATGGTCAGCCCCAGAACCCATCACCCTTGATTGATCACCCATCAAACTCCAGCTTCACTCCCATCACTCATGAAGCCTTTGCTTACCCTGCAGCCCATACACTTGCTTACAGACTTGTACCTGATGCCCACCCAAGCCAACATTTAATATACTTGGTCTTAGACTTCTCTGGACCACTGTGGACTTGCTCAGACCACTTCACTGAGCTTCCCTCACAAGTACCTGAAGTCTGCACCATCCCTAGAGTGCTAGGTTATAAGTGCAGGACATTGTGTCTGCCTAGTAAGGACTCACCCAGTGCAGCTGAGCCCCCCTGGTCAGCAGAACCTGACAATTGGTTGGTCCTATAGAGGTGGTTGGACAGAGTTTATACTGGTGTGTTGCCCAAGTATGTGTGCCATATGCAATGAATGGGCACTCAGCTTGCCTGTTGGTAGATATATCCATATTAAACTATATGTAGTTGTTCAACCTGCCTGTTTGTCCATCTGCAAGGACAAAGCTTCCTCATTGCTCACAATGTCAGCCCAGCACTCATAGGTAACATTAGATGTATCAATTAAGCTAGTAGTTCTGGATTTGGAGGCAACAGGAGTAGCAATGTTAGTTGCTACAGCAGTGCCCAAAGGGCCAAGGGCAACAGAATCTGTCACCTCTGAGCTTGCAGTAGTGAGGGCAGAAGCCTCTTTGTGAGCATCCAGTTCCATGGACTCTTCTTTAGTTGCAGCCTGGGAAGGTGCAACTGGTGCTGCAGACAGGCTGAAGGATGCTGCCACTGCCTATCAGGAGGGCCCAGCCTCAGTTGGGGCTGCAGCTAGGTGGATAGAGCCTGTGGATGGTTTCTCTATTGCAGCCAAGGAGGCATTCACCACCTCTGCTGGTCAATGCAGCAGGTGGGTGAAGATGGCTGATTGGGTAAGGGTGACCTCTGGAGGCTGTGGCAAAGTCACACAACTGGCAGAAGTAGATCCAAAGTCTATTTAATATTGTACAGTGTCTACAAACATGACTCCTCACCTGGTAGAGGGAGATCTAAAGAGAATAAGTCTGGAGAACTCTCTAGACCAGGTGTGATGCTTTCAAGGCTTCAGAAGCATAAGAAACAACTGTACAGTATGATTGAAAGAAAAGACAAAAGTGATGTGTCAGCAATTGGTCATCAGTTACATAAGCCTGTGTCAATACTGAAGGCACCATACTGGTCTGAACAAGCTACAGTCCATGCCAAAGGCATGGGTCTATTGCTCTTGCTTCATCCCAGACCCAACTTCACTCTGTTCAGTTAGGCCCTTGTATTTCAAACTCAATGCTAAGTCCCAAACCTGTTTGGTGAGGTCTTTGTATTTCTAACTCAATACTAAGTCTTGGACCCATTTGGTTAGGTCTTTGCATTCTCTTAACTCATGCTAACATCCAGACTTAACCTTACTTCATTCAATTTGCTCAGTATTTCTTTTCTATTACAATCCAATGCTGAGATGTTATATACAAACTAAACATATATCTATATTACATTATCAAGAAATCACTACAGTCCACTGGTCTATATTAAAAAATCAAAGATTATAAAAGTTAGTACTAATAAAGTAAATTTGTAAACTGTCCCACTTACATTTGTAAACTATTGAGAATATCTATACTACACTGTCAACTCATTAACATTAGGTGCTGCAATTCATAGAGGTTAGCAATCTGATATTTCAATGTATCAAAAATTACACTTACATTTGTAAACCATTCAGGATTTCTTGATAGACAATATTAGCAGTCTTTCTTGATATTTTCTGAATTCAAAATGACTGTGATACAATCTCCTGATGTGCACCAAGAAAGTGCAACATAAAGTTGGCCATGTGCAAGGACTGATTATTGAAGGTCCAATCCAACATGCTTGACTGATTAACCTTGAGACTTGTTGATTGTCATAGCAAAGGCCAATCAAACTGGAAATTGTCTCCTGCACAATGGAATTGGCAAATCTTCAGAAACATCTATGTTGATCCTTGGAAGTAAAACAACTGATCCTGCAGACTTGGCATTTCCACTAATGATCCAGCATCTAAAAACTCTGGTACTGATGTGGGTGACTGTCAGGTTCTGCTGACTATGGGGGCTCAGCTACACTGGGTGAGTCCTTACTAGGCAGACACAATGTTCTGCACTTATAACGTAGTGCTCCAGGCTTGGTGCAAACTATAGGGACTTGCAAGAGTAAGCCAAGGGAAGCAGTCTGAGCAAGTCTGGAGTGGTCTGGGGAAGTCTAAGACCAAGTATATTTAATGTTGGGCTCAGGCAGGCATCAGGAACAAGTTTGTAGGTAAGTAAATGAAATGTGAGGCAAGCAGAGGCTTCATGAGTGATGGGAGCCAAGCCAGAGTTTGATGGGAGATCAATCAAGACTGATGGGTTCCAGGGCCAAGTGTAGGGCAAGGTCCAGCATTGTCATAAAGATGTTTGAAGGTTCATAGCATGTGTGCAGAGTTTGTAATGACATCAGAGGTGAAAGGAGCTTAGAAATGATAAAGGAAACAGAGACAGTTGAGATGAGATGGAACTGAGAAAAGAGATATATTTGAGACTAAAAATAGAAACAGAGACAAAACAGAGAGAAGATGAGACACAAGTAACCAGTTAATGCAATATCAAGACTAAGGTAATGAATGCTACTCTATGTCTTTATATACTAACTACTGGACCTTCTCCAAAGGTTGGGGGCATGACAGCAGGGCTCATTGGAGCCACGCAGGGATGACAGGTGTCAGCTCTGATCAGAAAGTGGGCCACAGTGATATTCTGATGGGAATGCAGTCCATCCCACAGTTATTGGGGGACTCTGGAGTGGTTGCATAGGTCGCAGGAGTGGTTGAGTGATGTACATCTGTGCTGACAGGTTCTGCTGACTACAGGGGCTTAGCCACACTGGGCAAGTCCTTACTAAGCAGACACAATATCCTGTGCTTATAACCTGGCACTCCAGAGTTGGCGTGGACTAGTGGGACTTGCAAGGAGAAGCTAAGGGAAGTGGTCTGAGCAAGTCCAGAGTGGCCCAGAGAAGTCTAAGACCAAGTATATTAAACTTTGGGCTTGGGTGGGCATCAGGAACAAGTTTGTAGGCACGCAAATAGATTGCGGAGTAAGTGGAGGCTTTGCAAATGATGGGAGCAGAGCTGGAGTTTGACGGAGAGTCAATCAAGACTGATGGGCTCTGGGGCCGAGCAAAGAGCAAGGTCTGGAGTTGTCATAAGAATGTTTGAAGGTTGTAGCACATGCACAAAGTTCACAATGATGTCAGAGATGAAAGGGACTTAGGAAAACAAAGGAAACAGAGACAGTTGAGGCAAGACAGAAATGAGATGAGGCAGAACTGAGAAAAGAGATAAATTTGAGACTAAAGATAGAGACAGAGACAGAAAGCAACATGAGACACAAGTAACCAGTTAATGTAATATCAAGACTAAGGTAACAGGTGCAACTCTATGTCTTTATATACTAACTACTGGACCTTCTCTGGGGTTTGAGGTGGCAATAGTGGGGCTCATTGGAACCATGCAGAGTGGATGGGTGTCAGTTCTGATCAGGGAGTGGGCCATAATGATATTCTGATGCAGACGTGGCCCATTTCACAGTTGTTGGGGGACTCTGGGGGAGGTTGCATGGGTTGCAGGGTTGGTCAAACAATGTGCGTCAGAGGCAGGGATTGTGTTGGAGGAGCTCAGAGGCCTTATAAGCAGGAGGGGGAGCTGAGGAGGCCCACAGGAGATGTGGCAGGGTTTGCCAGTGGGTTGTTGGGGTTTGCTGAGGAAGCGCTGGGAGGCAAAGCCTCAGAGAACCCTGCCACTGCCACTGACAGTTCTGCAAGAAGGGTTAGCACCACATGATGACATAGCAAGAGCACCTATGACTCCAGTACATTGCATTGACCTTCCTACTCCACTGCTTGTCAGACCCCTCCCCCTTGTGCTTGGACTATGCCTCAGTGCTACTGCTATTGGAGGGCAAAGGAGTTGGAGATGCTGAAGAGGATGCTGAGTAGAAAGCAGAGAATGACATTGGAAAGGTTGGGGAAGCACTGGGGTATGTCCTGACCCTTTTTAATTTCTCAAAGAAGCTTCTTGATGGGTGACAATCCTGCTTTGACTTTGTTACCCATGCCACTGCAGCAGCTGCAGTTTGATCAATATTGCTTATGCTTTGATTCCCATGCCCCCACCAATCCCTAACCCATGCCCCATATCTTGAGGGTCTCAATGCTGAAGAGGGGGTGATGTCATGACCCAGTCTCACACCTCCAGACCTCCTCTCAGAACACCCTGCCTCTCCAGATCCCTCCCCAACAATCCCCCCAACTCACTCCAACCATTGTTGACCCATGGCACCTGCCCCAGCCAGCCCTGATGCTTTTTTGGCAAACCCCAACAACCTCTGGCAAACTCTGATCCATCTCCTGTGGGCCTTCTCAGCTCTCCCTCTCACTTACAAGGCCCCCACACCTCTCCAACACTTCTCCTGGCATATGTCATGACCCACTCCCACACCTCCAGAGTTCCTCCCAAGTCACTCTGCTTTCTCAGAGCACTCCCCAACACTTCTCCAACTCACCTCAACCTTCATTGACCCACAGTGCCTGCTCCAGCTAACTGCTAAGAACTCCCATCTCCAACTTATCTTGCTTCCAAGGACAACCTCTACTCTGTCCTCTCTACTGCCATCAAAAGGGACTTCCACCCCCTCTACTAGCTGCATCAGAGCAAAATCAAAGTTGCCAGAAAATCTCTGCCCCCTCCACCAGCCATGTTGGAACAGAAACCAAAGCCACCACCAAAGTGTACTTAAGGCCCAGAAATCCACCCTTAAGCCCAACCACCAATGCTTAGCATAATTCTGGACCTGAGAACACCCACCCACAACCTCAGTCCAACTCTCTGAGAAGCACGCTCAGATCAACACCCTGCCCATTGACCCCCTCAAGGCATTTTAGGAGCTCTAGAGAAACCCTCAGCACCCCTGTCAAATTCTGGAATCTATGCCTGCCATGCTCTGCCAAGCCCTAGCAACCCCAGAACTAGTTGACACAGATGGCATTAGTGGGTTTAACTCCCACCTCTAGTTTTATTAGGGATTCAACTCCCCTGAATAACTCCCTGCATGTTTCCACTTACTTGTTCCCTCTTACAATCTGAAACTTTACACACTCACTAGAACTGCAAACAAACTTGATATGGACAATGCTAAAAGAGGTGCAAAATCATACAGGTGGAACTATGGAAGCACAAGATAGCAAGAAACCCAGGTCTGACCACTCCCTCACTCTCCCTCCTCCTCCAGGATCCTCCACACCACACTCCTGACTAAATCAACCTCCATTTGAGCAACCACTATGGTGAGGACCTCTGGCTGCCCAGGTAATGGCTCCCCTACATCAGTCACTACCTCCCAGCATGCTCTGAGGTCCACTGCATTCCTTTGCTCCCATCTGCCTAAAACCCTGCTCCAACTCTAGAGGAAGCTCCCCAGGCATCCACACTAATCCATCCTGCACTAACATGTGCTGCCAATGCTCCATCCAAGAGAACTTGGTGTTGTTGGACCTAGTCTAACCAACTAACATCAGTAGGATCAGAAGAACAAGAAACAAAGGGACTTATGCATAACTCCTCTCTGTCCCAAGGCTGCCTTGTTGGCTAGCCACTCCTTATGTTGCCTCCCTGCCTCCACCCTAGCCCCTCCTGCCTCTATGGCCCCTTGCTGCACCTCTGCCCTCTGCTCCACCTGTGCCTCCAACTATCCCAGCCACTCTTGCAGCCCTTGCACTTCCAACAATCCCTTTATGATTGTGTGCATAGCCACTCCTAACTCCCACTGCACTACATCTCAGTCTCTCCACACCTTGTTACGCTCCCACTGAACCATGTTGTAGTCTTCCTCAATCCTTTGGATCTTGTCCTGATGCAATGCCAGCAGTCAGGACAACACCTTTGCTCGCCACTGCTAAAATGTCTTAGAGAGTACTGGAGAAGGACTAGAGCCCCTGCCAGACCCCCTCACCAAACCCCCAATGTAGGAGAGTACACATGTGGCTCTGGAGGGCCCACCATTGACTCCTCTCCTTTTAGCTACTTGCTGGGCCCTACTTCCAGCAAGGGAGATGCCCTTTGTTTTTCCTTGTCATGCGCTGCTGGTACCCCCTCTCTCTGCCCACCTTGTAGGGGTCCCACCTTCATTGTGGGCTACTTTGCACTTACTCTGCCCTCTATTCTAGACCTCCAACTCAACACTTTTCCCCTGCACCCCTTGAGTAACTGCTTGGCCACCCATGCCATGTCCCATCCCTGCTCCTCTGACATGCAGGCTGCTTGCTAACTCAATGAGATTGGGCACTTTCTCATGCCTTGAACAACATGAGACACACACCAAAGTGTTTCAATGGGAGCCCTGCATTGGCTCCTCAAAACTGCAGTGATCCCTGCAGCGAGAACAAAGAGTGCACTATAACATCAAGTTACCTCAGAACCTGGCACAACAGATATAAGGGACTCACTGGAGCTTCTGCCTGGCACCATTCCAGAGTCAGAAGACCCTGCACCTGCTCCACTGCCTCCACAAACTTCTCTGGAGTCACCTCCACCTGAGCAACCTGCAGTGCCTTGGAAATGACCTGGATCTTCTTCAGGCCAAAATTGGGTCTCAAGAACCATTCTGCCAACACAAAAACCAATCCTGCTAGAACTCTGCCTTGAGATGGGACCCCCAATAGGCCAGCCACAGCTGCAGACAATTCTGTTGAACTCAATTAGCAACTCTGGAACACAGAAAAAACAGACCTGCACTCATGGCTACAGTACATAGCCTCTACCTGCCTGTGGCCATGATGGAAATCAGACTCCCCTGAGGAAGAGGGAGCAGGAGATGTTGATGCCAATGCAGATGATGCTGACAATGCTGAGGATAGCTGACAATGCTGAGGATAGCTGACAATGCTGAGAATAGAGTGGAGGAAGACATGGCAAAGAGTTTGGGAACCCTGGAGTATGTCTGATCCATTTAATGACTTGAGGAGAACCTCCTGATGATTGGTAGTCATGCTTCAACTTTGTTCCCCATGCCACTGCTGCTCACTGCAGTTTGATCAATTTTACTTAGCTTCAATTCCCATGCCCCACCAATCTCTGACCTGCACTCCACATCTCAAGAGTCTCAATGTTGAAGGGGGGGTGATGTCACAACCTGCTTCCTGGACCTCTGACCTTGTTCCCAACCTGCTCACTTTTCCAGAGCTCCCCCTGACACCCTGTCAAACTCCCCCAACCTTTGTCCACCCTTTGCACCCACTCCAAGTAACTTCAACACTTCTCTGGCAAACCCCAATGGCCTTCTGGCTAACTCTAATGCCTTCCCTGCAGCCATTGATGCCTCCCCTGCCTCTTCAGACTATCCTGGACTTGTTCAGATCACTCCCTATTGCTTGTCCCCACAAGTCCCCAATGTCTAGACCTTCTCCAAACACCAAGTTATCAGTGCAGGATATCATGTCTGCCTAGTAAGGATTTGCCCAGTGTAGCTGAGCCCCTGTGGTCAGCAGAACCTGACAATTGCAGTCTTTGCCATCAATAGTCCATATGGCACATCCTATCACTTGGCATTTAGGGCAATTGTTGATGAAATGTCCCTGCTCTCTGCATAAGATACATGCATCCTCTTTTTATTGTTTCTCTTGTGTTTCCTCTGGTATGTCAATCCAGAGCCTGTTCTTGATCCTATTTGCATGCAGGGCCTCCTACTCTTCAATGGGGTCTGGAACATTGTTGGGGTCCTGGGAGTTATTAGGATTGGTATCTAGAGAGTGTGGAGTCTTGCAAAGGTTGGCAGCATTGAGTTGGATAGGTGGGTAGGGCCCTGGAGGTTTATTAGTGCTGAGTGGTTCTTGCCTGGGGAAGAAGTGGAGCATGGGGTTGGTGGGATTTGGAGCATGGGGTTAGTGGGGTTTGTAGGAGCTGAGGTCTGAGCAAGTCTGGGGTGGTCCAGGAGAGTCTAAGACCAAGTATATTAAACATTGGGCTTGGGTGGGTGTCAGGTACAATTCTATAAGCAAGTGTGTGGGCTATGGGGTAAGCAGAGGCTTTGCAAGTGATGGGAGTGGAGCTGGAGTTTGATGGGGGATCAATCAAGAGTGATGGGTTCTGGAGCCAAGTATAGGGCAAGGTCTGGAGTTGTTGTAAGAATGTTTGAAGGGTTGTAGCATGTGCATGGAGTTTGTAATGATGTCAGAGATGAAAGGAACTTAGAAACAACAAAGGGAACAGAGACAGTCAAGACAAGACAAAGGCAAGATGAGATGGAACTGAGAAGGGAAATAGATTTGAGACTAAAAATAGAAATAGAGATGAAACAGGGAAACATAACAGAAAGAAACATGAGACACAGGAAACCAAGTGATGCAATATCAAGACTAGAGTATGGGATGTTACTCTACAATTTATATACAGACTACTGGAGAGCTCTGGGAGTTAGTGGGTCTGGTGGCAGAGTTTGTCAGGGCCATGTGGAGTCAATGGGTGTTAGTTGTGATCAGGGAATGGGCTGCAGTGATATACTGATGGGATCAGTTGGGAATGTGGGTTGTTCCAGGATCATTGTGATGCTCCAGAGCTGGTTGAGTAAACCAGAGTGACAAACTGATGGCATATGCTAGCATCAGGGACAGGGGGTTCCACAGGCTTGGGAGAGGCAGAGAAAGCATTGAGGCTGTGGGGAACACATTAGAGTTAGCCAGGGAGCCATTGGGGTTTACTAAAGAAGTGTTGGAGTTACCCAGAGTGGGCACCATAGGTGAACAAAGGTTAGGAAAGTTTGAGGGGGCATTGGGAGAAACTCCAGGGAAGCAAGGTGGCTGGGAACAAGGCTTGGGGGCTCAGGGAGTGGGTTGTGACATTGCCCCCCTTCAGCATCAAGACTCTTGAGGTGCAGAGCATGGGTCAGGGATTGGCAGAGTCATGGGAATTGAAGCACAAGCAATATTGATCAAACCACAGCAGCAGCAGCAGCATGGGGAATAAAGTCAAAGCAGGATCATTGTCCATTAGAAAGCTCTCCAAGAAATTAAAAGAGGGCTAGGATGAACCCCATTGCTTCCTGACTTTTCCAATGTCTTCCTCTGGTTCTTCATTAGCAGCATTCTCAATGCCACTCCCCTCCAATGACAGCAGTGAGAACATGTGGGAGGAGAATAACAAGTGTTGCCAGGAATCTGATTATTGTGGGGAGCAGAGTAAGGCCTAGGCTAGGCACTGTCAACATCAGTGTTCATTGTTTGTGTGGAGTATCTTCTAATCTCTGTCAAAAACATTTGCAGCTGTGGAAGGTTCCTCCAGGGGCTCCAGGAGAGGAGCAGGGTCTTCCCATTGTTCATCTCCAGTGCTCCCAGTTTGTTCCTCAAGGCCCAGTCTGGGGCTGGGAATGGTGGTCATGAATCCAGAGTCCTAGAAGGTTCCCTAGGCAAAGGTAATGCTGGAGGTCTTTGCAGAGGTGCTAGCATGGGCATGGGGTCCCCCAACCCTATAATAGTGTCAGAGTGAAGCTCCAGTGAGGTTCCGATCTGTTTTGCTTGTGTCCCCACTAATCAAGCACCTCTAGTGTGCCCTCTGTGCCTGGCAGAGAAAGCCATGCAAATTTGACAGGCCAGTTGTGGAGTCCTACTGGGACTTGTCCATCTGCCTTCTGTGCCACTCAAGGCACAAGAAGTGCTCTGTGTTGTTGGGGTGGTGTGTGGCCTGCATTGCTGTAGAGCAGGGGTGGGAGTTGGATTAGATGAGGGGGCAGTTGAGTGAGAGAAGGAAGGCCAGGGCACTGGAGCATGGGGGAGGGTCAGCAGGAAAGGTAGGCCTACTGCAGGGGAGTTGCAAGGAGGAGGCACTGCACCAGTGAGGGTGGACAAGGAGAAATGAAGAGCCTCCCTACCTCTAGAAGCCAGGCCTAGCAAGAGGCCCTGGGGTGAGGCATTGGCCCTTCTAAGGGTCCACATGTACTCTCCTAGCTCCAGAGCATCAATGAGATGTTCTGTGGGCACCCCTGAGCCAGTGCCCTCAATCACAGAAGCATTTCTTCATTAGCAGGTGGAAGGGTTGACAAGAATGTTGATGATGCAAGAGAAGGAGCTCTGGAGAGTTGGAGAGGATTGAGATGGGGCACACAGGGAGAGGGACACAGCATAGCAGGAGAAGGATGTGGCTTGATAAGGTCAGGAGGCTGCCATGCAGATAGCCATAGAGTGGGCCTTGGAGCTGTAGGGGCTGTGGGAGTGGCTGGTACAGCTAGAGAGGGAGGGTTAGCAGGGAAATGCTTTGGGGGGTGGGGCACTTCAAATGGAAGTGGAGGCTGCATGGAGGTGTGAGGAGTGGCTGTTCAGTGAGACTGCAATGGGGAGGGTGGGGGTCCTGCATGAGTCTTTGTTCTTTTGTCCTTGATCACGTTCATATAGTCTTGGTTAGGCTGGGTCTAGAAGCACCAGCTCTTGCTAGATGGGGCCTCTGCCTTGTTTGCCTCCATTCAGGATGGTCTGGCACAGGTGGTTGAGGGCCATCCCCTAGAGGTGGAGCAGGGAATGGCCAGGATGGAACAGCTGTTAGTAGAGCACTGGCAATGAAGCATGGTGGGAGATAGCAGTGAACACAAAGGAGGCATTGCCAGAGCTTGTGAAGGTCCTGACTGTGGTCAGGGCACTAATGGAGGTCAATTTGGGGGCTGGAGAGGCAGGGAGGGGAGTTCCCAAGGGAGAGGGGGAGTGAGAGATGTCTGGGCCTAGTGTCTTGCAGTTTCTGTGCTGGTGTTGCCTTCATCCTTTGTAACATCTTGTACCAGTAAACTTGTTTATACAATCTTTTTGGACTTCTGACCTGGGCAGTTGAGTTTTTAGATTATATGAGGAGATAAAAAAGTAAGAACATGCAGGGAGTTACTCATGGGAGTTGAATCCCTGATGAATCCAGAGGTGGGGGTTACACCCACTACTACCATCTGTATTGACTAGTCCTAGGGGTCCTGGAGCTTGGTGGGGTACCATTGATAAAAATCCTAGAGTTTGGCAGAGGCTCTAGAGAGGTTTTTGTGGGGCTTTCAAGTGTTGTCTTCAGGTCCATAACCCTTCCAGCGGACCAAGTAGTGGGGTCAACCATGAACAAGGTGGGAGTTGAGGATTTGTTTGACTTTGTAGTGGTATTTGTCTTCAACTTCAATAGGGAGCAGTCAACTAGGGCACTATCTAGGGAAAGGGTCTGGGGCATGTTTTTCAAGAAGGCAGACATGGAAGACAGGGTGAAGGCCCTTCAGGCCCAGGTTTAGGTTGAGTTTGTAGGCATGTGTCAAGACCTTCTAGAGAATCTTGAAGAGGCCAAGTTGCTTGTGATCAAGCTTGATGGAGGGCCTCTAGGTCTTAAGATTATGTTGATTGAGTTAGACCAGAGTGCTGGAGGGCCAGTTAGGGGTGGGATTGCATTGGGCATTGGCATGTTTGGAGTAGGCTTGATTGGCAGTGTTGATTTCATCCCAGAGGAACTGGTGAAGTGATTGGAGGTCTTTGGCAACTTTTTGGGTGACATGGGAGAGGATATCCTTGAGGGATAGGGTGAGCCAAGAGTTGTAGCCCTTGTTGGCATAGAAAGGGGACACTCTGGTGGTGGGGTGAGGCATGTTGTTGTAAATGAACTTGGTGAGGAGGAGTTCTGCATGCCAGTTGTTTTGTAAATAGTCAATGTAAAGGTGGAGATACTGCTCCAATGTTTGGTTTACATCTGTCCATTAGTCTCCAGATGATAGGCAGTGGAGAGGTTGGTTTTGATTTTGAGTGTCTGACATA